>CM034157.1:103205931-103790801 GCA_019776745.2 Taxus chinensis
AGGAAATTAAAACTAACTCTTTTATAATTCTATAGTGAATTTACATACTCACAATGAAGCTAAGGTCTAAGTTATAATAAGCAATTTCATTAGTCCACTAGATTTAGGTATTTAACTTATTGGTTGAACATGCAAAGGACAATCAAAGTTTGAGTTATTTCCATCTAATCCTACATAGTTTAAAATTTATTTCCTCCACTATATTAGAATGAACAAATGCAACCTACTTCCCTACATGCATTTTGAGTATTATAAAGAATTTATTATGTCTTCATATGAATTTCCAACATCCTACAAGAGATTTTCAACAATCTTTCCAATGTTTTTTATACAACAAGAGCAACGCACTAAATGAAGGTTACCATTCCACTAAAAGAGAACAAACTAATTTCCAATCACATTTTTGTGAGAAAATAAATCAACTACAATGGAAACAAATTATTTTCCCTTTTAAACGCATTCCTATTACAACAACTAGCTTTAATAAACAAATCTTTTTTTCTTTTACAAAATACAATGAAATCTTGGTCACTAATAATCAATAAAACTTTTCCTTAAAATATTAATACAATATCTTCCACTTAAAGTGGGAAAACTTACAAGAATAAAAGCTGAAAGGAATACAATATTACAAGTCTTCCAACCTAAGTAGAAATGACAAGGATATTTTCTCACAAGGAAATATTTCTTGAGGACACCAAAAATATTCCATGTTTCACATCACTAATAAGAGAGCTCCATCATGCTTCATTTGATCACATTAAAAAAGTGGGGAGAGGTAACACTCTCCACCCAACCAAGAATTCCAATGAGGAGGAGAATCCATCCTCCTCATTAGCCCCCGTGCCCCAACCACATTGCAATGAAAAATGGATTCAACTCATGGCAACAAAACAAGCTTCCACATCACAATAGAATATTTTACAATCATACTAAAATACAAACACTACAACTACAATCACAAGAAGGACATAAACAAAATATACAAGACTTCAACATGGAAAAGCCAAAGGAGTATGATCTATGGGGAGGTCACTTATGTCTCCCAACGGGAAATGGGTACCCACCTAAAACCCTCCAATAAACATCACAAAATCCATACACACTCTTATGCCTCCCTAAATAACCTCTTATGCCTCCCACATTCTCTTATGCCTCCCTACAATCTCTTATGGCTCCCTCATAAAAAATAGACCAAGTAAGAAATCTAAGCAATTTCTTGTCCAAGGTGGGGCACCCAACCCAAATCCCTCCAAAACATGGAATGAAACCTTATGCCTCCTTGTAAGATCCCAATAGTCCCCTCCTACACCACAATTAGGCAATCTACCCAAGCACCCAATAAGCATACTAAAACACTTAAAACATGCACATATACACAATATAAAGGAAAAACATTTTACAAGAGTATAGCTGTTACCTTTCCATGGTAGATCTCGATCTAAGAGTCCCAAAATAAGATTCTTCAAGTCCAAAAAATCACCAAGAATCTCCCATAAATCCAAAAGAACTCCAAAATCTTCTAACTCCCAAAAATGCAAGATCACAAAGAAATCAAATAACCAAAAAAAGAGAAAAAGAACTTGAATAAATAGAAAAGGGAGAGAGGAGGGTGAGGTGGCTCTATGTAGGATGCAACATCACTCATCCTCAACTCCACCTCATAATTCAAACCTCAACTCTAATGCACCATAAATTGGTGGGTGAGAGGAATGACAAGTTACTTACACACACAATCCAAGCCCACACCTCCTAAGGACAAACTTTAATTTCAAGAAGGAAAGTGTAATAATATTTTACATTTTTATTAGCCCAAAACACATAATAGGGTCTATTTTTGACCCCCAAATCCATAGGTAGAGTTGGTATATCAATTTAAGAGGTGTGGGACAAGTTTTACTTGTTCGACAAGCCTCCAAAATTGGCCTTTAAGGCCAAATCCGAATTTTCATGAAGGGGGTAGAGTGTACAATACTCAAGGTCACAAGCACTCAATTTACAACACATAAACCAAGAGCCATCAATTCTAATAAATGAATTCTTTTGACCCATTCTTAATTAATTTACTAATCAAGAAATAAATCCAGTGATTAACAAAAGGGGAAATACTTCACTACAATTCCACATACTAAAATTAAATAAAGGAAACAAAAATAAATAATAACACATAACGTCTTGGTCAAAATTGGAGGTGGTTCCCCCTAATGGGGATCCCCTAACAACAATTTAAACACACACACATAACAAAATACATGTTTCCATCATGACCCTTGTTGAATACATCTAGCATTCTAATGTGATTGATCTCCAATCCCCCCAATGTTTGTTGTGACATGTTTACCTGCAAAACATATAACACCTCCTTTGGCCTCATGGACACATCAAAACATCCAAATTAGATATACAATATCACTCCACAATTATCTATATATGAAGAATAGACCAATAAAAATGTTCCACAATACATTGCAATTTAGTCCTTATGAAAAAATGTGAATTTCTAGCAAATAAGATCATTCCACGACATTGTGTCAAAATTTAAGCTCAAGTGAAAAACGTGAAACACAAACCAATAGAAAAGTTCCACGTATGGCATGCATTCAACTTTTATTGGTTGTGCATTTTTGTCGCATCTTTAAACTTGAGTGGACTTAGAAAATTTTGGATTTACAAAAATGTTGCCACATATCTATTTTGACTTGTCAAACCATCCAAAGCCAAAACCTTTTGAAATTTAGTCGATTCCGTAGATTTGAGATGTTCTAGGAACATCTGCTTGGGGTTTTGATGCAATGTCGACACTTTTCCTCGGTTTGAACCATAGAAATGCCACCATGTGGTCCCTTTCTTACTGATGTTGAATTTGATGACGAAATGAATGTTTGTTGACACTTTTTTAAAGTAACCCGTAAATGCTTTCAAACTTAGTCCCCCACGGGTTTTCAAATGCCAACAGCCAACGATTTTGGGAAGTATATTTTGAAGTTCGTATGAACGTCTTCTTCCCTTCAAAATGGTTGAATCCATTTTGACCAAGTTTTTTACAACTTTATTCTTTGTGATTGGGTTGCATTCTTTTGGGGCATCGTAGCTTTTGATTTTGGGAGTAGTTTGGATAATTTTAGTGTTGATTTGTAGGTTCCTCATGAAATATGTAGATATAGCACCATTCACCCACATCTCTGAAGATTTTACTTAAATCAATCAGACCATTAAATCAGTCCCCCAATATTTCTTTTTAATCTTTTCATTTATTTCAAGAAGGCACAAAAATTATTACAAATTGATAGTTATCTTTTTCTTAAACTAAACTAATAAGCACAGGTAGAAAATTAGAGCACACAAAATACTTAAATTTAATTGAAAGTATATGAAAAATACTAACTTAGTTTAGGGGCTCAAAATAAGCACCAAAAATGGCTCTTGCTTGGGGATCGACACCCCATGTGGGTGTCACAAGAATATAGACCAAACCAGATGCCTAATCCATTGGTTAAGGAGTCAGGGAGAAAAAATACAGAGGGCTAATGAAAAATACAGATTACATTTAAACTAGAATATTTCCATATCTCGAAACCTGGTCATTATCGACCACAACACAAAATGGAAACAACAACACAAAAAAAGATAAAAACAACAAGACTATACACTATACAATGTTCATACCTAATGCTTTGGCTTAATCCAAAAAATATTTTAGATCCTACCATTAACAGGAAACTCCAGCAAATTTCCTTAAAAAATAATGTATGTTCTCTAATCATGGTATCAATTGAGTATGGTCTCATCCATAGGACATCAAACTTTCCATGTTTACCTTTATGTTCATGTTTATTATCCCACAACAGGACCAAGTCCCCAACATTAAAATCTCTTGGAGTAACATTCTTTTCAAATATTTTCTTTATTTTTTCTCTAAATTTAACATGTTTTTCATGGGACTCTGTTCTGACTTCATCTAATTCCATGATTTGATTTAAATCCTTGCCTCATATGGACTTACTTCTCCTCCATATTCAAATTTTTTCATAAATTGATATGAGGAAAGTTGTAAATGTAGGGGGAAAAGGGCTTGAACTCCATAAGCCATCTGAAAATGACTTTTTCCTATAGACCTCTTGATAATAACTATGTCTACCACAATGCAAACTTGAGTTGCTCACCCCATTTCTTTTTATTGGTCTCTAGTGTTCTTTTGAGTATCTTTAGAAAGTTTTTTTTGCTCGATTCTATTTGGAAATTTCCTTGTGGATTATAATTTGATCCATAAGACAAATTTATACCATATTCATGGTACATTTTTTCCAATGGTTTAGCTATGAATCTCGTGGCATTTTCAGCAATTATCTTGGTAGGCACACTAAATCTATAGATTATATTATTGACAATAAAGTTCGTGACTAGTTGATGAGTTTCATTTCTAGTGGGAATGGCTTCAACCCATTTGGTAAAATAATCAGTTGCTACCAATATCCACCTATACCCAACACTTGAAGAGTCTAAGATTTCATCAATAAAGTCCAAGCTCCATCATTTAAATGGAGTGTTTATTGACACATGTTTCAAGAGTAGGGCCCCAGAAGCTTTCAATATTCTAGAAATACATTGACAACTCTCACATATTTTAACCAATAAGGAAACATATTTAAATAATGAATGCCACCAATAACCATCCCTTAGAATCTTTTGAGCAGTCACTCTTCCAAGAAAATGTCCTCCACACACTCCCCCATGAAATTTTGTAATTACTTTGGGGGCCTCTTCTTCAGTGATACATCTAAGTAACACTCCTTTTTGAATTCTTCCAAGCTAATCCATGATCATTCAAGATATACTTATGAAAAACCAGCTTAAGTGTCCTTCTTTGATTATTATCTAAGTGCATAGGACAATTCAAGTTCATCAAGTAATAAACTATATCTTTATACCAGACTGAATTGCTCACCTTTTGATGAGGGTGTGGCCCTTTTTCCTCAACATTGTGTATTTCTACCACCATCAAATTACTCTCTTTCATCAACCTTGTTAAGCCTAATCCTCGAACAAGTTTAGTAATTTGTATGTCCATGTCATATTCTTGAATCTTGTTAACCCATCGGCGCCATTTGATGGATATTTCCATCTAAGACAAAATATCCTTTACCATTATGTGAGGCACATATGCTATAATGTTTTAACTTGGAATATAAGGTCTAAATATTTTAGTTACTTTGACCAAAGCAAAATCTTGCTTTTCCATGACATAATATTTCATCTGAGACCCTTGCAAAGATTTGCTAAAAATGCAATAGGTTTTTCATGGCCTTCTTCATTCTTTTGTAATAGAACAGAGGCAATAGTAAATTCGTAAGAAAATGAAAACATTTGAAAATATTTTTATAATCTGGACTGGCTAATACAAGGGCAATCTTGAGTGATTCTTTTACTCCTTTGAATGCTTGAACAACCTCTTCTTCCCATTTGATCACTTGATCTTTCTTCAACATATTGGTGATAGGAAAAGTTATTTGAGAAAAATTGGAAATGAACCTTGTCACAAAATTAATCTTCCCAAAGAAATACTTAATACCCTTTTTTGACAAGGGGATAAGAACTTGGTTAATAGCTTCTACTCATTCTGGATCGACCATGACTCCTTGGTGAGAAACTATATGTCCAAGTAGCTTAGCCTTTTGCACACCAAAATGACATTTCTTGTGGTTCAATGAAATTCCATACTCCATGCATCTGATCAGTATTTTCTCTAAAACACATTTATCTTTCTATTATATTTTTAGATCATAGTGTATAAAATTTCATATTTACAATCTTGCAATATCTCCAAAATATCTCTAGATTGTATGATAAGCTCATTTTACTCTTGATATATATCTTTCAATACTATTTATTGAAAGAGATAATAGATATGAGGCCCAAAACAAACATAACATTCCATTTATACACGTTCTTGATGCAAATTGCATTAGGATTATTGTCAAAAAAGGATTTACCCTTGAAATTTTCAGTCACAATCAAATTGTGACTTGCATTATACTATTTGCACAATATGGTATTTTTAATTGACTTGGATAAAAAAATCATTAGTGTAAAAACGTGACGAAAAATAGGGGCCCCATACTGACAACATCTAAATTTAGAGATTTTGATGTTTTATTAGGCATAATTCTAGCCTTTGATGTATATTACATCAACATGATAAAGTGATTGTAAAATTGAGTTAGAAATCACAATAAAATGAAAAAGTGTGGCAAAACATCAAAATATAGCAATGTCTAGTTTTTGGACCTATTATACTAGGACTCTAGGGTTTAGGAGTTATGGTTTAAGGTTTAGAGTTCAAAACTCAGGGTTTAAGGTTCTGGGTTTAAATTTTAGGATTTATGGCTCAGGGTGTAGGGTTCAAGTTTTATGGTTTAGGTTTTTAGTGTTAGGTTTCAGGGTTTGGGGTTCAAGGTTAAGAAGGGGGGAAATCTAGGGTTACCAGAGGCTTAAAATTTTGTGATCATCTTATTGAGATGAATCCAACCACTTTTATATTGTGTAAGGGCACAAAAACTTTCTATAATTAGAGGAAAATTGGGAAATAATTTTTTAAAATTCCTTCCAAATAAAAATTTATGTTTCTTTGAGAGTTTAACTCATAGAATTAATTCCTCGCTAGACTCAAAGAATGTTCCACATAAACCTTGTCTATTCCAAATTTTATATACCAATTCAATGACATTACTTAGATAAGTGTAATCTATCTAATGAATGGTGTTATTTATATCAGGGACAAAACAATGGTAGTAATTCACAATAATAAAATTAGAATTCACCAAATCCACATTTTACTATTATGAGCATAGTAGAATACTAGAAATATATGTTTGAGCCACTTCAAGGGGCCAACATCCTAGCCTTAAAACAACAACAAAACATACAAATATGATGTTCAATTACTTACCACTACCTCGTATGCATATCATAATTAAGTTATGGTTAGTATATATGATGGACCTAACATAAATCTTAAGATATACATAACCATCACATCACTAAGTAAAAATTTATGCTATGTATAATTCAGCTACTCATATCCCAACTCACAATATAGGTTAAGGGTGTAGCAATTAGTTGGAGAGGCTTGAAAGGAAAAGAACATGTCAAGAAATTTAAATTGTTCATGTTCCCCCATGCTAGATCCACTTCCAATGAAAACCTTCAAACTAATTGGATTTAGGAGTGATGGATTTTCTATAACATATCATGATTCAAATATTAGGTTTCTAATCACTCCATACAATTTTTAATAGTGAAATCTTCTTCCAAATGAGCGAGGAAGGTACAATCTATAAAATTATTATTTATTAACTAATGAGAGGAATTATGGAGAGAACTACCTTTGACTAACCCCATAGACACATAGTCCAAGAGAGAGACTAATCCTATAGGAACCAACACTTATAAAGAAAGAGCTAGCAAACAAAATTGTGTCGTGGAATATAAGATGCTAAGCTTGTCGGATTGAACACCATTAATGGTTGTGAAAACACATGCATATTGAAATAACATGTTGGAAAATTGATTAAATTTAGGTCTGAATCCCTGACCTTGAAGCATGCCAAAAATGAAATACCACTCAATCCTATAATTATCCTTTTAAATTTATTTTTTTACAAACAAGGCTTCATGTTGTGATGTATGATCCCATTTTATGCCTTCACCGAATACAATGGCATTTATCCACATTATATTTGTTATGGATAAATCCTATTTTTTTAATACAAGGAAAGGGATTTGGCAATGATCTTATAAGATATATTAATGAGAATAATTGAAAACATGTTGGTGATAAGTTTTGGGTCTCTTGAATTAAGAATAAACTTAACATTTCCTTGATTAATGAATATATCTAGACAATTGGTTTGCATAACATCTAGATAAACATTATGTAGGTTAGGACTAAAAAAGTATCAAGATGGGGAACTATCAATATTAAGGGATTAATCTATATCCATTTGAGAAACACACTTGTATATATCTTCAAGAGGGATAAAATTGTCATACATAACCCTTTGTAGTACCTCATAGAATTTGTGTGGACAAAATAAAATACATTATTGGAAAATAACCACTCAGATTGGAGTACGAGGATGTATAGTAAAGATTCATTAATATGATATAAAGGCATACAAGATGTGAATAATACTAGTGAGATGAAAAAACTATGTGCATTAAAAATAATGTGAGATGGGTGTCTTTAATGGCTAAAGAATATTCAATCATGTGCATGGTCTAAACGAGTGTAAAAACTAGTTGGTCGATATCTAACACTCAAAAAATGCATACTATACATGAGTTGAGAACCACGAGATTCATATGTTGCTTCATTTTTAATGTTGTCCCCAATTAACATCTCGATGTTGAAGATTTTCTTTGAAGGGATAAAGTTATAGCTCTTGAGACACTGTAACAAATTCATGGTTATATCCTTATGGGCTCGATGTTCCAACTTCTTACCTATCATCTTATCTATATATTAAGGCTCTCAACTACCTACCCTCAACCTTGCCCTCATATAAAGATAGGGGAGATAGTGGAGGTATGAACCAATAAATATTAGATAGATAGTGACTTTAGTTTAAGTCATAAGAAAAATAATGGTACAAGAAATAACATTTTTTGACCAACTAATATAGCTAGTCTCGCCAATAAGCCTATCTACCATATTCTAAATTCTCTTGTTATTGATAAAATTCCATGTATGTTGTGGTTCCATATTCATCAGGAGCTCCACGAATACTACTTGCAAAAAAATATGTTGGAGTTATGAATTCAACGATTCAAATAACAAGGTTTAGACTCACCACTTAATGGATGAGTTAATAGTTGGATCAACAAAATAACAAAAGAAAAATATAATCCTATTGAGATCTATAAATAATGATAACATGACAAACCAAGGAAAAATTCTAAGGAATTTATCTTCTAAAAAAGTACATTTAAGAATATCAAAGTTCAATTATGTAATTTCCCCTTCTCGATATTAATCCTATGAGGACCATTAGCCCAATTCTCTTCCCGGGGGCTTAAAGGGAAATGCAAGGGAAGTAGTTTATAGTTATATTTTTAAGTTACTTTATTAAGCCTTGTAATATTTATATAAAAAATAAATTTAAGGTATAATGATTAATTAGAAGGGGGTATTTCTATTATTAAAGTGAATTTATGATAAAGTATATTTATAAAGATAAAATAGAAATAAGGAAGTCACTTTATAAATTAAAAGTAACTTTGAGTCCCACATGGAGCAGCCAAGTTGGAAAAAAGAAAGGAAAGGTTATAAAAAGGAGGTTTTGATATGTTGGTGTGTGTGACTTGTTTCTTCATCACTCAAAGTATCATCCACATCACGTGGTGAGTCATTTCACTTCACGAGATTATAGGTCTTAGGAGTTATATGACACATGGCAGATTTTGTCATAGAATCTCTCATTGTCATATGCATCAGTGGCATCATAACAGTTACATTCCCTATTTTGAATTGTAACTCCTCTTTCCCTCTTGAAGGGAATGATTTTCTAGGCACGAAAGTTACTCATAACTCTTATATGTACCCTCTTTTTCGATCTATGAGAATGTTAGACCTGTTTTTGCCTCATGCATGATTTTTCGTTGTTGTTTGATTCTTGTTGATTACTTGGAGCATCACGTTACCGTTGAAGTGCAACCTCTTCGATGTTTACGAGGTTCCAGATTGATCCTTATAGAATAATCTCACATGGTATCAAAGCTCTTATTCGGCAAACGTGCACTTGGTATTTTTGGTTGCTAATTACTTCTGGTTTCAGTTTTATCGCTCCTTGTGCAAGTTTTCATTCATTTATTTGCAATCTTGCTAACTAGTATTAACAGTTGGTAGTTTCGAGTTTGTGCGTTTTTTAAGGTTTATGCATGTGCAAGTTTAGGACTTTCACCGCCAGGTTTAGCTAGCCACAACTAACTTTGGAGGGAAAGCTATTTTGGAGGTAGGTGTTGTTTTTGGTCTTATCAGAAATTTTTAATTAAAAGTGAAATATGTTTTAAATTTTGGTTTTCAGACTTGTCCTGACCTCTTTCTCTACCTAGTTTCACTTTTTGCTACCCCGCTTCTACCTTATCTCCCTTTTCCCTTCTCAGATCCTGTCTTAACTCAATGAGTTGAGTTGTAGTGCGAGTCAAGCTAGATCTTGGCTAAATCGAGTTGGTTCCTTACATTATTGATTCAAGTTGTATTGTTCAAATCGTTGAGCAAGTCACTCTGTCGAGTTGTATTTACTTTGGCCTATTCAGTTTACATGTGGGTGGGTTACCTTAGGTTGTTTGCATTCATTTTTTCCTGCCCCATTGTGTTATTCATCTTTTTGCATTACTCGGGTTAGGTTATCAAGTTACTTTGACTTTTGTCTGATGGGTTTGTTGTTTCCCTTGCATGTGTTTGCATTGCTCTAACATGTGTGTCATTTGGAGGAAGCCTGAGTCATGTTGGTTTTTCCTTGTGAACTGTTGCATTTCTGTTGCCTTACGTGCGTCTGTGCATTGTATTCATGTTGAGTTGAGCTTTTGTTTGAGCTCTGTCAGCCGTGTCAGCTCTACCTCCCATTCGAACCCATCCCTTTACGTCATGTGTGTACCTTAGTACCATTCCCGTATGCAAACCTGTGCTCAAACATTCTTCTACACCGCTCCGTGTAATCCCCACTTGTATGTCTTCTCTCTTGCCTTCTCTGTCGGTGAGCATCTTGCTGAGTCCTTGGGACTCTTCCCTTTCGAGCCACCATGTGGTTCTCGCCCCGCTTGCCTTGTTGACTGTATTTTCCCCTACGTTGACCCTCCCTTCAACATTCTCTCACTTAAACCTTATTTAGAATTCTTTTATTAAAGTGAGGTGTATAATTTGAGTGAGGTGTAAGTTTATATGTGGTCGGGGACTAATTTAAAAGTTTGGGTCGGTTTAAAATAAAGTCCTTCTATATTCAAAAGGGTTGGTTTAATATATATATATAAGATAAAGGTGGTTTTTAATTATTAGTTTGGTCTTACTCTATTTAAATTAGGACCTAATTTAATTACTGTAGATTATTTAATTAATCTCTAGGGATTTAATAATAAATTAGGTATCTAATATTTTAATAAGCTCTTATTTAATAAAATTAGTAGTAAATTTTTTGTTCAATTAACATTTTTTCTTGATCATCTTTTTTTTCTATTAATCTTTAAAATTAGACTAATAGGGCACCTCCGGAGAAGGCCAACTTCCTCTTCCTAAACTAAGTGTTGTACTTTTTCCTAGTGTAATAAAATGACTATCTAGTCATAGGTTAACACCTTCATGAGTTTTGAGTAAAGAGATTTAACAAAAATGAAACTATACTAAGGACAGTGATGCACCAAATAAAGGGATGTTTAATATTTGGAAGGGTTAATGTGGGTAGGATGCTTGCATCATTGTCCACCTTCACCTATTGCAACCTAGAAAGGGTATAAAATGCCACAAACCAGGGCATACGTTCCTTTATTAAACTTGAGCATATGTAAAGGATAGATCAAATTTGATTCAACACACAGTTAATTTATCATGAGAAAGGAACACATGCACTGGTCAAACATCTATTTCAGCAACTACGAATAATGATAATGCAACTTTAACAACAGAAGGAAAATAAGATTTTCACAACTGATATAAAAGATAATCACATTACTCACTCACAACATGAAATAGATAACCTGAAATAAAGGTAAGCTAACCACTCACACTAAGGAATCATACATTCACAAAGTAAGCATTGATCAACCATCCAACACAATAAATCAGATTCCCAATTGCAAGGTGTAACTCTGAATATAATTAAAAGGTTTTTTAGAATTCTCTGAAGCACTCTTCCAAGCTTGAAGAGAAACCTCACTCAAAAAATAATCTATCTCCCTACTAGCTTGAAGCATTCAACTATTTATAAGTTCTTAGGCTGAGCCATTACAGCTGGGCCCTTAACTAACATTTTCTAAAAATAGAAATGTCATTAAATTAAGGGAACATGCTCCCATGAAAATAGAAAATTTTTTGCAAGGGTTTGACTCAGTCAACCCTGCAACTTTGACCGATCCAGAGCTTGGATCTGACCTTTCATGGCCGCTCAACTTTGGCTTTGTTCAGCTACACCTTCCTCTCCTGTAAGTTTCTGTTGTTCTCCTTCCCACACAGCCATTCGATGCTTATACTCAATGAAGCACTTGATGATTCCCTAAATTTCTTCATCTCCAGGCCCACATGCATAGTGATTCACTACATCTGTCATCTCGATCTCCTTTGTGATCTTGGCTGGCACTCTTCAAAGTTTATTCATAACTTTCTTCAGCCTCCCTATGAAATTTTGGCACAAGACCAATCGGTCGATGGAGTCACTATTGAAATTTTTGGTGACCTCATCGTCACGCTTCACCAAATCCTTGAAATTTTCCTTAATTTGATCTTCAGGAAGAGCATCGATGTTTTCGTTGAAGAATTTACAATTAGCAATATCAAACTCTTCTGAGATGTCATTCAGGGCATCCGTGATTTCTACTCGTTTATCTTCCAATTTCTTAATTAAATCCTGCAATACTTGGCACCAGAATTCCATGGCCTTTTGGTATTCAAATAACTTTGAGGCATCATCGATCACCTCTTCCTGAAGGAGCAAGTTGGGGTCTTCTTCTCTGATCTCACTCCATGTTGCCAAATTTAAATTTAGATTATTATTATCTTCGGAAAAAGCCTCATCCATTTTGCAAATAGCAGCCTTCCCAACCTGCAGATCATTATATATTTTGACAACCTCCTTGATTAAGGGATTAGCTTCCTGCAGTATGTGTTCAATCCATCCATTTACCGATCTCCCTTTCTGGCCTAGCTTCTCGAGCTCATGATAAGAAATGTCATCGATGGTAGAAGAAACTGTCATGGCCGTAGTAGTTGAGACTTTGGTAGATGGAGTTGGTTGGGTTACTTTGCGTAACAATGAAGTGAGTTGTTCGACCTTGAGTTTGAGCTCATCTTTTGTAGCCTTATCTTTGTCATATTTTTCTAGCAGAGCCCCGAGAGTAGTGTGCACATCTTGTTTGGCTCCTTCATGAGTAGATTTTCCCAATGAAAATTGAGAGATCGATAATCTGCCATAGTAATTGTCTCCTTAGTTTTTCCCTCAACAGGAGTAGCAACCTCTACAATTCACTCTCCAGATGGATTCACTGTCAGACTTGAAACAGTTCTTGGCCTCTTGGCCTATCTTTTGGGCATCTATTCCAATATACTGAGATCTATGACATCTCCCAGAGGCACCTTCTTCTTCTACTTTGGAGTCTATCTAAACAACCATTCAGGAATAGCTAATGTTGATGAAGATGGGACAGTAGATCCGATACCTGAAACATTAGTTATGACAAGAGCACTAGAAACATTAGTTGACATTTGGGTAGAAGTGGCCATGATGGATGGGGTGGATGTAAGGACAACCATAGGAGTTGATAAAATGATGTTTGGGAATGAGGTGGAGGGAAATGGAAGTGTTAAGGGAAGTGAAGAAGAAATGGGTGACCCGATAGTTTCTCCAGCTGAGAGAACTGGAAGGGATGAGAAAAACTGGGCCATAGAAGGAGATGGGAATGAAGAAATGATTGTGGAAGTGGAAGGAACTGATATTGGAAGTGACAATGGAGGAGGAAGAGATGATGGATCTTGTGAGATACTAGGGGAGTCACTGACTTCAACCACTTCTATCACAGGTGTTGCAGGAGACATGGCCTTGGAAATAGAAGCCTTGGAGAGAGATGAGCCACCAACAACAAATGAAATCTTTTTTGAGTCATATGGGTTTTTTGGGTTGACCTTTTCCCCTTTGTGAGTGTTGATTGGCTCATGGTTGGTGGGGCCTCTATATTTGTAGGTTGTTCTACTCCCTTGGGTGAAATTCCCAAGGTAACCAACCAACTGTAAGTTCTCTATAGAATGGGCCCCACCCTCTCCTTTGTATTGCAACATTCCTCTACATACCAATCAATCCATGGCAATGGTTGATTGGCAATATTATCATTTTTGTATGCCACATCTAAAACCTCATCATTATCTTGTGCCTCCTTTGGGACATCAGCCAAACCAAACTGTCGAACCTCATCCAAGGTCAACCTCTCATAATCCCTTTGTCACACGATGTATTCGTCCCGACAATGAATCCAAATATCCTCCAATTGGGGCACGTGGGCACTGGACCACTGACCTGTTTCACCAAATTTACCCCAATAATCAAAATTAGTTCATGGATGAAAGGTTCGCAAGGTCACTTTGGCCAATTCTGCATCCACATTTTTGGCCTTATGAATATTCGGGCAGGTGTATCTGCCAATTGAAATAGGGAAATGCATTCCTGATTTGTGGTGCTTGTTTTGAATTTGATGATAATCCAACAATTGTCAGACCAATTCTAGTAGAACCCATTTATCAGTGGGGCACCTTGGCAATTTTTTGGGGGCACCTATGAAGCCTGGAACCTGAATGTAAGTGAATGTAGGGAACTGTAAATAGATGGCTCCCCACTCACGCACTTCTTTGAAGGCTTCATCAGAAATCCTTTGGTTGTATAACTCCTTATCAAAATGGTAGAGGATAACCACAAAGAAGGCATCATTGACCCTACGAAAATGCCTGCTCCCTTCACTCAGTGTGAGCTGGGGATAGAAATCATAGATTTGGGAGGTGCTGCGAATACCTTTAGTATTCAACCCAGAGAAATCTCCCATAGCAGCGGCCACATAAACCAAGAAGGATGTCATATAGAAATTCTTTGTGGAAAGCACCTTGCTCAACTGATAGCAAATGGAGCTACTGATATGCTCCCCCCATCGGATAAATTCCTTATTCTTCTTGATGGTAGTGATGTACAAGAACATCCATTCCTGGAATTCCTTTGCAGAAGGGAGACCTGAAACTCTGCTTAGTAGCACAATAAGGTCACTGACCTCCTGAATAAAATTTGACCGATGCATGGTTTTGGGTAATTTGGTGAAGCTCTTGGCTAGATAATTTTTCATCATGATTTTCATGCATACTTCCTCTTCCTTGTCCCAATGTTCCACTGCTGACTCTGGCAAAATTGTGGTGTAATCTTCAACATCGGGAAGTTTGAGAAGATCTTCGAAGAAGTCTGGGTCCAAACGGATTACCACCTTATCATCATCATCTTTGACTGACATGGATTCTTTGTCAAAGTGGGCTGCCATGGCTAAAATGAACTCTGGGAAATGCATGGATGTGGGAAAACCGGCAGCAAGGGCAAGCCCACTATCGTAGATGGCCTGCATCCATAGTTTCTTGTTCAGAGCCTTTACTCTTTCCCAGAAATCTAGAAAATCAATCTTCCCTAGGTCGGTGTCCCCTATATTCCCTAAGTTAGAAGACAGGCAAGAGTGAGGAGCAACTCCAAGAAATGAATACTTCATCTTTTCTTTTCCCTTTGATGTGGAAGTAGACATCAAGCTCTATATGATGGAACGAAAGCCGAAGTTGAAAAATCCTTCGAAACATGAAGTGCAATACTCTAAAAGATAGGTCCCAAACTCCCAAAAAATATCAGCTTCCGAAAACCTGAACTGAAGAAGTCCCGAAGAGAAAAACTCTGAAGTGCAATACTCTGAAAGAAGTTTTGAAAAATTTCTCCGAAAATTCTGAAAAAAAGTTTCCAAATTTGAAAAAGATTTTTGAAAGTTCTGAAGAAAAAATTTCAAAGTTCTGAAAAATTTTCCGAAGTGAAATTTCTGAAAATGAAAAGTTCCGAAAAAGTTTTCGAAATGGTTCCAAAAAGTTTTCTGAAAAAAAGTTCTGAAAAAGTTTTCTGAAATGGAAACCTCTGAAAAATTTGAAATCAAGAGTTCCAAAATAGTGTACCAAAAGTCCTGAAATCTGAGAAGGAAATTACCAAACAATGCTAATCTCCAAATCCTGAAAAGTACTGAGAGGGAAAAATGGAAAACTTGAGGAGCTCCCTTGAAAACTTTGAATGCCTGTGGAAACTCAAAAATAGAAACATGGTGGGCAATGAGTTTGTCATTCTGAGAGGTACACAGAAGAGGAACAAAAGAAAACAAACAAAATGAAAATAAGAGATCTTAAACCAAAAGGAAAATAACCAAGTTAAAATACCTCGAAAATGACGTTGAAAGGTACAAGAAAATGGAATGTCAGAGAAAATGTGTCAGGTAAAAATGACAAGTAAAAAATGAGTTTAAATAGAAAACCCAATATTAATGGAAAAAATCTGATCCGTATGGGGTTGGTGAAAAATTAAATGCACGAAGGACTTTGAAAGTCTGAAACCCGAAAGCCCGAAATTCTAAAATTTTAGAATTTTGGGGTTTCAGACTTCGGAGATTGGGAGATGAAAAATGTGAATTGGCAATGAAAATTTCTGAAACCTAAAAGCCTGAAAGTCTAAAATTTTGGAATTTCAGACTTTTGGTCTTCAGAAGTCCAAAAGTGAAAAACTCAAAAATGACTCGGAGAATTCTGAAACCCGAAAGCCTAAAAGTCTAAAATTTCAGACTTTCAGACTTCGGAAGTCTGAAAGGGATTTAACCAAAAATGTGGCCAAAAGTTTCAAAACTTGAAAGCCCGAAAGTCTGAAATTTCAGACTTTTGGGGTTTCAGACTTCGGAACTCTAGGTTTAAAAATTGCCAATTACATAGTAAAAACTCTGAACCTCAAAAGCCCAAAAGTCTAAAATTTAGACTTTCGGGGTTTCAGACTTCAGAAATTTGAAACACAATTTAAAATATTCACACCATTAAACTCTGAAAGAGAAAAATCTCTGAAATCTGAAGTCCAAAATTCAGATTTTGGGTCTTGGAGAATTTTCCATTTACAAAGGATTTTCTCAAAAATCAAAAAATCTGACCACTTTTGACATCTACTTCTCAAGGTAGATTAACTTTTTTGCCTTCTGGGAGGCCTTGTTGTGTCCTAGATGTCCTCTGGACTCATTTTGAGTCGTATTTTGCATTGTATCACCCTTTTTATTGCTTGCAGACTAGTGAACAAGTCTACCACAGTCTTGCAGAAAGGGTTTTTTTTTCACAATTTGAGACATTATTTCACACTCATGACTATGTTTTCTCCCCTTCTCTTATTTTCAGCTTGTTTTTTGCATACTTACAGTGTCAAATCGACGGCATCAACAAACCTTAATTGTGGTCTCCACTCTTGCACGTTATTATGTTGATTGTAAGGTGAGTGACCGAATTCTTCTTGATGCACATTCACACCTAATTGTAATCAACACATTAAACTATAAAGTTTTAAATTCAAGGGGGGTGTTAATATTTTCCTAGGGTGGTTGTGTTTCTTTCTCCTTCCTTTTACATTCCTTCTTTCTATCTCTTCATTATGGATGCATCTAAAGTAAATTTTCTCATACCATTCAATTTCTTCGAATGGAGATCTAAAATTACTATTATATTACACAGTAAAGGGTTGTTCCATGTCACCATGGGAGTAAAGACTGAACCTAAAGATGAACCTAAAAAATCTAGGTGGTTTAACCGTTGTGATGAAGCCTTAGGTCTTCTTGGTATGTTTTTCTCTCTTGACTTTCTCTTACACATAAAAACTTCCTTAACACTCAATGGAGCATGGAAATTTCTTGATGATATGTTTGGGCAACAATATGACATGAGAGTATATGATTTGGAGAACAAAATACTAGGATTAGATCCTATCGAATTTGAAATCCTACAAGCCTGCTTCTCAAAGTTTGTCCACATTAGATTGCTTCTAAAGGAATGTAAAGTGGAGAAGAAAAATTATTAGTTGGTCTTGTCAATTATTTTTAAGTTAGGTCCCAAATACTCTATCTTTATTTCAAATTTCCATGCCACAAAAGGAACCTTGGGAAGTACTTGGAAAATGCCCTCATTTGACAGTTTTTTGTCCCAACTCATTTGAGATCAAAACAGACTCATTCTTATGGGGACTATAAAATAAAATTCACATGCCCTTATGGTAAGTAAGGGCAAGGAAAATAAAACTAAAAAAGATACAAGATAAAAAGGATCAACCCAAAAAGGAAACCAAGACCAACTAATCCCAAACCAAGCCTAACACAAACGCTTCAAATTATGAGCCTAAATAAAAAAGGAAAAGTGTAAGTGTTCCTATTATAAGAATTTTATCCATGAAGAGCATCAATGTATGAGAAAAAAAATTGATCACTTAACTCATTTACTTGATAAAAATAAAATAAGCATTCTGAATTCTATCAAACAAGATACTCCGAAGGCTAAGTCTTCCAAAGCAAAGGAGTCTAAATCAACATGGATTATTGATTTCAGTGCCTCACCCCACATGGCCTCTTCAGATGTTGAGTTCACGAACATCAAACTATGTTACATGTCACAAATCACATTGGGTGATGACACTATAGTTTTGGTTTTTGTTAGTGGATTGGTAGATATGGATGGTGGAACATTTAACTAAGTGTTGAGTGTTCCCAATATCTCTACCAATATCCTATTGGTTTACCAAATCATTCACCTTTGTGAATCAATGCGAGTGGAACTTGGTATTAACTCAGTGATTATATGTGATCTTAACTTTGAACCCATAGTGGCTGAGGGAAAGGTAGATCACCATTTACGATTGTATACCTTTTCCCACTTTACTTCTGAGTCTCCGCCCTCTGAGGTTCTTCTAATCCCTGATTCATATTCTAACTCATCAAATGATGATTTTGTTGAGTGTGTTCCTCCTCTTGATCCTCTTGCTCCTCCTGACCCTCATGCTTCAGAGTTGTCTGATTTTGACAATAGTGATGATGAGGACTTCATCCCTTCTCATTCGAGTGAAGAATATTTTGACTTTGATCCTAATCCTCCTTGTCGTTGTTGGGCTAGGAAGACTTTACAGAGTGTTGGACATTGGATTGGAGATCCTTCGGATGAGATATGTACTCGCTCATAATTATTTGGACCTTACTCCTTTTCCTCTACTTCAGACCCTCAATATTTATGCGAGGCTTCTAGGATTCAAGAGTGGGATTTTTCCATGGATGAGGAGTATTCCTCACTCATAAAGACTGATACTTGGGATCTCACCCCTCTTCTAAAAGGAATAAAAATTGTTTCCTGTAAGTTGGTGTACCGAAAAAATTATGGTGTCGATGGAGAATTTGAGAAGTATAAAGCACGACTAGTAGTTGAGGGTTTCTCTTAGGTAGTTGGGGTTGAATTATTCAGAAACTTTTTCTCTGGATGTGAAAAATGAATTCCATTCGACTGATCTTCACCATCGCTGCCACGTATAGATGGGAAGTCCACCAGATGGGCATTAAGAGTATCTTCCTTCATGGGGACATAGAGGAAGCGATCTACATGGAATAACCTATAGGTTATGTCCATAATACCTCCCTCATTTTCAAGTTAAAGAAGTACCTCTATGGCATTAAATAAGCCCCTTGGGCTTGGTAAGCTAAGATGGAATCCTTTCTACTTGCATTAGGGTTCACTCGTTGTCGCTCTGACCTAAATGTTTATATTTTTTTGCAGAATGACTCCATGCTCATCCTCATTCTATATTTTGATGACTTGTTGATCACCGAAAACTCTTCCTCTATCATTTATTTTGTGAATATTGCCTTTGCCAACAAGTTCTTTATGTTTGACTTGTGATTACTTCATTAATTTCTTAGGATCCAAATTTCACAATCTGACTCGAGAATTATGATTTCACAACCTAAGTACTCCCTTGATTTTCTTACTTAGTTTTATATGTCCAATTGTAAACCTTGTCCTAATCCTTTCCTTTCTTTGGTTAAGTCAGTTTCTGATTTTTCTAGTCCCTTGGTTAATGGTACCCTTCATAGACAGTTTGTTGGGATCTTGATTTACCTAACTCAAACTCACCTAGGTATATTGTAT
The DNA here is from genome assembly GCA_019776745.2 of Taxus chinensis. Classification (NCBI taxonomy): domain Eukaryota; kingdom Viridiplantae; phylum Streptophyta; class Pinopsida; order Cupressales; family Taxaceae; genus Taxus; species Taxus chinensis. The sequence continues at coordinate 103,225,892 of CM034157.1, forward strand.
GATATTGGGCTCATGTCCATATTTATACAGGAACCTCATGAGTTACATTGGAAAGCAATGAAGTGGATCATTCATTATGTTTGTAGCACTCACACAGATGAAATTCACTACTTATGATGGACATAGATTGACTTGGTTGGATATACAAACTCTGACTGGGCTAGTGATCTTGATCATCAGAAATCTAACTCAGGCTATAGTTTCTCTCTTGGTTCAAGTCTTTGCAGTTGGTCTAACAATAAGCATAATGTAATTTCCATATCATCTACAGAGGAAGAGTACAGAAAATTAGTTAACGTTTCCACCAAAGCTATTTGGTTGTAAGGTATCTTGATAGAGTTTGGTATTCGATTTCGACAACCTAGGATTATAAATGTGCATATACATCCTTATAATTTGATTTGTTTAGAGAATCAAAATAACTCATTTAGATTATGGTAAACAAAGCAAGAACAATAAAAACAATTTCTTACTCATAGGAAAATGGTAATACAACAACTAATAAGATGGTTTATTCAAAGAAGTTTTAACACCTACTTTCCTTCCTACCACTTAATAAGAATGTAACAAGATGCCTACCTTATTCAAAACACTTTTATTTCAATAGGGAGGAATAAGATATATTTCTCTTGTCCACTTACAAAGACAATAAAAAGGGATATCCATTTCATATAGCAAGGTAATTTTAAGCAAGATTTTCAATGTCTTTATAATGAAACATAGCACATATTGGGAATAATGAAACAAATTAATTTTAGGAGATATGAAACTCTAACTCAACTCATTTAAAAATATCTATTTTACCAACACAAAGAAATGATTTGGTAGTTCTATTTCACATACTAACACATTTGGAAATATAAATTTCTCAATCAACACTTTTAGAAGGGTTTACAATTTTTAGAAAATTTCAAATGAAGATACAACTTTCTCATAAACACACAAATAAACAATCTTCCACTCAAGGTGGGAATATTTACATGAAAAAATTACAATGTGAAGGTTTCCAACAAGCCCAATATAAAAGTCTCCAATATGCATGTCTTCTCTAAAGGTAGCTCCAAATCTTGCATTCTTCAAACTTTCACAAAAGGATCACAATACAAAGGAAGGGGGAGTAGGAAATTCTCTCCATCCAACCTTTAATCCATTAAGTTCAGAAGTCATCCCCTTAATGGTGCTCGATCTCCAACCAAGGAACCATGATAGATATTGAGTACATTTGACAACTTTACAACAACTTGGCTTCCACAAACAACATGCATTCAAAGTATTTGACACAACTAAGAAGACATATTCAACATGTTTGCAAATTATCAAACAAAACAAAGGTTTGAAATAATACAAAATTTATTAAGGAATATGGGAAACCACCTCCTTATGCCTCCCAAGTGAAGTGGAAGTTTCACCATAAGCCTCCATGTGCACAAAACAATAAACACGAAATCCTTATCTCTCCCTTACAAGTATACAACAAAATAACCATGATTTCATTTTCACTCCCCATAGGTGAAACTCCGAATTCCACTCCCACCAAATACATGCCTCACAATACTACCTTTTCCCTCCCCAATGGTCCTATAATCCCTTCTCCCACACCCAACTTAAGGCATACTAACTAGGCACACACAAACACATTCACAAGGCTTAAACAAATTTAACAAGCACAAAATTTCATATCAACAAGAATAATAACAAAACAACAAAGGTGGAGAGCCTACCTCTCCATCAAGATCCAAGAAACATCACAAGACTTTAACAACTTCAAGCCAAACACACTCCAAACAATTCCCACAAGCTCCAAATCAAAAAGTTCCCAAGAAGAAAAAAGAACAAGTAACACCCATTCCATCAAAATCCAACAATAAATAGAAATGGAATGTGAGGATGATGAGGTGGCTCCATGTAGGATGCCACTTCCTCATTCCTCCATTACCATACTCAAGTAGACACACCAATCCCAATACATCAATATGCCTGTAAGAACTATGACAACCCACATGACACACAAACTTGCACACCATGCTTTCTAATGACAAAATTATTTAAGGTAGAAGGAAATTGCAATTATTTTCTCTCTTTTAAACTCCAAAAAGGATAAATAAGTCAAAAATAAACTTCCCAATTGATAGGTAGGGTTGTTGGGTAATTTTAAGAGGCATGGGACAATCTTAGCTTTTTGCACAAGCCTCCAAAAAGGCCCCAAAAGTTAAAATTCGAATTTTGAAGTTGGGGTGGAGTAAATCACACACAAACCATCACAAATCTTACTTACAATAAGGACCATGTAACCTCATAATTACCTATTTTTCACATCTCTATTCTAGTTAACCAAATAATAAGGGTTAGCTTAATCAAGGCACATTATTACAAGCTAATAAAGTGACATCAATACAAAAATTTAAATACATAAAACAAAAATAAAGAACATACAAAAATTGAAAGAAAGGGAACAAAATTCATCCCATGGCCACACATGTGAGGTCACCCCCCAATGGGAACCTCCAAACTAGGCATGCAACAATAACACAACATAACACTACACAAGTTGTCAAATTTGGCCTTATTGCTCAATACCCGACATCCTTCCGTGGTTGGTCCCCTATCCCATTTCGATATATGTGATAAAGTTCCCTACAACACAAAACAAAATACCTCTCTGGACTTTCATCCGAATTAACAACATCGAGACAATATACATATAAAATCAATCATCACCATTCAACATTAGCAATTCTATCATCTAGAATCATACAATTACTTTGATTTTTACATTCATAAAAAACACAATTCTATTCAACTCACCCAACATATGCTATGCATCCAAATTATGACATGTTAGTATAAAAATGAGAATGTCCACAACTCAACATATATAAATGTCTATCATCACCATCTAGTGCATCATAATAAAAATGTAAACCACGTAATGTCAATAGTCTAAATATTTGCATAGTCTATCATCTATTGATCGAAATATAATACTCAAATGTCTAAGTATTAGTCATTAGTATCAACATCAAAATGAAACATTGTCGAAGAGGAGTGGGAACTAAACCCTGACTCTTTGCATTCTTTATATTTTACTGAAGATTTTTCATCCAGAGAAGACATGATTTGTTAAACTATGTGACATACTGGATAATATTATAATAGTCTTAGAAGGAATGGGATAGGCTTGATTGTCTCTGTTGTGACCTTTCTTTCTCAAATTTTAGTTTGAAAAGGATTACGATCGTATCGAATAGCCATTTATTTTGGTTGTTCTCACATCATTAGGATTAGGAAAAGCTTTCCCTTTGGTAGTCTGAAATATGTTTTGTAATGAATCTGCAACCCTCACCATCAATTGGCATAAGTTTTCCTCGATTGGCCTCTTTCAATCTATCAGATAGGGGTGCTATCTAGTTCCTTCCCTGTTTTTCTTAGTCGTCAATGCTTAAGGCTATCTTATTTCTATATGTGTTGATCAAGGCCACCTTTAGGTAATTTATTTACATGATCATGTGACTCAACTCATTCATGGTAATTTTGTTGATGACTCATTTCTTACCCTTGTTATATATGATCATAATGTTACTAATTATTTTTATTTCCAAGAATTTTTTAATCCTGCATCAGGATCCAGTATTGGGATGGAAAATACATTGGGCTATTAGAAAATTTGTTGGTTGATGTCTAACTGGTTAAAATATTACACCTAAAATTTGATAGGATGTAAAGGTAAATTTAATTTTTTTGGCATTCCTTTTTCCTTTGATAGTTATTTTTATACTCTATGGCACTACATGATCGAAAGAGTTGAATATAAAGTTTTTTTATGGTTTTTAAAACCAACTTCCTTAGCCGATAAATTCAGGAGGTGTACCAAGATTGCTGCGACGACCACCCATGTTTATTATTTAGTGTGTTGGTGCCCCTCACAGGCCTTCTTTGCTAAGAGTACCAAGCTTCTTTGGGAGTACATTTGGTGTAAAAGTTCCATTTAAACTTGATTTCATTGGGTGGCCTGGGAAGTCTATTTTTTACACCATGATTAAGGTGGAATGGAAATTATTGATGTTTACTAAAAAAATATTGCTTTATTTTATAATTGGGTTATGAGATGTCTTTCAGGAAGTAAAGAATGGAAAATTATTCTTCGGCATTGCATTTCTTCCATTTCTCCTTACAAAAAAAATGTTTTAACGATATAGGGTTACAAACCTTAATTAGGACCACGGTGCCTATAAATATTTCTAGCACCTTCATCACCAAAATCAGATGAAAAGATGTTTAAATTGTGAAATCCCTGTTGTATTGAATTGGCGATGGATTTCACGCCGGGATCTATTTTAACTCTCAAAATATCCAGTGGCCTCCCATCATTAGTGGTAATAGTATTTCTCATGTGGAAACTCTAGGAATCAAAGCTCTCTAGTTATCTCGCAAATGGATTCACACCATTCTAGATTTGGTCTCCTGCGGAGACTAAATTCCCTAGCCCAAGCTCAAGACAAAATTTAACTCTAAAATTTCAGACCTTCTATCTATCTGCTGAATTCATGAGTTAATTTCATATTTCATTCTCCACAAAATTGGGCTTAGGCCTTTGGAAATATGGTGGGATGATTGGCAGTAGAATCATGATATTGTTTTTACATGCTATAATGTCGACACCATTTACCATCTATTGAGCCTCATCTCACTTTCGATTGAAAAAATAATTTCACACTAGGGATTGCAATATATGTAATCTAAATGGATTTATAGGATTTCCAATAGGTGGAACTCCTCTCTTGATCCTAAAAATAACCATTTTATTTCATTCCTTATTTATCAGGGCTTCCTTGTCGGTGAATGCATGTCACATTGGCATTCCCAATCCTAAATTCACTTTCTGTTCTAATCCTAAATCCCTTAAGAATTTATGTTGTTCTTTTGCCTATTATCAGGAAATGTAGTCTTGGATTAATTCTCTCTTTCAACCCTACCACTGAGAGTTGTTTCACTGGTGTTAGGATTTTTTTCGAAATTTCAGCCCTTGGCCTAATTATATTGATAATCTATGGAAACATTTTTGAGATTGTATTCTATTTAATATTTTGAAAGATCAAAATTCTATGTTATTTTAGAATGGTCGATTTGTTTCTTTATTCTCCATTAATCACAAAGTGGTTATATTTTCTATTATGCACATACAGATTTAAGCTCAAGAAGAAAACATTGCTTTAGAATTCTCTCACTCGTTGGAATTTCTTGTGTAATTGGGGACTCCACTATGTAATATGAATCAGGTCCCACTGAATCCATTTCCACTGCCACCTCATCCATCTTCACCTCGATGACCTCTTCCACAAATTCTGTGTAATAGAATCCACTCTCAGAACCACCATTTCACCTCTCATCGAGGTCACCCTTTATCTACTTCCTCTTCTGGGCCAGCCAGGATCCCTTCTCCAAGCGGAAAGGTCATGGCTACCTTTCCGTTGTGGGCCTGTCCTTCACTTAAAGTTCCCAAACTTACTTGGTCTCCATCCCCTACTTAAGGAATTAGTGTGCCTTTACATATGCAGATGCCAAATCAGGATGCTAATAGATTGATCCTCCATCGGCCACACTCTAAAATGGAATATTCATCCATCCATGGGATGATCCTCCTCCTCCTCTTGGAGTGGCGGCTTGTGCCTAGTGCTCTCTACGTTTTGTAGATCTTATTCTATTTGTTTTCCCTTTGGGTATTTTCTCGTGCATACATGTTGTTTTTGTGGGACTGTGAGTTTTCCAATCACCCCTTCTCTTGTAACTCTCCTTTATTTTAATTAGTATAAATGGTAGTTCTTGTAGTAAAATTATGAACGACTTTATTTATGGAAATATGTATCGAATCTTCTTTAAAAAGGTAAATCATTTCATGATATTATAGTGAATTGAAATTTAATCATCATTCAACTATACCAAAAATTATTCATTTGGTTGGAAGAAACATCACATCACAGGAAATGGTGATTCCTTCCATTAAAAAAAGGATGATATGGGGATTGATTGGGGCCGAATTAAATTTTGAGCATTTTTTTAATTTTTCAAAAAACAGAGAGATGTTGTGCTCGTAAATGTTTGTGGGTAAAATTTGGGACAAGTTTTTTGTTTAAATATTGATTAATTATTAAATATATTATTTCACTATTATGTTTAAGCTAATAAACTTATTTGTGGGGGAAGATATAAACCTTAAAATTATTTTCACCATTATTGTCACTTAAGTTTAATCAAAAATATTGTTTTTTCCTCCATATTATTGTTTAAGTAAATGACGGTCATTAATTTTAATCCACTTATCAATTAAACTAATTACATTTTGCTATTTAAATATATATTTAATTATTTATAGATTTTTATTATTAATTTTTAGCAACATGAAAAATAATGTTAATGAAATCTATTATTATTTTTGAATAAATAAGAAAAAAATATAAATTAAATAAGATATTGTAGAGAAATATAATAATCAACTTTCGATTCACAGAGAAGTTCTTGATCTCCTCCAGGTTCATATTAACCAGAATTGTGATGTTAGTGGGATTCCTTCATCAACATGGAAGAATGGGAGGATCACTAAAAATTTCTTCAAAGAGACCAATCTGGACCCAAATTTTAGGCTATCCATGAATATTTATAAGGAACTAACGGTATCACTTAAAGTGTATAGAAAATATGGGAATTAGTGCATTTTTCCTCTGTGTTCTTTGTGTAGTTAATGTTGTATTGTTTACATGTTGTTGTTTTGTTGTTGTTAGTCTTTTGTTTGGCATCTTGTAGGCAGTTGGCCCCTACCTTAGTACTCTTATAGTATTTTCTAGATTTTTAGATTTTGGATGGGGTGTGGCCCCATGTTTAAAAAAACCACTTTGTACTTTCATGTCTATCTTTGATGTTGTGCCTTTTTTATTGTACTATAGGGTATAATCCCTTCAAAACCATTTACCTATAATAAAAAAAGGATATCATAAAAAGAATATAACCAATATATAACTAAATATCTTTTCAAAAATATTATTTATATATATATATATATTTCTCTGTGTGTGAGATAAAACTAAATTAAACTATGGAAAATATGATTTTAAAAAGTTACAAAAAAACATAGAACATATTGTAATAAAATTATTACATGTCACATTAAAATGTTCAAATAATGTTTCTTATTTCAAATTTGTTTCAACAATTCACACAAAATGGACCATAATGATGACAACACTTTAATTTAGCATACAATCTGATAACATGTTATTAATAATATTTTTACTTTTCCTATTTTAAAATAACTGTATAGTAATAATAATTAATATTCTTAAACTATAAATATCAAGAAAATATTAAAATATAATAAATAAAGTTCCCCCTCAATGTCTACACCCTATAAAATTTCCTAGGTTTCTTACGGCTAAATCCCCTTGGGGTTAGTTATTTTTGACAAGTGTTTAAATGGAAATGGATTTTTTTGTAGATGAAATAAGAAAATGTTTTGATTTAGAAAAAGGAATGTTGGACACAATAACATTTTTCATGACACCCATTTCAAAGAGTGTAATTAGGTTATAATATCGATATTTCATTTCTATATCTATATGTGGTTGATGGATTTTTACAACATTAAAGCACATACATGCATACTATATTTTCAAGGTCATTGTATAATCTTGGTTACTTCGTTAAGAACAATCATGACTTAAATCCATGGTAGGCTTTGTGGTAACAATATTATTCAAAACCATCTAAATCTATTGTAATGTTTTTTTTTGATAAACAATTTTTTCATTTTCATAAATAAAGTATCCTAGAAATGATGGTACAAATTTAAGGAAGTGGTTCCAGATGAAGATTATATAAATAAAATAACTCAACATCAATATAAACTGGGTTCTATTTTTTAATCAAAATATTGCATGTTAATGTCCTCATCAATAGTTCATGTATTCCATTGCTTAAATTTATTTAACCTAAATAGTTAAGATCAGAGGATAATAACCGATGTTAGATCATCCTAATAAATCTAAAGATAATTGTAGTAATATTGATAAAAATCATTGAACAAATCAAATAAAGATAGAGAATGCAAAAAAGCACAAACAATTATAAGGAGAAGAATAATTAACTATTATTTTAACTTTTGTGCTAATTTAGGATGAACTGATGACTGTAGAAGGATGTAAATGATCTAGCATAGTTTCACTACTAAAACTATGTTTTAATATCCTATATGGACCAAATCGTATAGTATGTCTGAAAGCATAACCTCGTTATGGCCCTTTCTGTACACCCTTCCCCTTCTATACTTTCAGCTACTGAAATGTCTTGTGATAATGGACTACTTTGTAATACGCTCTTCTTTATAATATGGACCGTCAACACTATGTGATGGTCACTATGAAACTAATTGAATCTTCAAAACCCTAGATAACGAATGAGTCCTTCTAAACACATATTAGTTTGGTTATGGGAACTCCCATACACCACCTATATGACCACTACTCTAAAGAGTTCTATGTACATCTAATAATCAACATGTGACTCTAGGATGCACCCGACCTCTCGAGGACATGCCAGGTCAACTGATATGAGATGAAATGTGGCTACATAAATGATAAATAGGGGTAACAGGTGGGATACGAAAAAATGGAAAAAGGATAGGTCAAGGAAGATGAATGTTTGCTACGTGCACTATGGGAATGTGATCTTCTAATGTAATGAAATACTTTATAATCTATCTGGGTGAGATTGAATGGTCAAGGATGATGGTTGCACGAATGTGTCAATCGATATAAAAATCTCAATCAGGTTGTCGAATGCATGGGAATTGTCATGTGTTTGCCTCGTAGAAGTATTCAGACAATGTCATGGGGAGGTGATAGGAAACATGTGGGTAAATAAGTGAATTGTATAATTTAATCTTCATGTTCAAATCTTTTGACTATGAGATAATAATGAGTGGAAGTAGGATGGTTTTGGAATCGATGTATAAGATTGCCTAGAGCCTTAGATGGTCATGTGACATGCAAACTACTAAATAAAATAAACAACAAACAGTAGACAATCCACAAGAGGGGTCAATGTTTAGGAAACCTTGTGCCTAAATTACCAAATGAATGTACGAAAAATTAAATTAAAACAATTCAGAACACTCTCTCTTAAATCTAATTACTTCTACGTCTACTAGTTAATCTAACAAATTAAAGGCTATTGATTGAAGAATTAAAATTAAATCAAACCTATTTGTGTTTGTGCTTTTTCAATGATTTAAAAAAAAAAGGGAATAATAAAATAAAATAAACTAATTAATTTAATCTAATGTTTTTGTATTTTTATGTTTCCTAGAAATTGAATAAAATATGCATAGAAAATGTATCTTCCTGTGATTAAATGAAATATTCGTTTTTCAAATGTGCTATTTTTGGATTACTCTAACCTAATAAAATAAAATGATTTTCCTGTAGTTGTTGATATTGCTTCTTCTGGTCACATTAAAATTAGGGGAAGAATGTGAAGTAATTCCTCCCCTGAAGCTGCCCTGGTAAAACATAAGCTTTCTAAATGAAGAAATATAAAACTATAGGTAAATAAAATATGAAGAATTAACAAATTGTATAAGAACCTCCTTAGAACCTTCCATCCATAGGGATGAGTAGAAGAAATCAATGGAAGCTTTACAAAAGATATTAGTGTAAAACCTATCGTAATTGTACCTTTCTAAAAGAATGTATCTAACATATTATCACTTTGAATCTATCTAAATAAACAAAAGAAACCTCTAAGAATTTAATGAGACCTCTAACCTGAAAATGTTGTACAGAGACAAATCCAACATTGGAAATGTGTTTAATGTCACCTCATCTTATTTTCCAATGAATGTTGAAATGTATCTAGGGAATTGTGCTTAAAATGTGTAGAAGGAATGGGAGAGATTGTTGGAGATAGCTGGTTTTGTAGGCATTTTGGTAGCAATGCAGGAAAGACACTAACAAGGAAAGATGTTTTTGCTTGTTTCTGTGCTTCTTGATAGGATTACAAAAACATAAGGATATAATTCCAAAACAAAAGAATCCATCCAATTCTTCAGGAAGAAGCTTGGTTCTTATAGAAAACTGGCAGAGAAGTGGTCCAGCCCACTTAGAAGCCAAGAAATGCCACATCACTCAAAGAAGAAGCATTAACTTACTTAGAATAGTAATTATTAACATCATAAGTTTGTATGCATCTAATCACACCTTAGGAATAAATTGATTCTGGTCAAGCTTACATGGATAAAAGATGAGTTATGAATTTTTAAAGGTTTCACATGCTAAAAACATTATGGAAAAGTTTCCATTAAATACGCACAGATTCGTCGGTATAGACACGATGGGTGGTTACGTTACTGCCTCGACAGTTGTGAAACCCCTACTCATTTAGACCGACTATTACGCAATTTTGATGGATGCTTAGACATCACCTTTTATACTAGCTGCATACATATTATTTGACTAGAAACCTATAAGAACATTTTACAACCTAAGAATTTTGGATTTAACACCTATCATTTTAATTGATAGTAATGAACATCAGGGATTTTAATCTGTTTCACAAATAGATGTAGCACCATGCAATTTTAAAAATGCATACATATGGTTAACCCATTTTCTAGAAGCATTTTATCTAATGGAGTCATATTTGTAAAACTTAAAGTCTTAGAAAAACGCTCCGAATTTTAAAATTTATCCATGTCAACTATTGACTTGTCACACCCATGTTTGGATGTCATCGTTATTAGCAACATTTATCCCTACTTGTCAAGATGTACCAACAAGAATCAAGTTTTAATACTAATTTCAGACTCGTACATTTTACATACTTAATTAAAATCACTACCACCGACTTACCATATATGTGAGGATATAGATATAAAAACACCCATGCAATGCTGGATAAATAATAGAAAAGTGCACACGTGCGAAATATTGTGTAAAATATGATATATATAATAGAAATTAATATAGGTCTCTAAATCATTTACACATCAAGGAATTGGTCACCGAAATTTGAGCTTTATGCATAACTTATTGATTGTTAAAAGTAGGGTAATACATTTAATTAATGAATATATTCGGTGATAATAATGACAGTTAAAGTAATGGAATAAGTAAGCGGGTCACAGATATGTAATGTTACTCTAGTATGTGTCAATAATTGTTGTTTAAGATAATGAAAGTATAATTAAAGTGTATGGTTTAGAAATAAGGGAATTGTTGTACTAAGTCAGATGATTGTATAGTTAGAGTGTTGATAATTAGGAGAAGAAATAGATCAGGAAGTGTTCATTAAAAGAAGCCTCTGGTAAAATGGAGGTGGAAAATCCCCGTTGAAATATACCATAGGATCCAGGTTTAGTAGAGGCTAGATACAAGTTCTATTGGTTGAGATATAGATATAATCCGCTACAAATATATCTGGATAGTGTTTGCACAGATGGATTTGAACTGCTACAGGGTTCATTTTAAGAAGCATATTTTTCACACATCAACAAGGCTTGTTGACATGTGATAGAAAGCCTTGTTGTCATGCATCAACAATATTTACTAACGAAATTTCACCTGTCACAAAAGGCCTTGCCTTACCGAAGGATTTATGTTCACATCAATAAGGATTATTTATGTGTGATAGCAAGGAATTATTATCACATGTCAGGAACAATTCTTGACGCCTGACTGAAAGGCTTGTTGTCGCGCAACAACAAGCCTTACTGTTGACGCATGACAGACAAGCTTGTTGTATCTATGTGCGACGTAAAACAAGGTGTTTTGTCACACATGACAGAAAAGCTTGTTGACGAGAAACAACAATTTTTTCTATCATGCATCAACAAGCCTTACTGACACGTGACACTACGACATTTTGTCACGCATCAACAAGCTTTGCTGACATGCAACATAACACCTTGTCACATGTCATCAAGGCTTGTTGACACACAACATAATGCCTTATTGTCACGCGTCAACAAGCCTTGCTGGCATGAGTCCAAGGCTTCAAAGCCCTAATTTTTTCCTATAAATACCCTTCTGCCATTCATTTTCACGTTTACACTACCCGGCTCCCAAATTTTCTCATTTACAGGAATCTATTTCAGGTATAATTGAGCTCAAGGACAAGTACAATGGCGACTTTAAGTACAACCTCAAGGCCAAGCTCAAGACCAAAATCAGTCAAAAATTCTAGTCAACCTACAAGCCCTATCCATGGGAAAGATACTCTATAGGAACTTATTATGCCCCCACATTCAGATAGTTTTGCAAATGAATTTGGAATACAAGAATTTAGTCGATGCATGTGACTTTGATGGGCTCGTTAAGATGCCCTAGTTTGAAATAGAACATGACATTATGAATTACCTACTCTCCTCATATAATAAAGAGGACAATCTGTTTACTATTGATGTAGATGATGATCGTATGTTTCAATTTGGTGTTGATCCAGTTGATATTCATCGGTTAACAAGCCTTCCATATAAAAATTCCCCCATTGTTACAATGAAATCAACCCTCGTCAAAAATGATAAGAAGTACCTTGAATCGACTTTCAATTTCCATGTTGATTGTACGTGTAATATGTTTTCAATTTTCATTTGATCTTTTCAATTTTTTATTTTGATACAATCGAAATAGATATTAATTACAATGGATTTTTGGCATTTGTAGCTCATGTCAATAAATTAAGACATGGTGTGGATACACAAGGAATTGCACACCACTTTCTTTCTACTATGATTTCTTTCTTTCAAGAAAGAATTATTTTGAAAGGTCAGCAAATGGATATACCAAACTGGACTATTACATACGTTCTTGCAACTATCAAAAAGAAAAAATTTGATTAGTGCACCTTTTTATCTAATAAAATAAAGACTAACATTACAAATGCATCACTTTCAGAAAAACTAGTCATTTACTCCACAAACTATCTCCTTGGCCTTTATTACGAGGCTCTTTTTAATTTAAAATACAAACCGATTCTTACTTGCATAGACGAGACAATGAAGAATTTTTCAATTCCATTTCAAGAATGATAGGTATAAGTTTGTATTTAGACATTAGACTAACATTATGTTCATATAGAATCTGATTAAATATTGACTGTCTGCAGAGAATATTTTTGGAGGCCCTTCCATGAAAAAAAGAAACATCAAGAGGAAGATTCTAACAACACGTTGAGGCATCGGCATATTCACAATCTGAAATGGAAGTTCACTCATCTCCGAACCACCAAGCATTTGAATTCGTGTTAAACACCAGAGACATAATACGCTAACATTTACTATTTACAAATTCCCATTTTGTATTTTCAATTTACCATTTACCATATTGAATTAACATACAATCGACTGTTCCTCTACCGAATTGTAGGGACTTTGGACAATATGCTAGGGCTTCTCAAAGTCAACCAGTATTCACCAACTCACTCAGTTTAGTCCACATACAATTGTCTCTTCTCAACAACCTTCTCAGCAATCCCAACCACACACAAATCAAACACAACCAATTACTACTCCAACATGGCCACCTCAAGCTTCCATGACACATTGTCCCCTCAACAACAAGGTAAGATTTAATTGCTGTAGTACAAGTTTTCAATAGTTTAACAATTTTTCATATGATTTTTCTTGAACAATATTTTCAACACATTACAGTCTTTCACATTATGTACAAACATCTGCACCACCCCTCCTCCACCAATATGATTCAAAATTCCAACTAGAGGTTCATGAAAAAAGAACATTGGTAAATGCATTGCCAATTCCTCCAGCCCCTAGTGGGACACTAAAACTATTACCTCCTCTTTTAGAAATTCCAGACCCTCACATCTTTGACTCTCAACAAGTCTTATAAGACTAGTTCAACGAGTATGATATCAATTTTAAATAATATGAAGATATAGATGAATATTACTTAGGCATTGATAGTAATTGCCACCCATTAGGATTTTTGACATTTACACGTGAGATGATTCAAGGCCAACAAGTATACTTCTATTTCAACGTAATTTATTCAACTTTTAATTAAAGTTTTCACTTTAGATTTATTTGCATTTGAATATTTATACCCTATTTTATCGCAAATGGATCAGGCCATCCAAAGATAGAATGATCATATACTATTCTATGATCAATGATCAAATTCCCCCATACCTCTCCATTAAGAATCATCTTCTTCAGATAAGATGGTCAAAAGTTGATACCTATTTCCCTGTAGAGAAATTAATTGGTGAATGATTGAAGAAAAATCCCATGTCATAAATTTTATTGTACCTCATATCAATCAGCTCATAGAATGGGAGAGAAGGGAAAAAGTACTAATTAATGAGATAATAAGTTGCTACGTGAAAATTATTGGCAAAGACTTGGGAAAGTTTATATGCACACAGTCCAGAATCAACCTGTATGGATTCCTTACTTACCCAAGTAAGAACTGGTACTGTTCATAATCACATTTATACCAACAATTATAAAGTCACATATTTTAGATGCAACATTAATGTCAAATTGGAAATTTTTTTTTTTATTATTATTGGCAAATTAGTTTCTTTGAAAGGGACTATACCCTTGAATACAAAAGACAGGCCTGAGAGCTGGCTTCAAGAGTAAGAGGAAACAGAGAGAATGGATCAAGATCCAAATGTTACAATGAAAATTAGCTCAGAAACAGCTACTGTTCTGAATCGAGACAGTTAATTGATTTCCTTAAACAACAGCAAATAAAACAGCAAACCAACCGCAAAAGAAAAATAGCAGAAAAACAACAAAAAGTAGCCTCCTAGCATCCAGAACTGACTTCATTTAGCTTTATCGATACTGATCTTGATTCAACTTCCAGGCATAACATACCCAAAGCAGTCATATGGGTAGCATTAGTCTTATCAAGCTCCTCAATGGTCTTTTGCTTTCTTTTTCGTTGCCCCAAAGTGCAAGCCGGGACACCGCTGAGGTTGGAAACACTTTTGGCATGACCTTGTCGATGAACTCCTCAATCATCCTAAAGGCTGAAATGTTGTAATCATGTCTAGTCTTGGCCTTCCCTAATTGAGTCTAAGGGAGGTCAAATTCTTGTATATGTCATCCCATTCTGACTACTATCAATGTTCCCCTCCTCCTCCATGCTTTTCCCACATCTGTTTAGCTAAAGTTCTTGACATCATCCTTCAGCAATTTCATCTCATATTTAAGGCCTCCAACCTCTTAGAAGTCCATGAGAATATTAGTGTTGAAGTCCATGTATATTTTAACAAATGATCTAAGGAAAAGGATGTGGTAGTAATTGTAAATGCCGAGAGAGATAGAGTGGTCATAATATTTATCACTTTGAAATAATATGCTTTGTTAATTTGAAATTTTATTATTTTAGTAATATGTTTAATTCAGATCACTTTTTTTGTACAGTTGAAATATGAAAATATTGAAGATTTAAGAAAAGGTGTTCCAAATTCATCTTGGAAACCGCAAAGAACAGTTTATCCGCAACAAAGAATTTGAAATAAAATATTGTTTTTGTTAACAAACAAAACAATACACTAAAGCAGATAATTAAAGAGCATGGATTCCACCCTGAAATGCATTATTCAAAGCCAAGGCAGCTTACACAGATCCTAATTTGTCTATCCCATGGATATGCAACAAAGGAAGAACAAAGGATTGTAAAGAATCAAGACTATGTTGCGGGAATATCTAATTAGTTCTTAGATTATTAAATCCATTGGGCCACTGAAAGGGTTACATGAGGAGAAGCCATTTGGGAAAGGAGTACAACTACAGAGTGGAAGCCATTGAGAAAAGGGGTACACAAAATTGAGCTTGTTGAAAATTGGTTTTCATGATTGAGGGTTGAAACATGAAAAATTGAAACTTTAAATTTGAAAGTTTGAAATACTTTATAATCAGATATTTAAAAATTTGAAACTTGAGTGTGATGGTCATGACGTTTGAAAATTTGCAGTCCAAAAAATTATTATCTCGATGAAATTTGAAACTTATGTACCACAATGGCATTTGAAAATTTGAAAAAAATTATAATCTGGAATCTTATATCTTCTTATATACTATGGAATAGAATTTATAAATTGTATATGGTGTTTATGTTTAATTTGAATGTCGATGGCGTTATGATAATGGTTAATTATTTATTTATTTTTAAATTTGGAATATGGTATGACAAAGACATCTTTATACTAATAGAGTTAAATCTTCTTCTCTCTACTTGTAAAATTCAAACTCTGTATCAAGTTTCTAAAATTTAAACCTTCTCAGAATATTCTCTACTTGTAATGATGATTGCATAGATGTGGATGATGAAATTAGAATAGAATCATAGATATGGATTATCATGAATTGTATATGGGTGTAGATTTAGCTTCAAGCACAATCATGGAATCTGGATGATGATAATGAATAATTGTTTTAAGCAAAAAAAATGTGGTACGACAGAGACATTGGGAAACCTTCTCAAAATCTTCTTCTCTCTCGACTTGTAATGATATGATGACATTAGAATGGATATAGATGATGATGAATGATGATAATGGATAATTTTTTTAAGAAAAATTGGAATGTGTTAGGATCTTAGAGATGTTTCTACACATTTAAAATAGAAATGGGTGATGATGAATTGTGTGGACTTACATTTAGGTTCAAGTAGCAATCATAGATGATGATAATGGATAAATAATTATTTTAAGAATAATTATAGTGTGTGAGGAGTCTAGGACTTAAATCAATCTTACTACTTGTAAAATTCAAACTCTGTATCAAGTTTCTCAAAATCTTTTGAATCTCTCAAAACTTGTAATGAACTATATAAATCAGGTTTCTTTACATTTAAACCTTCTCCTTAGATCTCAAAATATTCTTTTCTCTACTTGTAATGCATTTGATTAATGATATGATGACATTAAAATTGATATGGATTATGATGAATTGAATGGACATAGATTTAACTTCAAGCACGATCATGGATGATGATAATGGGATAATTGTTTTAAGAAAATTTAGAATGTCTTAGGATAGAGTCAGAGACATGATAATACAGTAAAATCTTCTTCTCTCTACTTATAATGAATTGATATGATATGATGACATTATATGTGGACAATGAAATTAAAATAGATATGGATGATGATGAATTGTATGTGGATGTATATTTAGCTTCAAGAACAATTCGTGGATGATGAATTGTATAATGGATAATTGATTTTAAGAAAAGTTGGAATGTGTTATGTTTTACCAGAAATATATTAGATATGGAAAAATGACGTCCTCTCTCTACTTATAAAATTTGAATGTGTATCAATTTTATTCCACAAATAAATTAAACACTTTATCAAATAAATTTACAAATACAAAATTAAATTAATCATAATTGTAAAAACATAAGAAATGTCATATGATAGGGTGTAAGTTACCTCTTATCTTTTAGATGGCTGTGAAAAAGCATATGGAAGGAAAATGAGAAATCATCCTTTGTAACGTGATAAAAGATCTTGGATTCAAGAAAACTCAAGATGAGAAATGGATTAATATATAGATGGGTGAGTTTCCTTGACATTATCAAGTCCCGAGATGTAAAGATTTTCCTCAGATAGATGTGAACCATTGCATTTAAAAAAAATGAAATAATCATTGATCGGATTAAGGAAGAAACAAAAGATCAAATAAAAATGCAAATGATAACTTGTACATGTCTGGACAGGAGATGCCTGGAATTCTGGAAGAGTATAACAGTGGAAGAATATGTAGATCTAAACTCTGAAGTTCTTACAAATTAGTATTTGAAAAATGCATGTAACAAACAAATTTTTAAAATAGAATTTCATTTTTGAAAAATCCAAAATGGTAATTATATAAAATCATATTTTTATAAATAATTATATTTAAATAAATGTAAATATATATACATGTAACATCTTTAATGATAATAAGAGATAGAACAAAATTTGATAAAAATCCTCCTCAGTCAATATTTACATCTGTAGAGTTAATATGAAATTGAATAACATAACCACAGTTAAAATGCAAGGTGATAAACAATAAAAGTAAGGTCAAGAAGATACCTATTTAAAGTTGAAAACAATCCATTATCAATAGCTTCTTCAAATTTGATGTTTTCTTATGTAGAGTGTGACGATGCACCAATTCCACTCTCTTCATTGGGAACAATTGTACTTGTAGCTGTATTATTCACACCTCTTCTTTCAGAAAGGGAATTCCAATGTGCAAAATCTATCTATCAAAAGGAAAGGTTTCCATGGAGTAGCAAGAAACATAACACCTCATGCAACTTTCCATATTTTTATCCAACCTATTTCTCAGTTTTGATTTTATAAATCATAAAGCAATGAATAACCCTTTCATCCTCCACACAGATCCAAAATCATTGCTTGGCATAACTTATATAGTCTTAAATATTCAATGATATCTTCTTGTAAGATAGATACTTAGATAGATTCCTTACTACATTCTTGAATTATAGCACCACTTTCATAGGGCTCATCTAAATTTTTATATTTTTTCCTCATTGTTGTTGCAAAGCTTGTTGATTGAAACTTTAATAAATCAACATTCAATATACCTTTGATTTCCATACCCTTGACCTTTGATGTCTTTTTGAAATGTTCCATTATTGTACCCATGGATTTATGGAAATGCTTTCTTACAAAGTTTGCACGAGCCACCTTAAGTATTTCAAAAATTAGGATTCATCACACCCATGGCTTCAATAATTTTATCTTTGGAGAAACGTTCTCTAATTTTTTATGATAAGGATTCTGAAATTTTTTTAATCTTTATTCTTGTTTCAACTATAGTAGACTCAAAGAGATTACTGTGTCACGGGAACATCTTCTCATTCCGATCCTGTTATATCTTGATGTTTTTTGCACAATGTGCAGTGGTATGTCCCTCCCATTAATAATTGATGTAGAGGTGATTGTGGATATTAAAATCTCAAATAGTTATTGGGATGTTTAAGATCTAATAAATCATTCCAATTCTCGAAAATAGGTGTATCAAAAACTATCTTTGGAATAGTTACAATATATCAAGACTTTAATATACCATTTTTCTCATTTGTATTAAATACAAAATACAGATTAATCTTCCCTGTGCATGCTTCATTAATGTATTGATCTACTGTAACATTGGTAGAATACCAAACCAATCTAAGTAATGTCTCTAACTACAGTTAAATGGAACAACAAGTCCCATCGCCCTATCGAACTTCATGATGGTATTTGTGCATGAAATCAACCAATGAAAGGATACTCCTCACGAACTCAACACGGAGGTTCATATAAGGAGATCCATCTCATCTCAACATCCTTCAGAATTTTTTTGTCATCTCTAATTCCAATTACAAATTTTATGGAACTTAAGAAATTGACTTTTGGTTGCTTGACATATAGGCATGAAGTTCTCTTATAAGGTCTTCTAATTTAGCAACATTTTGCATGGTTGCTTACCATTTTATACGCTAAATTCATTCTGTGAGCCATACAGTGAATTGGTAGCATATATGGGGCCACTGTTGTTTGTAATCTAACACATTAACCCTATTCGGTGACCCTGCATGATAGATGCACCATCTGCTCCAATGCATACCAACTTCGTAGTAATTTCATAATCAGTCATTCCAGCAATATCTTTTAAATGAGAAACAACTATTTTATATAGGTTTTTGGCATTGAAGTTTTCAACCATTTTCATAACACCCAATAGATGAGGTGTCCTTATATGATTTTCTAAAGTATAGATGTGGATACATACCCATGCAGTGTTGTCGAGTGTTGTCACTTCATCAATTGAAAGAGAGATAAATTTTGCTTTTTTTACATTCTCTTTTAAATCTTCCTTCTCTATCATCGAGAGGCATTTTGCCATTTCCCATCCACTACTTTCAGACAAATGAGACTGAGGTACATTCAACATTCCATTAAATTGATACAAAACTTTGAAATTGAGGAAATCCAAAATCGCTCTTCCTTTTTTTAGTATTTGAAAAAGAGTAGAGAATTGTATGAATTTTGCATGTAGATTTGTTTCTTTCATCTTACCAATATGCGATGTGATCGTTCCTCCCTTTTCCAACAGATGCCTATGTTTTTTCTGCTCTGCCTCATATTCCGCTGCGTATCTAACATGCAGGCATTCTTTTTCAGTTTTCCACCTATGTGTTTTGATTTTCTGGCCATCCGCCCTCGTTACAGTTAAATATTGTTTTCCACAATGTTTTTCTATAGTGTCCAGCTTCAGTTGCATTCTTTGTTGCTTTCCCAATTTCCACATACATATTGTACATGTACATTCAGATGGGATTTCTTCATAATTAGATGATTGTACAGGTTCAATAAATGGAAATTTAGCTGCCCAATCAAACTTGTATGTCCTGCCAATGGTCCACATATTCTTGTTCGTTTTCAATGCTTTACTTTTTTTAGTAGAATTTTGAGCAATATCACAATCACCTGGTTTCCTCTTTCTTGGACCGGAGTTTGATTTTGATCTCTGTCTTCCATTTTGATGAGTGTTTGTATCTGTGATATCTAGCTGCACTTATGGTTGCACCCCAACAGGAACAATATCTTCAAGATCTGGCATATTATCGTAGGTTTCATTTGTTTGACTTTGATACTGTGCAAAATGCATGTCCACCTCAATAATACCTTCCACACAGTCAGTATTCTAATTCTTTGTGGTGGCATCTATATGATTGGTATTTACAATATTTGTATCCGCAGAGTTTCCAAAATACTTGAAGAGTGATTTCTGAGATTTCTTACTTACTTTTAGGTTATTCGTATTCTTTGATCTGGCACCTTCCATTATTCTAAAAAGAGTCCTGCGTTAGCAAAAGAACCAAGTAGCGAATCTGTCCAGTGTCTGAGGTCTTGTCGCACGTCCCCTGTCTGAGGTCTTTGTCACGTGTCAACTCTGCACTTGTCGCACGTCAACAACCCATTTCTTGTCGCGCGTCCACTGTCTAAATATACTGTCGTGCGTCAACACTGCCCTTGTCACGTGTCAACTTCTTTTCCCAAGTCGTTCGTCAACACTTTCTCTGTTGCGCGTCAGTACAACTGTTGTCACACGTCAACAATGCCCTTAAGGGTATGCGAGTTCAAATTTCACAGTATTGGTAATTTGTTAAGCTACTTGAGGTATACTACCCGACGAATCAGCTAGGTTTTAATAGGAGATGTTTTCAAATGAAGGCGAAGCCGACCCCCTAAAAAAAATATACTATATATTTTAGGTGAACAGGACACCGAACCACTCCAAATAATTCACCTCTTCAAAATTTCCTAAAATGAAATTTTCGCCATATTACGAATATTCGCCGCTAAAATTATCCCTGAATTTTAGGTTTTTAAGGCCGATCCTCCATTTCTGAATTTATTCAACCTTGAATCTAGAGATTTTACAGGAGTGCTCCTATCCTCTTGATCAATGTCCCGAACTATCTCTCCATCCTTAAGATTTCCCACCCGATCCTCTGATCTGGGCGGGATTTCCCTTCCATCACTTTCCCTCTCAAACAGATTCAAAATCTCCTCTCTGTTTCCCTCCATTTTCTCACGGGTCATAGAAATATAAATTCACTTGAATGGAGGAAGATAATAAGAATAATAAGTTTTTACCATGGAGTTTTCTTGCTTGATCTACTCAATTACTTTCACCTTCAACACATGCAGATCTAATTCAACCCATGTATCCTTACTTGATATCTATGGTTCCTTTAGAGACAAAGAGGTGTTACCCTCTTCACCATAATGGCTAGAGGTAGTTCTAAATTCTTCTTCCTCTACCTCATAGATCTTGAAGAAAATTAACTTTCCAGGAATTTAAATCCATAAACTCGTCATTCTTCTTGTGCAATAGGAGGAAGGGTGAAGTATAAGATAAAATGCCCCTCTTATGGTTTATCATCGATGGTGATTCAATGTATGCATTGAGGTTTCCTAGGATTTCCTCATCATTACACACATAGTCCAAAGTGTGAGGCTCATTGGTTAGTCTCAACATATGCCAAATTGAAATTAGTTGACCATCCTCCGAACTAGAGGTTTGGATTCAAACCAAAAAATTTGAATTTGGTTACTTTCAAGTGTTTCGCTTGGATAAAAAGTGGAGGAAGAAGTAGCCATAAATCCGAAGAACTAGGTTTTTCTCTTTAAGAATAATTCAATATTAATATCAAAACACCTGCTAAGCTCAAGAACGTTATCTTGTAAAGTTCGTAGGTGTTCTTCTCATGGTCTCATAAATTTGAGAACTTGATTAACAACAAGTTGAGAGTCACATCAAATGCCTAATGTTATTCACACCCATCCTCTTAGCCTTGCATAAGACCAAGAAGTAGAGATTCATACTCATCTCCATTGTTCATGCACTCAAATTTTCTTGAAATCAAAAGGCATGACCCTCCCCTTTAGGGAAGTGAGGATCACCCTAACCCCAGTACCAAAGCAACACTCAACACCATCGTAGTTGAGAGTCCAACTATTCATAAGGGGGAGGAATATTGAATATTCTTGGAGTCTTATTCCTTAACTTCTCAGAGACTTCAACCATGAAAACCTCATCAAAGACACTGGATGGAAGAGTTGTAATCCCAAGAGCATTCCTATGCCTAAGAATTGAATGGGAGAACAATAGGAAAATCATTCTCCAAAATATTAATGATTTTAGCTTGTTTTTGTTGACAATTTCTACTACATCGTGAACCTTAATTTCATTAGAATCAACCCCTTGTGATTGCCTTAGGGGATTCCAACTCAGTCGTAGGAACAATTATTGGGACTCAGGATTTGAACCTTGTGAGGCTTGTTTAACTAATAGGCTAGGAGCTTGAATGCAGTATGAACCCCTGGTTTCTTCTTTAGGTTGTCAAATGGATATCAAATGGCTTAGGTCACCTTGAGCCATGGAAAACCTTACCTAGGTGTAAGAATATGACCTCTTGGAACAATGTGGAAGGGATTTCCTTCATTATATGAATCCAAGGTTGACCAAGAATCATATTATAGTTAGTTTCCTGATCTATAATATAAAACTTCAGTCAACATGAGTCTTGGGTCCAAGAGTGACCAAAAGCCACTATAGTTCCAATAGAACTTCCTTTGATGCTATCATAGCCTCTCAGTGTGTTTCACGTTGAAGAAGAAATTATTTCTCCATAGCCTAGTTTTTGAAGAAATGATAAAGGGAATACATTAATAACATTCGCATCATCTATCATTACGCGCTTAACGTAGTTATTATAAATCCAAACCTGCAGATATAACGTAGGATCACCTCTTCATTCTAACTGAGCATCAGTAGGCATCTTGCTAATGTCAAATATGAATCCAAAATCTCTATCATGTTTCCCCAGGGGATAGACATCAAATTCTATATGATATATTTGGGTCTCTAGAGGAGGAGTGACATGAATAAGATGGCCAAGGCCTAATGCTTCTAACAAATTTGATCGATGTGCAGGGGAATTATTTAACAAATCTAGGAAGGAAATGTGGGAAAAGGTCTTAGTCAAGTCCATGATCAAATCATAGGCTCCTACTTGGCTTGGGAGCTACCGATGTATCATCAAACATGGAGGGATAAATGGGAAGAGGTTATGAATAATAATCATGGGTGGAGTCACTTGCATTAACTTTAGGTTCAGTTTCTAGCTCAACTAAGCCTACAATTTTAATATGATTTCAACAATCTAAGGGAGGAGCTATTAGAGGGTTTCTAGATGTAGATGCTTCATGATCATTGTTTCCTATGGGGGTCCCCTTGTTAGTACCATGAGGGTTAAGCTTTCAATTCTTAGGGCACGTTAGAAGGGGATCTCTATAAACCCCAAGAGTAGCATTTTATGGAGAAATAGAACCCATGTGAGTATTCTGAGTAGGTTTCGTGGGATTAGGAAAGAAAATCTAAATGAATATATGTCTTTGGTCTTTTGGAAGCCATTGTATGAATTTATTACAGTCATGACATGTGCGAGAAACATGTCCTCTAACCCTATGGAAACCAAAATAAAAATTGGGATCATAGTCATGAGGTCTTTTTTGGTTTTACTGTGCCTATAGTCCATAGTTTTTTATTTTTTTGTTGTTGGTTATTATAGTTGAAGTTCGGAGGCCTTAGCCTTGGTTCTGATACTTGGTTTGATATTGATTTGGGTATTGGTTTGAGTATTTAACCAGGCCTTGGGCTTGGACCTGTTGAGGAGGTGGAGGAGGATGACTAAATTCAACCACATTAACTGAAGGAGTGAAATTGTTACTCCTTTGGTTGTTCGCATTCGTATCGTTGTTACCATTATTTTCACTATTTGTGCGAACAACATTCAAATTTCTAGTTTGATCAGTCACGCCATCTGTCGTAGCACCATTGTTCTTGTTAAGGACTTTGGGTATTTGATTATTATTGCTTGAACCATTTAGGTAATTTGAATTACCTTGTGAGGGAATAACCAGTTTCCCATTTGAGCCATAAGTCTTTTTGAACTATCAATCGCTTCTTGGTCAATGTGGAGAGCACCTCTAAGACCTCCTCATAGCTCCTAAGAGGGAACTTTTGCACTTCTTCCTTAGTTTCTGATTGAGAGAATGGAGGAATAAGTCACAAATATCCATTTGATCCATGTTGGGAGCACTAGACGAGGATTAGAAGACTTTCCGCCACCTCTGAATGAAATGGGCAAACAGATTCATTATGCTCTTGTTTAATGTGAAGGAATTCTTTGATTCTCGTTCTCAAGAGTTTGTTCATATCAAAATCCTTTATGAACTCTGAAATGAGTTGCTTAAATGAATGAATCGAGGCTTCTGGTATTCTATAGTACCATTCAAGAGAAATCCCCTCAAGGGTCTTAGGGAATATCTTAGCTACAACCGCATCCCATGGGAGTAGCTCTCTAATGGCGGTCACATACGCTTTAATGTGAGCATTTGGATCCCCCTCCCCTTTGAACTTTGGAAGGTCTGGTAATGGTCGTGGAAGCATTACACTTCGTATGATAAATTCAAGGGGCTCCTTGAGATATTGAGAATATGTGCCCACCTGCATAAGACTCTACCCATGAGACCCTTGATGGGGAGGTGGAGGTGGAATAGGAGGTTGATAAGGTGTAACATAAGAATTTACAGGAGCATAAGGCATCCCATGAGGCTGAGCATACGAACCAATGAAAATAAAACATATCCCCTTGCGGTGATTTAGAATACATGTGAAGGTATGGGGGAACATTGTTTTGATATGGAGTGGTAGGTATGAAACCAGGGAACACAAAATTTCCATTTGGGATGGCATTTGAGAACACACTTCTGGTTTAGCACCTATGGAGGATATCCTGTATGAAGTGTGAGAGGGCATACCTAACATTCCCAATCTAGTGAGGAGGTCCCCAGGGCTAGGAACACCCATATAGATGAGAGGAGGTGATGGTGTAGAAGGAACATAACCAAAGTTTTGAACATGGTGGGGAATTTGCCTTGCCCTGCAAACTGGGGAGTATGAGAAGGTTGGGAAAGCTCTAATTCTCTAACTCTATCCACCAACGTTGAAATCACATCACCCAAAGACGGTGTTACATTTGGCTTAAACGTGTTCTAAGTCTTAATAGGGAGCAAAGGCACGTAATGTCCTGCTATGAATTGATCCTTGGGAGGCCACCCCTCTTTGGATGTATTTTCTATTGTAGGAGGAGGGGTAATAAGGTTTCTAAAGAAGAAACATCATGTATACCCTTGCATCATATCCAAGGACTGGTCTATTGCGTTAACATTCTCATCACTTTGGGAAAAGTGTGTTAGGAGTTCATCATTAGGAAAGATAGGAAGAAAAACATCAGATTTTGCATGTTGATTTGAGGTCTAGAAAAAATGTGTGGATAAGACCCCTTTTCTCCTGTGAACTTCATGTTATTGAGTGGGAGAACTCTGGTTGTGGTCTATAGATAGGTTGATCAATATCCTCAATCCTGACTGATGAGCCATTGTTAACACCTTGAGGAGGAGGAGTGTGAGGTGAAGGTAAATTGGGTGAGTAATTATAAACCCACCCTGATAGTGAGGGTGACTATTACATACCCATCCTGTAATTATACGTTTCAAGACCTAAAATGGGCCTAATGTATTTTTGACCCTGACATATTTAGGGGGTGTATAAACACCCGCAGAATAATGGGAGAGGAGAAGGATGGATGAAAGAAACGAAAGAAAAGAGGAAACAAAAAGGAACTAGTCCTTCACGTTGGGTTCACCAATTTTGTATGTCTAAGAATCAACATGTGACCCTAGGACGCACTCGACCTCCCGAGGTCATGTCGAGACAACCAATATGATATGGAAAGATGGCTATGGAATGGATAACTAGGATGAATAGGTGAAATATGTGAAAATGGGTGAAAATGGCTAACAAGTAATCAAGGAAATTGAATGTCTTCTATGGGCACTATGGGAATCTTCTCGTCTAAGGAAATGAAGGCTATTCTAACTTGGGTGGGTGAAATAGAATGGTCAAGGAGAATGGACACACGAAGGATTCTATCAATATCAGTGTCACCAAAACACCCTCTAAACTGGCTATGGAATACATGGGAAATGTCCAGCATTTGCCTTGTAAAATTCTCCAGAAAAGGTCGTGGAGGTGTGAGAGTCATGTGGGAAGGAAAAGATATGAATCATGGAATCTAATCTCGACCAAGCTGACGGTCTAGAACACGTAAGCAGTTATATGCTTTGATGTTCAAAGCCGTCAACTATGAGATAATAATGGGTGGAAGTGGGGTGGTTAGAAAATGAGGTGTCTGAGGCCCTGGTCAATGTCTGTCAACTGTTCAGTTATGTTTGGTTATGGCACTCTGGGATCACACACTAAATCTTTGGTTGCCTAGGGCCTTGGATGGTCATGTGGATGTGTAAACAACTAAATCTAAGAAACAAACAAACATGCAAAGAATCCACAAGAAGGCAAGGTCGATTTTGGGTAACCTAAGCCAACTAAGGATACGTTATGAGTTGTGTTAATTCCCGTCTAATTAACTCTATGTTCCTAAATTAACAAATGAAAACAAAAGATTTAAATTAAATCAATTCAATTACTCTCCTTGAATCTAATTAAATCTACGTTCAACTAGTTAATTAACAAATGAAAACTAATGATTAAAACAATGAAAGTAAATCTAATCTATTTGTTTTTTGTGATTTTTAATGATTTTAAAAAAAGGGGATAAAACAAATAAAATAAACTAACTAATCTAATATAATGTTTTTGGAATTTTGTGTTTATTGGAAAATAAATAAAAATCTGCACAGATAACTCAACTTCCTCTAATTAAATGAAATTTCTTATACTCTAAAAAAATTAAACTAAACAGTGAAATAGTCAGATGTGGCTATTTCCCTGTGTAGAGGATTTAATCTAATCTAATAAAATAAATGCTTTTCCTAATTTGTAATTGTGGATTCTACTTCTTCTGACTCTACCTCATAATCACAGGAAGAATGAAGAGCTTCTCAGAAGTAATTCTTCCCTGAAGCTTCCCTGGTAAAATAGAAGCTTTCTAAATGAAGAAATGTAAAACTATAGGTAAATAAACTATGAAGAATTAACAACACATTGTGGCAAGAACCTCCTCTGAATTCTTCCCAAGAAAATCCATAGGGATGAGTTGAGAAGAAATCCTCAATGGAAGCTTTGCAAATAGAAACTACTGTAAATGTTACTGTAATTATATCTTTCTAAAAGAATGTATCTAATAGATTATAACTTTGAATCTATCTAAATAAAAAAAGAAACCTCTAGGAATTTAATGACACCTCCAACCTGGAAATGTTGTACAAAGACAAATCCAATGCTGGAAATGCTTTTTGATGTCCCCTCAGCTTCTTTTCCAATGAGTTGTTCAAACTTGTCCAGGGAACTGTGCTGGAAGTGTGCAAGAAGAATGAGAGAGATTGTTGGAGCTAGCTGGTTTGCAGGCAGTCTGGTAGCAATGCAGGAAAGAGAGTAACAAGGTTAGAAATATATGCTTACTTGTATGCTTCTTGACAGGATTACGACAGTATAACGATATAATTCCAAAACAAAAGACTCCAACCAATGCTTCGGGAAGAAGCTTGGTTCTTATAGAAAATTGGACAAAGAAGTGGTCCAGCCCACTTGGCAGCCAAGAAATGCCACATCACTCAAAGAAAGGGTTGTTAACTTACTAATAATAGTAATTAGGGAAGGATAATTTTGTACACATCTAACAGGTTCAAGAACAACCAATTTGGTCAAGAAATGTGCTTTAAAAATGAGTTTGAAGAAAGTGACACACGTTTAAAACATGTTGAAAACATCTTAGGTTAAATGTGCATATAACTACCGGTCTACGCAACTATTGGCGGTTACGTAACCGATGCTCAAGAAAGAGTGTGGTTCCGTAACTTTAAAGTGTGGTTCCAAACTAAAGGCCAAAAGATCTAAGTAAAAATTCAAATTAACTAAAGGAAAGTGGGAAAATCTAAGAAAAGGACAAGTAAGCTACAAAAACATGCTACAAACAAGAAATTTGGACTTGAACATCATTGGAATTGATCGTTATCATCATCATAGATTTTACCTATTCTGAAAATTTAGCACCATGTAAATTTGGGTGCGTACAATTGGAAGAATGTAATTTTACTTGAACCTTTTCCCAAGCCAGACTTGAGATGATATTTTATTTTTTGCTTGTAGTTCTGATTGGATGACTACCATAGAATGAGTATACAAATTGTATGAAGCTCAAGGAAGTCTTGGAGTATCCTTTCTTGTGATTTATCTTAGTGTTTTCTCAATGGAATGCGAAGTGCCAAGTAGATAGCATACCCTCTTTATTGAGAAATGAATAACTTGCTTATATATATTATTTGTATCTAGAAAAATATAATAAAGCTAACATGAAGTGTACCAAGGGAATACAAATTAATAATAGTACCGTTAGAGGAACATGGACCAAAGCAGCCAGGTCATCCCATGGCATATGGGTGTTATTGTCTTAGATGGATGTTTGAGTAAGTAATCTGAAAGTTGGAATTGTAAAATGCGAGTGTATAACCTGATGGATTAATATGACTGTTGTGTGAACAAATAGGTTATGTGTGCAAGCAAGAATGAGTTAGATATTCCTAAAGATAACATAATTGGTCAAATTGAGAAAGTGTGGGATAGTACAAGAATGTTGTACAATCTATGTTGTTACAATACATGAACTACGAAAATGAATATCTATATTTCCCCTCATATATGTATAAATATTTTAATTTCATGCTTAAGGGAAATGTTACGTGAGTGTGTAGACACACATTTCCTTTTCTCATAGCGCCTTGTTATTGGGACTTTTTATTTTTTCTCGTTTCCTTTATTATTCTAAGATTGAGTACTTACAGAAGTGTTAGCATAATACGTTGTTTTTTTAGTTATGCCTACATGGCATTTAGTTTCTCCAGATGGTCAACGGTTTTCTCTCCTTTCAACCCTCTCTCGCATGTATATATTCGATTGATTTTCCTTGAATAAATTGTTCAACATTTTCTGCATTCTCTGTGTTCTATCATTGGTATCGGAGCACAGTTTTGTGCTTGCAATTTTTTTCTGTCCTTTGGCAATTGGATCTTCCTGAATTCTTCACTAGTGACCAAGGGAAGGATATAACTATGCAGATCTAGGTGGTAGGTCATTCCCATTTATCTTGGTGTGGTCCATCTTCCCGGTAGCAGCGGAAAAGTTTGCATATGGAGATTGAATAAGAACCATCGAAAAGAATTTTCTTCTATTCTCTAGCCGATCGGCCATGATTCAATTGCGGAGGCAAGAAAATATCCCCTGTAGAAGTAGACGCACTATTGTTATCACATATAGTGGTGGTTCAGGTAGTGGATTTTGGAATATAAGGTAAAGAGGTCAACACAATGTTGGTTCTTTAGGAAGGTGCAACCATGAAAAATGGCAAGCAGTAAGATACATCGAGTATGGACATCTATTCCGATGAAGTAAGACTTGAATTCTGCATTTGGATGATGTAGTGAATGCTATTAAGGGAGCAGTAGATGCTGGTGCAATTACTGTTGCATAAAATCTCAAATTTCCCATCACAAACAAGAGTATGGCGAAGTTTTGGACCCTTTCGGTTTAGTTTGAAGTATGTCTTCTATCTGATTGTGGACACCAGTAAGGAGTGGAATGTTATCAGAAATGCATCTCGGGGCTGTTAGCTTGAGAAACCGAATTAACATTTACTAGAGTGGAAGCGTATAGAGAAAGTTTGAAGACACCCAGCACCTGCGTGACTCGCAAAATATCCTGCTGGAAAAGAGATCAAACCTGTCATAGCGCTTGCTGTCTCAGAAAATCCTTTATCACTCCATTGGGACTAAATTGTCCTAGTGTGCAGAACCTATATGCTGTTAATTGATTAGATACTGACATTTCTTGGATCGAGAAAACGAAGAGGAGGAAACAATACCTCCCATAGACCAACGACCACGACTTTCCATGGATCATATGAAATCTTCTTTACAAATATATTCGCCAGTAAACATACATAATAGTAGGAGATGTAGAATTATTTTGAATCACTTGTCAAATAATCCTCAAAGACATATCTGCTAACTATGTAGCATATTACTGAAGGTTGGAGGATACATGGAGGGTGGAGGACAATTGGCATCCTCTTGTCAGTCACCTACAACATGGTCACATTATTGCTTTGGTGACATTTTTGTTAGTGTGTTATTATGTTGTGTGTTGTGTGGCTTTTTTGTGTGCGGTGTGTTCTTTCAATAAAAATTGTTGAGCATTATTTTCGAGTTTGGTATCTCTTGATGAAAAACATTGTGAGGAGAGAAAACACTGAAGTAGCGCTTAGTTCTTGGAAAATGGTTTGTGCAATCAGAGAAACCATCAAATTGTATAGTTGAGACCTCCTATCACCTCTATGTTTGTGGTCAACCTGCAAATAGAAATACATAAGAGTTTGTGGTAATCTGGGAAACCATAGAAGGTGTTAGCAGAGAGATGTACTCATGTCAATTCTAGGTTTGTGGTAATCCTGCAAGGAAAAACTAATGTGTCACGAAAACCATGAAGCCACAAGAATGACATGTCACTTAAAAGGTGAGTAGGCTACGCGGAGAGTGTAAAAATTGTTTACATTGTTCAGAATAAGGAGGTCCATTATCTAGAAATATGATTTTCAAAAACAATGTATTAAGGTGGGGGATGTTAGCATAATACACTATTTTTTTAGTTATGCCTACATGACATTTAGTTTCTCCAGCTGGTCAATGGTTTCCTCTCCTTCCAACCGTCTCTTGCATGTATATATTAGATTGATTTTCCTTGAATAAATTATTCAACATTTTTTGCATTGTCTATGTTCTATCAAGAAGAGATTATAGTAAATGTCCATAGTTTAGGAAATTGAAATTTAACATGAAAATTTTTAACTTCATGTGAAAATAGCAATATGTAATTAGAAAAGAAGAAAAGGAAAGAGTACACCTAATTGTTTTGTGATAGAGAGGGAGAGAGTACTCTTGCTACATATATTGTGGAGATTTTTTTACTTTATGTTGGACTTTCTTTAGTTGGAAGGGCTTTGAGGTGATCATTCCCTATGTGGAATTTTCCAAGGAGAATAGAAGAAATTGTAAATGCACCCTACATGGTGAAGAGATCTATATGGTAGAATTCTAGTTTCTTCGCATCCCTTTACAAAAATATGATAAATGGGAAGTCAAACCTACGAGGATAAAAATCACCTCAACACTTCCCAAAACCCATACATAAATTCCACTATAGATGAACGTGAACCCAATTGATTTGTAAATGATGACACAATATACCTAGAAAATGCTAAATTACACATGTACCCTTGGTGCAGCATAATATGAACTATAACATGCATCCTATCACATAAACTAAGTAAAGTTTCTGTAAATATCAATGAAAAATTTTACCAACTAAGAAAATTATTGAATATTCGCTTAGGGGAGAAGTATATGGAATGTGCCCTACCATCTGGATGTTATGGTCTTTGTTATACGGTTTTGTCCCCATATGTTTTCTGACCCAATTCTATTTCTAAACAAATTTATGAACTTATGAAATGTATAATTTTTGACCTATTATTTTATATCCTTATTAAAAACTAACATGAGCTTGATATATCCCCAAATGATTTCCACCTTTTTTGGGTCTCCTAGGATGGAGCAATGTGAGTGCATGCCAAAAAAGAAGACAAATAGTTGATGTGAGCATGTGTTTTAGGATTCCTTTAAGTTGAAATAGGTGAGCGGGAATGGTTTATACCTTTGAACATACATAGTAATATAATAGAATAACTAGAAAATTCTTAGACACAAACATTAATAAAACAACATAGTTGATGTAAGCAACAACGTGCAAGGACACACAAATAGAACAACATTTAAAATGATATGCCACACACATATTACACCACTTATGATTTCATAAGACAATCGAGGAACTAGACACCAACAAGGAAAAATCAATTAACATATGGCATTTCCCACAAAAAATAAAATCATAGAGCAAGCATGTAAAATAAGAAACAAGCCATTTTACATGAAGATGATCCCAGTTGACAAGTAACCTGAAAAAATGATGCTACACATGAAGCAACAATTAACATGTTACACTATTAAATAGTATTTTATGATGTATGTGTTGTGTGAATGAGGTAGGATAAAGAAAAGTATAACATATTCAGCTATAATAACACTTGTAGGTTAGATGATGTAAAACGGACTAAGCCAGCCATTTGCTTTCTTTAGATAGAAGTTTTCATGACTATGAGACAAGGTCTCAAGCCTATTGCATCATGTAACAATACCGGTACTTATCATCGAGTTAGAGGACTTGAAAAATTACAAGTGAACACATATCTATATAGAAATAATGGAGATATCATAATATATATAAAGCTTTCATCATCCAAGTGATCTGTAACAGTGTTCTTATATGAACAAAGAGCTGAATGAGAAGAGAGTAGGCTGGATTACGAAAGTTATGGAATATGTTGTTTATATCCATGTTGTGAAAACATATTTAGGGTAAATGCTTTGTGTGGATTTTATCTAATTATTTGATATGGTAAAAAGCATATTAGGAAGGATCAGGAACCCTAGATGATCCAGAACAACATGCTGAAGCGTTGACGCTCATTAGTAGAAACAACAAAGAAATGGTACAAATAAGAAAATCAGTAACAAACAAACAAAACAGACCTAAGAAGTCTATGAATGGGAAAGGTGGATGATTGATTTGAGGTAACTACTGGGTGATAGCACGAGTAACTTATGTGACCAAGAGCATCCTCCCTATGAGACCCTAAGGTTCAAATGAAGGTATTTCAGGTGGTACAAGCTTGTACCTTATGTTTTCATTGATGGTGTGTTATTTAAGAGACCATATACCCTACGCTACATTCTCTACTGACACATGTATTGATTATGATAGAATTCAGTAATTATTACTCCGAATTCCATGAAGGACTTGCACAGAGGTCATTTTTTAGCATGCACTACAGCCTAGTTAAAATTCGTGATTTAGCTTGGTTACTATTGGCCGCTGACATCGTTGGCAAGAACACAAACTTCGAATGGACTCCAAAAAGTGTAAGAAATATGCTTGTGCTTTGACTACCATAGAAATTGAAATGTTTAGCTTCGCTACCCCTGCAGCCGGATATTTCAGTAGATCATCCATTCACTGCTAGTGGGATTCATTTCAAACTTGTCTTTCTGAGACTTGACCACCACTTCATTTTTTTCAGACCAAGGAAACAAGTGGATTCATGACTATTCATCCGCAACATGATTACTTTACTTCTTTGGACTAAAGTCAATCATCTTTGAAAGAGGCATATCCCTGAGATCTTCAATCCTTTCAGCAAGATCGAGGGTCACTTCACAGTTTTCTGATCTGGTATTCCAACAACTATCATTTCAGATCAATGCTTTAGCATTTCAATTGTTTGCTCCAAGTACCCCAAATAGAGAGCTATCAAGCATGAAATTTATTTGGGAATGTCACATCCATCTAATTATTGACCAAAAGGATAATGGATTAGCATACACCAATACTTGAACAAGAATCTTTGCTGCAGGATCATCAGAAGAACGCTCAGGATACAACCAAAGAGATTGGTCATCACCATGTTGAATTTAACACCTTTGAGGCTAATAGAGATTACCCCTAAAATATCAAGTATGGATAAATCACCGCTACTTAAGATTTTTTATGGAAGCATGAGGGCAAAGAATTCCCATCTTAGTTGAGTTTCCTACATTAGAATAAATTGTTGCATCAGATGGAATGCACTTGAGGAATGAACCACTACAGGTTTTGTTAGCGCATTTGATTAATAGGAATTATCGGACTAGAGAGGAAGATAAATCAAGCTCATCGATGTAACATGTGAAAAGTTAGGTTCAAAAGTAGCATGAAGAAAACATTCTCGCAATAGTGAAAGTGAACATATAGTTCAGAGTGTTTCAATGAAGGAGACATTTTGTTAAAATGGGATGTATGATCCATGCAAAGCTAGTGAGTACCGCATAAAGTTCAATCAAATGATTACATAGAGTAAATTCCCATTATATTGCATTTTAGCTTGTAAAGAACACATGTGCATTATCAAATTTCAAGAGCTGACATGGTGATATTATACTTCCCAGGTGTCCTTTGAATGGTATGTTTCTAGAAAGGATTGTCTATTGAAGGATCCTACAATGTCATGTTTAGAGTAGGTATTTCACACTTTTTATGAAGTGACTTCATACACAATGCATGGTGTGTTTTCAATTTAATAAGTGCATTTGATGCCCGTGATCCTGGTGATAGCTAGAGATCCTTTCCTGAGTTTTAGTGATAAGTTTTGGAAAGGTCATTGGACCTTCAAAAAAGAAAATAGTTGGTGATGAAAGTATGGGAATTTAACTAGGAGTGCCTAATAGACAAGAACCATAGGCACTAGTATTATGAATTTTAGCAAGTTAGATGTTTCCTGTAGGATGGGACCAGAAATAGTTGACTAATTTTTAGTGACTTGTGCACTAAGTATAGCGTAACAGTGAAACTTTGTTGACAATGGATGGCACTTGGTGAAGTGAACCTAACTAGGGGAATACATTACAATATTATTATGTTTTCAGTTACAACAATTGATGATTACACTGTAATTTGTAGCTATGTGTGTTGTTACAAAATGTAACAAATCACATAGTCTACAATTACATGTTTGTCTTCAGCAAGAGAACACAAAATCCCCTAAGGACAAATGTATCAGTTTGATAAAGGCCATAATTATAGAGTAAGTGGAATGTTATTTTTTTGGAACAACAAATAGAGTTGCAGATTACAGTAGTCAAAAGTTCATTACTAAAGTTGCGAGTATGTTAAGGTTCCTTCCTTCATGATTAAATACATCCAATTATGTTATTGATTTGTTTAGTTCATTATACAATCCATACATAAAACTGAAATGCAAAAAGAAGTATACAACTTAGTTCCAGAATTTAATGTTTTATTCATAAGGAATTTCAATGTTTCCCACACAAGCCGTGGGATGTAACTCAAAAGTAATTCATAACTACCGAAATATAGGGTACATGTGCATGAACTAATAAGGTAAAGGAGTATAAAAAACCCATCATTGCCTTGGATTTCTTTCATCTCCGTTGCTCCACTTCTAGCTCAAACTTTACTTCATCGTCATCCTCACTATCTAATAGTGGCATTGTACCTCGGAAATAGGAAAAGAAGACTGTCAGTCACGAGCTCAATTTTTTGATTCATACTCCTATACCATCTAACTTTGTGCAAATGGATCTACTGACATAAGGAGGTACAAGTTACATATTAATAGATATAGAATTGATAGAATACATATTCTAGATCAGCACATATGATTCTCATAATCATTCAAGAAAGAGAAGAGAAAATGTAGAAAATATGGAATTCAAGAGAGGCCAAAAATCTTAAATATTTTCTAACTACTCTGTTTAAGTGTGCAGGAACAAAACACAACAGGTTATCAAGGTTTTGGAAAAGAATGTCTTCAATGATCACCAAGATACAAGAGAATAAAGTGTTCATCCTTGTTACTAAAAGAAGAAGAAGGCTTAAACAAATGATTATTTCAAAGCTTATCAGGTGGAAGTATGAATTTAAGAAGATCATGGATATATATCAGCATCATACATGTTAAGAAAGAATAATGCAACTCAGAGATTCAGAAGATCTGCAGAAGAGGAAAGAGTACAGATGTTAATCATCTACAAGAAAAGGATCACCTGGGAAAATTTTGACAAGGCTTCGCCATGTAAAATGATCATTTATTACCTTTCAAATCATGTTATTTAACTATTAATGCTTGCTTGAAAGCTTTCATAAAGGATTTTCATGAAAAAGGACAAGTAATAAATCTGAATCAGGAAAAGTATTGCAGAATTTCAACTCAAGTTTGAATCAAGAATGGTGGAGCATAGCCATAAATAAAGAAACAGAGAAGTTTAATTACATGTGTATTCTATTTTACAAAACTTACAAAGTATAAATAAGTGCTTCCCAGAGTTACAGAGGAGCTTCAAAATTTCTTATACAAAATCCATGCATGTCTCATTATAGGCTGAAAAATAAATTACATCATGTGTTACACAAGGAATTAAGTCATAAATCAACAACACAACCCTTGAAAAAAGGAATCTGTGTAGGAATATTTCATAAGCAGTGCAAGAAATTCACACACACACTAAGTAGAAGATTCCATTATTCTAAATTATGGTACATATATTAGAATCAAATGAAAATGAATTTCAGAAAAATTTTCAGCAAGGTTCATTCAAATTTCATGAAGGTCGAGTATCAAATGTGTTTACTATGGGAACAGGTTTCAAATAAACACAAAAACTATATAGGAAATGCATACATTATTCACAATGCAAGAGTAACAATAGTGCATGAGAGAGCCCAAACCCTATGAAGAATGTAATTCAAAGGCCCAAAAACCGCAATTTATCCATCTTTGAAAGATCTTTTTCATCAAATTTTAGCAATAGAAAACAAAGGATGGGAACTCTATCTTATGCAAGAGAACAGAATCTAAGTATTGTTTGTAGAGAGAGAAGATTATAGTTGCAGGAAGCACATAGTGATGGAAAAATCACAAAGTAAAAATGGAGAGTGCATGCACATAAATTATAAATTACATAGGGTCCTTTTGTATTTCATCAAGATTTACAGTTTTAGTAAACAAAAAACTTCACTTCAATATTAATAGCCAGAGCAGTGTAGTATCTTGGAATTGAAATAATCTTCAAATATAGAAGAGAAATGACTTGAAAATCATCAAAATACAAACCCAGTTTGGGTATGAATTTTATGTTAAGTAATTATCTTAAGAGTAGTTGACGAGCCAAAGTTGCTCATTAAGTTTCATATAGCCTCAAGGGGTCAATACATAATAGAGAGTTTTCAACATCTGATCTAGAATAAGCATGGAAGTGAGAACATCAATCAAGTTAAAGTTGCAGCAGTCAATATAAGATTCCACATGCAACCTCATTATCAAAAGGAAGAAATAAGTCATTATCTTTCTTACAAGTAACAATATAAGGTAAGAATGAATGTAAAGCAAATAAGATCAGCTACAGAAGCTCAAGCAATGGTAATACATGATCAAAGGGATACAATTTTTGATTGTTTTACATATGAATAAAGGATGAAATTCATCAACTAAGTGGCAGGATGTTGAGAAAGAAATACAAATCTTCCAGAGTTACCTAGATTCAATGTTAAGAAATGGAAGATGTCACCTACAGTCAACTGAAGAAGTAATATTACTTCTTTAAGTAAAGGTTTCATCCATACAAATATGTGATAATAAAATAATGACTACTCATAAGAATGCAAAAGAAGCATTCACTTGCAAACAAACGATATATTCACAAATGTCATGTAGCAGGTTTTCAAATAGTGAGATCTACAGATCTTGGAGGTTACAACAACATATTCAAGCTCAGAAACAATATGGTACATGGTACAAGTCCAACTCTCTTCAAGTGTGTAACAGAACAGTTGAAATGGGGTAATAAAAACTTTCACAGTAAATTTCTAGACATTGAATAAGATCTAAAACTAGTGAGCAAGAAATATCTCAAAATTACAAACTAAGAAGGAAGATACAACTCAAACCAAATCTTAGAGATCCAACAATGGATATAAACAATACAAGGAAATCCAAAAGGAGGTTCAAAGATTAACATTTGTAAAGCCACCAAAGACCAAATAGTCACAATGCATAGAATAATAGTGGTCATCTTTAAAATGAAATGACAGAGGCATTCAAATGGTAAGCTCAAAACTCTTAAACCCTTTTTCATGGTGGCCAAAACAAAAATATTACCAATCAGAATGAAGAGATGGCCATGAATCACCTTTATGAGAGGTTGAAAACTCACAAAAAATACAGAGTTAAAGACTCAAGAACTTATCGAGTTTTTAGTTAAACCAACTGAAACCCTAGAGAACAGTGTAGAAGACCAAATAATGCCACTGAAAATATTATCTCAAAAAATATCACATGATAAAAATCATGGAACTGAGAAAGAATCAAAGAAACAGAAAAACTGAAGCTCCTTTCATAGACATAATGCATGAAAATCAGAAGTTATAGAGATCTTGAAAGAATCATTCATGGCGGATTTTCTTTAGAACACCCACACAATCAAGCTCAAAGCACAAATCCAAACTCAGAGATCAACAACAATAGCAATCACTTAATTATAAAACAATGGAAATCTAAAATAAATCAACATGCCTTCATATTGACAAGAATACCCATATATAGGTTGACAAGAAACAAAACTCTTTAAGCTACAGTTAATAATATGTCATCACATAGTAAGATTGTTTCAACAGCCATCAACATTTTGTAGAAAATCATAGTTCAAAACTCAAGAACTTACTAGTTTGAGTAGAGTGGAAGAAGCTATCAAAATATCATTGAAGTGCAGAGGGAAAATGAATACCCAGAAATGAATTTTAGACTCAAAAATTCTAGAGAACATAAGGAGAACAAATATATCAAAGAATCAGTTCCATTGAAGTCAAATAATGTCATCAATGAAATAGTCACAGTCCTCAATAAACAGAGGCTTACCATTTTATCAAACAATAACCAAATCATAATGAAGTTCTAGTCTAAGCTCGAGTTAGAGCTCGAAACGATAAAAGTGGTAGCCATGGCAGAATAGAACCGAACTCAAGCACTCGACAAAAAAAAATTTAAGTAGAGCCTTCGAGAAACATTAAATGGATGTATTCATAGTCGCAAAAAAGAACCAAACTTGAGGACTTGATAATGGGGGTTTGGAGAAAATTTTCCGGGGCTTCATCATCCAAAAGTGGCATACAAATGAAACAATGGAGCTCATACTATAAATAAACAGTCTCGCCAACAAATCACGTAGTAACTTAACTCAACTAGCGAGTTAAATATCAATGGTGCTAGATCAACCATACAAAGATCAACGATGCTAGATGAAACCCGACTAAACCAACAAGTGACAAATCAATGGTGCAAGATCAATAGAGTTTAGAGATTAAGTGGCCGAGTATTAATCACATAGCTACAATCAATACAATTTAATGCTCAGAGGATCAATGACAAATAGAAGTCAAGTACATATCAAACGAAAAATATTAAAAACTACCAACTTAACCATAATCACCAAATACATGTGTGTTAACATCAGAGAAAACCCTAATTAGTGTCAAGTTAATCCACCACCGACAAAACAAGAAGGGTTAGATCACTGTGGAGAGGGGGACCATCGATATTATTAAGCGATCATTATATGCCTAAACCTTTTCTAATGTCATAATCATATGATATGTCAATAACAGATTAAACATAATGATGCCAAGAGTGAGCCAATACCACGTAGCGTTCGAATGTACTTTCTAAAGTCACAAATCACAAAATTATCACCGAGGACTTAAACCAAATAAGGCCAAGGAGTGGTCGGTTAAAAACAATGGATGAAGCCTACATGAAAGGGAGATTACCCTTGTTCATTTTATAGTTGCATCAACCTTGTAAGGTCTAGGAACCAAAACTCATGCAATATTATTATTAATAATAATTAGAAATAATAATTATTAATTATTATTAAAATTTGCAACTCAAATGTTAGGAAATAAGTGATAAAATATGTGGAATAATACCTCACAAAATCACAACAGTAAAAACTAATATGCAGAAAGATATTATAGATCTGAAATAAAAGTGCAAAATATAAAATAACACAACATAAAGAGACAATATTTAATGTGGTTCACCCAATTTGGGCTACGTCCACCAAGAATCACTTGCTCAGATTTTATTACAAGCCACCTCTTTCTCTCAATACAATACCCAGATCTGTTTGGAGCTGTGCTCAACAAACTCTCCTAAATTCACACTTGAAATCACACACATCTACAATGATATGCATGTATACCCTATCCATATCCCATAAAACCATATAATAGACAAACTACTTAAGTAGTTTTATAATACCGTGGGTACTAAAACCATGGGCCTAAACCACCGCATAAACCTATGGGTCAAAAATCTCACCCATATGAGAAGAGCATGTTTCCCGATATATAGGGCATGTTTTTCGAGGCCAAAAAAAAATTCGTGAGAAAACTTGGAAAGCTGCGCCCCCAATACTTTTAGTGTTCAATCTTCAACACTTCCTGGCCCATTAAACCCCATGAGGACAACATGAAAATTGTACAGTACTCTTAGTGTACATTCTTCAACACTTTCAACACATGAAAAAAAGCTCCATAACCTAACAATTTATGTTCAACTTGGTTGACTAGTTTTCCTTTCGGCCGAATACTCCTCAGCATAGTTTCACATGCACCCCAAAGCTGCAACAAGGGGGCATCATTTAGGTGAATCATTCACCCCATACAATGGTTTACAATTCTGACATTACATGTAGAACTCAGTTCATAGTCAGCACAACATTCAGCTCAACAACGACCCAAGTGTAATCTAACTTGGGTCTTCAGTATAACACAAATCACCAACACCCTGTTTTAACTACACAAGTAGCACCTGAGCACCCCTGACCCTTCAGGTATGCCTGTGACCAAGGGGTACTTACACAACATTTAAAATTAGTTCAACATAGTTTTTGGTAGTTTACAGAATGGCTTTTGATAGGACATACAACTCTGTCAACACTCGACATGCATGGTAATACACCTAATCTTTTCTACTTTTGCGTTGGATCGAACCTGATCAGATTATTAACATGACATCATTTACAGTGGTGATACACTTCTAGAAACATTTAAAGGTTGTCAGGATGACATTAGATTTTTCTCCCTACAATTATCCGTAGCGAATCTTGGCACGAGATCGCTAAAAAACTCATTCTTTTAAAACATCTTCAGGATCCTTTCTACATCTTTTACTCATTAATCAGGTCCATGCTTATGTAGGAAGCGCTAGTCACATCATCACACATTGCATCAAGTGATATTGACAACAGGTACAAATGTGACATCTACACAACGCTCTCACCCTGAAGGTCATCATCATCATTTTTCACTTCCTCTTCTCTAGCATATGCTTCACATTTTATCACTCCATGTTTCAATCTTGTCTTCGGCACACTTTTAACCTCCAATCCACCATGGTTATCAGGTACACATATCTTATCTACTGGAAGATGTTATCGAACATTCACTCAATAACATATTGTTAGGGGTAAATGTAGACACTAAATCACAAACTTTAGGTCCTTAGTCACATACTGCTATTCATATGATTCCTCAAGTAAGAAAAGTACTAATTGACTGTTGTTGTATTTGAAGCATTTTGACTTAGTGAATTATATGTTTGCATTTTTATTTTATCTTGCACTCAAATCACTTGCCCAGTCATTAAATTTTTATACTTCCAGCATTTCTCATCTTAGAAACTAGCACCCAAAGGACAATAGCACCAGGCGCCCATACGTCCCCTCTGGGTGCCTCTGACCTCTTTGTATTTTTCTCACATATTTTGGGTCCTTTTTAGCCATGGGCATCTTAATTTCATACTAGTCTGCCTTTTCAGGTTAATTACGAAATTAAACAAGGGACGATCATATAAATATAAAGTTATGTGACCATAATAAAGGACCAATCACTAAACATTAGCTATCACCACCTAAGGTCGTATGTCAAAGGCCAAAGAGTATGCAAGCATACCAATTCTAGCGACCACATAAGGGAAAAGGGACTGCATTCCTCTGCATACATGCATAGGAGGGGAAGTTCAATTATTTTATGCACATATCTGTTTACATTTTCTACATCAGCTACTTGTCAATCGATATCGAGTGCATTAACACAAGTAGCCACCCAAGGCACAATTTTGATACCCACAATATAGAATTACATTGGGTTTAAGATGGATAGTGCAACACTCGGTCATAAGTTCACTTGTTTGACAGTCGAGGACAATCCGAACCCCTTTTAGAATTATTTTCTTTTTGGGATTTGATGCGCTTTTGGG
Source organism: Taxus chinensis (assembly GCA_019776745.2). Lineage (NCBI taxonomy): Eukaryota > Viridiplantae > Streptophyta > Pinopsida > Cupressales > Taxaceae > Taxus > Taxus chinensis. The sequence continues at coordinate 103,268,548 of CM034157.1, forward strand.
GTTTTACAGGTCAAGTTTTCATGTAGGTAACATGCGACATCGATGATACTTGATGTGACATACTAGCAATAATTTAAATAGGAAACGAAACATTTCGCGACCCTCTGAAGCTAGTTTTCTCAGGTTTCTGAGCAGTCTAGATTCCCAAAAGATGTACAGAAAATGCCTGTGCCCTTGACCCAATCCATAGGTGCCCCAGTTTAAGAAGATCATAAAGTCGCATAATTTCAACTGAAATCAAGACGCGAACTTTCCTACTCATTCATCAATTTGTCACTTTGAGCACAAACAAAAATTGCAAATAATTCTAAGTATTTATCCCTTCATTTGTAACTGGGTTTCATATTTTTTAGCTTAAACTTAGGTTAGATTTGTGATCAATTACATATTTATTTCTGCAAAGTTACATGCAATTAATTAGGCATTTGGTTCATTTGTTCTATTTTTCTTAATGCAGCACTCAAAAAAGGTCAGGAGCGCCCAAGTGCTAAGTTAATATCTAGGCGCTGGTGTTTATCAATTTAATGATCTTACAAGTCAGGTTCTAGAATGTTCTATACTTTAACTTTCCCCTTCTCTATTCTTATACTGAATTTCTATAAATTGAGTGTATGGGCTTCATTGATTCACCCAAGGATATTTTTTCGTTAGAAAAGGTACTACGTCGCTAAAAGGATTTGCCCAAAGGAGAGGACCAGGACGTTGTAGGAAACTGGATCCTTGCATGCATGATAGAAACTAAGGCACCCTTACAAAGTTGTAAAATATGAACTAGTGAAATAGTGCCATGAAGCAATAAAATACAAGTTTGTGGATGTATCTTCCAAAGTAGACAGCGAATAGTTTTCTTGCATTCTTCTTGCCCCTCACAACCTTGATTCAAAATAATAGGGCCAAAATGTCTAAATCACTTAAGCAAATTACATAGGATCACAAGACATTGGGTATGCCTGCAAACATTGTTGTGAATGAATTTTCTAGATTGTGTAGAATTGTCATCACCCCTTCTAGTGTACAATTTGCTTATGTTCCTACACATTGGAAGACTACTCTCACACCCATTCATTTTCTGGTGTATCAAAAGCTTGGAAGTGTAGGATTAAATTTTCAATGCATTGCTCTCATCCATGGTCCCTTGGAAATTAGATTATGAAAGGGTTTTCTACTTGCATTAGAGTAGATTGTTTGAAGGAAGTTTAAACAAGCAAATGAAACTAACCTCTTTCTTTGGAGGTCTATCTCAAGTACTCAAATCCCACAACTTGGAGATCCATTACCCATGAATCCAATCTCACTGGATGCTACATGGTATCAAGTATATGCACATTCCATGTAAACATAACATGGGTGCTGATGAATTCGGTGATAATGGTATGAAAGCGTCAAATGCCTTATTAGCTTGGCTAGATCAACTTTGGAGCTCTTAAGCTTTCTTGGCTTGATTTGGATTTAGCTTTTGTAAAGATGTTATGACAACTGAATCTAGTGGGCTTAGCCAAGCAATAGAGTATAGTTTTGGTGATGGAAGAAGGTTGGAATCTGGGTGCATGTGGGACTAACATGCTCAATGAGTTGTGTACCAGATAGATTAGTTGTTAGGTATAAACATTTGGTGATATTTTAGGCAATATTAGTTGAGCTCTCATTAGGCTAGTTAAACTAGTAATTTTAGGCTAGTTCCAACTTGAATCAAGTGTTCTTAGAGATCATTGAGATGACCTTGGGAGGGGTCTGGATAACCAATTGTGACTGATAGATAGCCTACGAATCCAATAGATAGTGGTCTAGAGAGAATTGTTAAACTGTGTGTATTTTCCACATCATTAGGTGAGTCATCTCACTTAGGTGAGATCGTAGGTCTATGTGTCATTTAGGGGTCATTATGAGATTCTCTTACGCGTCAATGCATCAACATGTCAGTGCATCAGTGTGTAAAAATTTGATGCGTCATTGGGAGAACAATATCTATTCTGGGTAAAAATGTAACTCCCCCTAAAGTCTACTCGAGTTGGTCATAATTGCAGCACTGGGGCTTTCCCTCAACACCTCTTATATGTACACCAATTTGGTCTATGAGATAGAGGAGAGTTTTATGGCTTAACCAGGTTCTGTAAGGTTACAAATCTGCTTGCATACACATTCGGTTGATGCTCGCTCCTCCCGAGATCTCTTCACATTGTCGTTCACACGATCCGTTGATGTGCACGCACGTCCCTTGTGATCCTCGCTTGCGGGTTTTAGAACCCTCTTTCATGGTATCAGAGTGGATCTTGTGGATCCATGCACTCATTAGTGTTTCTGTGTGTGTTTTTCAGCTTCCGGCGTAGATTATTGACAGATTCTCATGCGTGTGTCATAATGTAACAACCTTCGACCCCTTTGAAGGTGTCACCTAAAACACTCCAATTTCAGATAGTGTTTATACCTCTCCCTGGGTTGTTCGTATGCACCATGCCAGAAAGGTGGTCGTGTTTGAGTTTCTAAATGTTTCCTTTGTCCAAGTTTGGTGTCCTTGACCACTCGATTAGGACAATGGGTTTACATGTGACTTTGTACTAGGTGTTTAAGCAATGCCATAAAGGTGTATTGTGGCAACTTTTAAGGTGCAGACTTCGGGTCATGTGACTGGTTCCCCCTCTGCTACATGTTTATCTGGTCTTACTGCTCCCCTGCAGCATTTGAATCCAAACAGCTTGTAATTCCTTGGGCAGCTTGTCCACTTGACTCTCTACTCTAACTTTAACTTGGCAGTCTACTCTCCATGCTTTGCACGTTTCTTAGTTACCTGCATTGCCTTGGTACTTTGCATGGCCTACGTTGATCTGGCCCTCTCCATGCATTGTCTCTGCAGCTCGTTCATCGTCTAAATCAACTACCCTGCATCTCAACCTCCATTCCGGGCATCTCAGGCTCGTGTATTGGTTTGTGGGAATGATGTTTATGGCATTGGTTGATCTCTGACTCGTCACAATTTCCTACTTGAGGACCCTTGTGCTAACCCTGGCTCGTTGGAATCTGTAAACAAGGTTGAGTCAACCTTTGTTGCATTGACTGGCGGTTTACAGTAGGGTTAGTCACTCAGCTTAGAAACCTTCATTCGACTTAGTATGCTGCCCTAGCCAATCTGCACAGGTTGTTTCTCAGACCTGCGAGTTCTTCAGCCCATTCAACCAACTTCTATGGCAAAATTCCCTTTAGTGTACAATAATTTTTCGCATTAAACAAATCCTACAGCTAATTCGATCTTGTGTGCAGGCCACCGCCTGCTTATGTCGTTGCATTGTGAGATTCCCTATTTTTTCAACCTTGCACCTGTGCTCGTCGGTTACCTACTTGGGCCATTTCCCTTCTGCAGGAGGATCCCACTGCATCGGTTATTTCAGGAATTCATGTGACCATTACACTGCTTTACAACATGTTTCACTTTGCTGGGCATGTGGTCTCTGCTTTTCCAGTGGTTTCCCTCTGCCACGTATTCAACTCCAACGGTCTATGAGATTTACCAACAACTCACTAAAGAAGCACATGGCTTGGACTGCAGATTCCCCTCTCAGCTCGCTGCCACCACATGATTGTCTTGTGCCCACCTCTCATCAACCTTTTTTTAATGTTTTATGAACATGATTAAAAAAAACATTCATGGCATTGTAATAAGTCTTTTGTGCTGTATTTCCAAGACTTGTATTTTGACCTTCCTACGCTTGTCGAAGACGGAGGGCAAGGTCCGAGGATTGGCAGGAGGCTAATCCCCCTCGCAAGCAAAACAAACCCTATTTTAAAATTTATCCATTTCCAACTAGGTAGCTCACATTTTGATACCAAGTTTGCACCCATTTTGTGCACTTTTTTAATGCGTTTGCAGCATTTATTGACATTTTCCATCAGTTGCGGGAATTGTTTTGTGCTATAACTTTTGACTTGTTGCTCGGATGGAGTAGCACTTCTTTAGTCAAAGTTACATGTTTTTTTTGCATATCTACAGTGATGGCATTATCTTTTTGTAAATTCACTACCTTTATTGCATGCGTGCATTCTGGGGGGGGTTGACTTGTACTCTTGGGCTTTCACACTGCAGATGCATTATCGGCCAAGTGACCTGCACGTCTTACTTTTGATGGCCCTTCATGCATCTTGCATTTTTGCCGCATCATGGAGAGTGCTCTTTCCATCACTTGAGCATCTAGGATCACTTTAAGTAGCCTCCGCCACTTCTCACCAGGAGAGGGAACTATTTAGCTTGGCGTGCTTCCATGGAACGTTACTTCGTCCAAGAGGGTCTTTTACCCTTCTTGCTTGGGCCAGTTTCTACTGCACTCTCATCGTTCCATCTAGAGAAATTTTCTCGACACATGTGACCACATCTTTGGTCACATGATGATGCATTCTCTCATTCTCTCTGGTTTCACATGGCACACTCAGATCCACCTCACTTGTGTCATGTCTGGAACATTCTTCAGTCCCTCTATGGAGACCCTTCACACAGCTGTAGTCATTGTTGTTGCTACTGATTCAGTTGTCTCCTCATTTCTTCATGTGATGGCAGTTCCACTGACACAGATTCACTTGATTCTACTTCTGATGACGAGGATTGTGCACCCAGTTCTGATGTTGAGAGTACTACAGAGGACTCTTCTCCTCTTTCTCTCACCTATTCCAGAGAGTGTTGACACATCCCACATCTCATCAGATATCGAGCAGTATCCTACTCAACCTCATATAGTCATTACACCAACCTCCTTTCCACTTCTAGTGTGTGAGGCCCATTTCACTCCTCTACCTTCATTGGATGATTCATACCTATCTGACATCACTCTTCTATTTGTTGAGCCCCCTCATTGGGATGAGTATCTTCCTGACCTTAGTCATCTTTTCACAGAGTCTACTTGTGATGCACTACAGGTCCCTCATCCATCTACAGGTGTTTCAGAGGATTTTATCATCTCCGTTGTTGGGAGTGCCCCTTCTGGGACTCTTATCACTTCCACTTTTCTAGAGACCTTCATTGATCCACCCTTTCTTGTGGATCCCTTTTCCATTGTGGGCATTGTTGTGTTGCCTTCACATCACTTAGACAACCTTTCTGTGGGTGTTCCTCTTCTTCATTATGATAGTTTTTCATGCACATGTGGCATTACCTTTGGTTCCTTGGCACTCACTTTCTAGACCTATGTCACACTTCCATGGACCAGACTTAGAGTTCTTCGTGTTACTGCCTTCAGTTTCCTTTGTGAAGTGGGCAGGACTTCTAACATGTCATTTATGTACTTCCTAAAGAAAATCATGTAGTTCGGTGTGGGTGGCTCTTCTTCAGTTCTAAGGTATAGGACCACGTCATCGACATTCTTATGGGAGACTTTCTAGAGTTGCAGAGTTTAAATTCCGTCCATGGCATCTTCTACATTCCTCTCATCTCCCTCTTCTTCTCTCTTCTTCTTCTTTCCGAGAGATTGCCTTTTGTACATGGGTACCTTATCAGGCTCCTCTAGAGTCTGGGACCCATATTTGGCATCTTTCTTAGATTAGAGAGTGTTTTTTCTCTTGTGGTGGATGTTTTTCCCACTGGGTTTTCCTTCACTGCTTGAGATTTTTTTTGTGCATGGGTACCTCATCAACATTTGTGTCGGGACCCATTTCTCATTTCTGACTTGCCGCCTCATCCTAAGTTACGAGGAAGGGGGGTGTTGGTGTGTGTTATTTTCCACATCATTGGGTGAGTCATATCACTTAGGTGAGATCGTAGGTCTTAGGTGTCATTAGGTGTCATTATTTATTCATCTTACGCATTAGTGTGTCAACACGTCAGTGCATCATATGCATCATTGGGAGTTACACTTCTATTCTGGGAATGTAACTCCCCCTCTCTACTCGAGTTGTCATGATTGCAGCACTGTTATGGGTTACTCAACACCTCCTATATGTACAGCCCATTTGATCTATGAGATATAGGATATTTTTATGGCTTAACCAGGTCTTCTGCCCGTGTTTCAAATGTTTACATGCACATTCGGTTAATGCTCGCTCCTCTCAAGATCTGGGACGCTAATCGTTCTCACATCCATTGATGTGCACATCGTCTTACTCGTGATCCTCGCTTGTGGTTTTAAACCATCTAGGGTCTTTCATAATTTCTTGACAGTTTTGTCATGGAACACTATTCTAATATTCATCAATGCCTAATAGTATAATTTGTCTGGAATATAGTTATTTGCAAGCTATTGTGCTCTATCAAATGTTAGCAAGTGCCCATTTTCTTTGATCATAAATGTGAAGTTTCCATAGGTCGAGTGAAATAATAACATATATGTATCAAATAGCCAATTGGTTGTTCCTATTCGTGGTGCATCACATTTCATTCGATGCTCGTAAACTCTTTCAGGTGAATTTAAAGCCTTTTAATGATTTTTTAAATATTTTGGTAAATCATAAAACAACATTACCATGCCACCCCCGGACCCCCTTTCTTATTTTACTAATCCAGTGACATACAAAAAATTGGAGTTTTTATGAAATGCCAGTTAAGTCTTTCCTTGTGTGACTGTGCACCAACTCTAGTGTCCACAAACTATTTGATCGTCCCACTTTCAATGTGCGGATACTACATGTTTGTGTGACAGTTCTTATCAGAGCATGGATCATTTATGACCCATCACTTGACTAGTTTGAAATTTTAGAATTTCACAATGATGCCTAATAGTTGAACAACTTTATTTCTTGGATCCCATTGTTTTCCAAATCATTTACCAAAACCTTACTTTGGACCCAAAAGTTATATTTTACAACTGGTTATGAAGAATTCACTTAATTCACTTCATATGTAATTTATGATGTTGACCATGGGAAGTGACACATTTACCATGTACTTTGTGTTATTTCACCATTGTCTCTTAGTCTTAAACCCTAAGAAAGCACTTGAAGCTTTCCAAATTTTGCCTCCAAATGATTTAATCCTTCCTCTTTGTGCACATCAATATTTGATTCCAATATTAAAAATCTCTTCCACTTCTGAAATACCTGTCTTTGCAATCATTCAACATTTAGTAATTATCTTTACCATAACCAAGGGTCATAATACCAATTAACAAGATATTCAAAGCCTGTTGTCATACAATTTGGTAGTTCATCCATAACCATCATCTAGAATGGTGTTTTATAGAATAGAAAAATCACCTTCACATGGTCATTTCAAAGTTTCAATGCAAACATATACTGAGATATCCATAGAAGTACAATTAATTTTATTCATATTTATAAGGAAATCTCTCATCCTATACATACAAGGGCTTTAATCATGCTGCTTCTTTACATTGTTCCATTTCAACCATAACTGAATGTACTTCATCCTTAATGAGGCTACCTTCCTTTCGACAAATAATCCTATCAAACTCCCTTTCTATCTTTTTAACATTGCTCCTAAGTTATTTGAATAATCTCTATGAAAAGACTTAAAGGTTGATCTAAATAACTAATTCTTAGCCCTAATCCAAGGTGCAGACTTAACCAAGCATGGTAATTCAAGTTTAAGGGGTGGAGACACCTGAGATGCATCAAATAGCTTCCTTATTGACCCTTTAGAATCTTGATTCAACTTTTGAATCCTCATACCATGATGGTTTTTTGTCTCATCCCATGTTAATCCACCTTTTAAGCATCTAGTTTATAAATTGATTCTCTACACTCCTTGTTCATTTTGGACGGAAACTCCAAAATGGCTATGAACACTCATGGAGGAACTTGAAATACCATGGAGAAATTCAAAACCACATGGTATGACCCCTAAGACTTCTCTAGTTCCCTTTGACCCAAAATTCAATACAAATGGTTAAAAGACATTGTCCTTGTATAACTGGTTCCATCATGTTCTTCATCAATCATTATACTTTCATCATGTCTTGAACCATTGAGCCATATCAAGTTCTGATGTTTTAGTGAAGCACCTTCCACCACCAAGAACCCTTGATTTTCTATGCAATCTTTGATTGAATTATAAATTTGTCTATTCCCTTCACATTGATGATTCAGTAATCATCAACAAGCTAATTGGACTTTTTTATCGATGAGCAATTCCAAGCAGTTGAAGAACCTCATTTTTACTAGTGTGAGAAAAAATATCATCAAGCGATCTATACCTTAAATCTGTCCAAAAATGCCACCATCCACAGCCTTGTAAATTTTCTTGCCTTAAGTTCTCTGCTAAACAACAAAAGTATATGTAATTCTCTCTTCAAAAGGCCAGCTTCTCATAATCAAAGCATCTCTTCAAGATTACAAAGATGAGTTAGTTTGTGATGTCACATATCCATGTTTGTCCAATGTACTCCTTGGGCATCCATACACCATTCTTTCATCAAGACTTGAGTACATCACCAATATCGTAATGTATTCACAATAATTAATTAGGATCCTTTAAGAGAACACAGATTCTTGAAGTGATTCCATCTTCAACACTTGCCAGATAAAACCCATTGAAAGAAGAGTTTGTGCCATACACTATGAATAAATTTTGCATTCCGAATTTCTATCCTTGTGATCCACGACCACCATCAGAACATCAGGTCCAACTCTAGAAGCCATGCATACACAAAATTGTTTTATCCAAATGTTACTTAGACATTAGACTAAGCTATTACTCCCATGGAACAAGCCAAATGGTTCACGAGGGAATCATTTCTTCTTCCTAAGGTTTACTTGCTTCCTAGACATAATACAAATTGGAAAGCTATTGCATATTTATAAGAAGGGGAAATTTAAATCTACTAGAATCCACCAATAGCGGTTCTTGCATATTTTCTATTTGGTCATTCTAGAATCACCCAAAGTTTGTGAATATTCAAATCTTAGCAACCATCTCCAATAGATGTCGCATACATTCCCAATAGCGGCACTTGATGGGTCAACCCTTCAGCATCAATACCTCAGATGTCACACACACTCCAATAGTGGTGCCTTGAGGCATTTCTTCGTCTCCAACATGTCACTTACACATACTCCTGCATGTGATGCAATTGTGCAAATCAATTATGGCATGGAATTACGTGCGCACCAAACTTAGATTGTAAAACACTTGAATTTTGGTATTGATAGGATCCCGCACACCTAATTGTTGAACTACAAAGGATAACTCACATTGAACAATATCTGTCATTGGGGGTGACAACAACCTTTAACATCTGTAGATTAGCGTCATGTTGAAAGCAAACAACTCCCAGCCACGTGACATGTTGATCTTGTTAGGAAATAAGTGATCAAATATGCGGAATAATCCCTCACAGAATCGCAACAGTAAAAACTAATATGCAGAAAATATTACAGATCTCAAATAAAAGTGCAGAATAAAATAACACAACACAAAGAGACAGTATTTAATGTGGTTCACCCAATTTGGGCTACGTCCACCAAGAATCACTTGCTCAAATTTTATTACAAGCCACCACTCTCTCAATACAATACCCAGATCTGTTTGGAGCTATGCTCAACAAACTCTACAGAATTCACACCCGAATTCAAAACACATCTGCAATGTTTGCTTCATACAATGTTATCATATGCATAAAACCATATAAATAGACAACTGCTTAAGCAGTTTTACAAAACCGTGGGTATTAAAACCAAGGGGCAAAAACCGTCCCATAAACCTATGGGTCAAAAATACCGAAAAAAACCATGGGCCCAAAAATAGCCCATAACAGGTTACCCATTACCCATGGGTTATCAAGTGAGCTTCAGGGGGCTTCACCCTCGAGCCCCCATGACCGGGGGGGCTTCACCCCCCCTTCACCCCCTTGACACACTCACCGGCAGAGCAGGACCGCCATAAAAATATTTGAGTGTAACACATGGAAGGTGTACCAATACTTCTCACACATGAAAACAGGCTCCACAAACATAACAATCTCCCACTTGGAGACTAGTTTTCCACTGAGCAAGCTTCTCAACCCTTCACTAGTTATCCGTGAAGGCCAACCAAAGCTGAACATAGCTTCAGTTTATCCCTTGTGACCACCTTGGTCATCATGTCTGCAAGATTCTGACTGGTATGAATCTTCTCCAACTTCAACTTATCTTCCTTCAAAGTTGTCCTGATGAAGTGATATCTCAACTGTATATGCTTCGTCCTGGAGTGGAAAGCAGAGTTCTTAGCTAGGTGTATAGCACTCTGACTATCACTATGCAGCTTACATTCCTTCTACTTATGCCCCAACTCCTCAAGAAATTGTTGTAACCAAATCATCTTTTTTCTTGCCCTCTGTGGCAAGCAACATACTCAGCCTCTGTGGTTGACAAAGCCACAAGCTTCTGTAGTCGTGAAATACAGCTCACTGTTGTCCCACCTACAGTGTAAATATAACCTATCGTGCTCCTCATATGCTTTCTACATCTCCAGCCATGTATGAATCTACATAACCACACAAAGTAGTGTCTGATCCATTATAGCACAAAAATGTCCCCATGGTCCCTCTCAAATACCGAAGGATCCACTTTACTGCCTGCCAATGATCTTTGCCTGGATCACTCATAAATCTACTCACTAGCTCCCACTGCATGGGAAATATCAGGCCTAGTGCACACCATGGCATACATCAAACTATCAACTGCTGATGAGTAAGGTACCTTGGACATCTGATTTCTCTCCTGCTTTGTCTTGGGACACTACTCTTTTGATAACTTGAAATGGCCTGCCAAAGGAGTCCCAACCAGTTTAGCATCATGCATATTAAACCTCTCCAAGACTTTCTTAATGTACTCTTCCTGAGATAAATTCAACTTACGTTCCTTCCTATCCCTAGATACCCTCATACCAAGGATTTATTTGGCTACCCCCAAATCCTTCATATCAAAGGATTCACTTAGCTTATTATTAAGTACTTTTATTTCCTGCATGTTTTTACCTACAACCAACATGTCATCCACATACAAACACAGGATAATATAACTGCCATCCTCAAATTTCTTTGTATACACGCAATGGTTAGAATGACATCTAATATAACCTTTCTCCATCATGAAGCTATCAAATTTCTTATACCATTGACGTGGAGCTTTTTTAAAGCCATACAAGCTCTTATTCAGTTTGCACACCATCTCCTCTTTACCTTTGACCTTCATAGCCATCTGGATGACTACATATATAGATCCTCCTCAAAATCACCATGGAGAAATGCAGTCTTTACATCTAACTGTTCTAAGTGCAAGTCTTTTTCTGCAACTATTCCCAGAACTAGTTCTAATAGAAGTCATTTTACTACAGGAGAAAAAATATCATCAAAATATATACCTTTTTTTTGTGCAAACCCCTTGACCACCAACCGGGCCTTGTATCTTTTCTTTCCTCCTTCTTCCTCTTTAACTTTGTACACCCACTTGTTCTATAATGCTCTTTTGCCTTCCGGTAGCTTCACCAAATCCCATGTATGGTTCTCCATGAGAGACTTATGCTCCTCATCCATGGCTTTCTCCCACTTCTTCCTGGCATCTACCTACATTGCTTCATCAAATCTCTATGGATCTCCACTATCAGTGAGTAATAAATAATAAAGAGAAGGAGAAAAACGTTCAGGTTCTCTTCTTACCCTAGAAGACCTCCTCAATATAGGAATTTGGGGTTCCTGTTGAGTGGGTTCCTAAACTGATTCATGGGTCACATTCCCATCCGATAAGATCCTCTACCACTGCATATTATTTCTTGGATTCTTCCTTTTTTTCCTACAATTTATTTCTTATACATGACTTTCTCATTAAACACCACATCCCTAGATCGAATGATTTTCTTGTCCTTAATACTCCAACATTTATATCCAAAGTCATCACCACCATAACCAATGAAAGTGCATTTTTCTGATTTAGCCTCTAGCTTGGTCCTATCATCCTTGTCAATATGAACAAACACCTCACATCCAAAGACTCTAAGAAATGAATAATCAACTTTCTTACTATACCAAGCCTCCTCAGGTATGCCTCCATCCAAGGAACTTGAGGGTCCTCTGTTTATCAAGTACACAGTTGTGCTCACCGCTTCTGCCCAAAAAGAAAGAGGCAGTCCTGCATGTAACCTCATGCTCCTAGCACATTCCATTATTGTTTTGTTCATCCTTTCTGACACCCCATTCTATTGCAGAGTTCTTGGAACCATATTTTGCCTGCGGATTCCATTCTTAGAACAATAATCATCAAATTCATTGCTGCAATACTCCCCTCCATTATTTGACCTGAGACATTTTAACTTAAGACCTGTTTCATTCTCTACCAAGGCTTTCCATTTAACAAAAGTGTCAAATACATCAGATTTGTTTCTAATACAATAAACCCAAACTTTCCTTGATTACATCATCAATAAAATTAACATAATAACTTGAACCCCCAAGAGATGATACCTGAGCTGGCCCCCACACATCATAATGCACCAGCTCTAACTTACTCTCTTTCTTTGTAGGTCTAACCTTGAGAAACCTTACTCGCTTCTGTTTCCCATATATGCAGTTCACACATAAATCCAAACATGTTTCTGTATATCTAGGAAAATTCTTCTTTATGATCTCCATGCCCTTATGGCTCATATGACCGAGCCTATAGTGCCATAATGTTGTATCTACATCTGAAGCCACAAGATTACAATTCATTAGTACTATCAGTGGTTAAATACAAGGTTCCAACCTTCTTACCTCTTGCCACCACAAGAGCACCCTTGGTAACCTTCCAAGAGTCAGCTGTAAATATCACAGTACAACCATCACATCCCAACTGCCTTGCTGATATCAAATTTTGTCTTAATGTAGTCACATGTCTGACATCCTTCAATAGCCAAGTATTCCCATTCTACATCTTAACCTGAACATAAAATTTTCCAACTATGCTACAAGGCTCATCATCACCAAGAAAAACATGCCCAAAATCTCCTTGAACATAATCAACCAAAATAATGCCTATCTGGAGAAGCATGGAAAGAAGCCCCTGAATCTAAAACCCAAGATTCAGTAATATTGTGCAAAGAAAGAATTAAAGCATCCTAACATACATTACCCGTTGCTAAATTTGTCCTCCTTGTTTTCTTCCTGTTGTTTCTTCTTATCCCGAAGCTCCCAACAGTCCTTATTTGCATTCCCAGACTTTCCACAATTCCAACATACAATCTTGCTCTTGGATTTTGACCTTGCCTGATCTTTTCATTTTCCACGATTTCCTCTATTCTTCTGTCTCCCTCTAGTTTCCATTGTCAAAGCATTCCCTTAAGTAGAATATTCCCCAAAGCTTTTTCTTCATATTTCCTCGGTTAGAATCACTCCTACAACATCCTCAAACTTCAACTTTGAGTTAGCTGGAACTGAGTTACTTACCACCATTACTAGGCTATTCCAATTCTCAGGTAAAGAGCACAGAATTAATAAAGCCCTAACTTCTTCATCAAATTCTATTGTAACCAAAGCTAGCATATTCACAACTATTTTGAAATCATTTAAATGATCTACTACTAAACTATTCTCAGACATCTTCATATTAAACAAATTTTTCATCAAAAATATCTTATTAGAGGCAGAGTGTTTTTCATACAACTTCCCTAATCGCATCCATTAGATCTTTTGTAGTCTTTTCCTTCGAAACATTAAATAATACCGAACATGAAAGACACAGTCAGATCATTCCAAGTGCCTTTTGATCCAACAAATCCCATTCCACATCTATCATACTTGAGGGTTTTTTCACCTTCTCAGACAACAGAGTATAAAGATCCTTCTGATAAAGGTAATCTTCCATCTACATCTTCCAAAGACTGAAATTTTACCTACTGAATTTATCAACCCTAGATCTTCAATTCATCTGCCATAGCTCCCACTCAAGCTAAATAACTTTCCTTGTGATTCAACAATTCAGCAAACCAAACCAGGCTCTGATACCAATTGTTAGGAAATAAGAGATAAAATATGCAAAATAATCCCTCACAGAATCGCAACAGTAGAAACTAATATGCAGAAATTATTACAGATTTGAAATAAAATTATAAAATAAAATAACACAACAAAAAGAGACATTATTTAACGTGGTTCACCCCAATTTGGGCTACGTCCACCAAGAATCACTTGTTCAGATTTCATTACAAACCATTGCTCTCTTAATACAATACCCAGATCCATTTGGAGCTATTCTCAACAAACTCTACAGAATTCACAGCAAAATTCAAAGCACATTTGCAATACATGTTGCTTCGTGTCATCTATTATATGCATAAAACCATATAAATAGACAACTTCTTAAGCAGTTTTACAAAACCGTGGGTATCAAACCCGTGGGCAAAACCTGTCCCATAAACCTATGGTTCCAAAAAACTCACCCATATGAGAATAGCATGCTTCCTGATATGTCGGGTGCATTTTTCGAGGCCAAAAAATTTTACGCCCAAAAAAAAAAAATCTCGCGGGCTACACGCTCGAACCCCTACTACCGGGGGGCCCCGGCCCGGACCCTGAACCCCAGCGAGGATACATGAAAAGTGTACAGTACTCTTAGTGTACAGTCTTCAACACTTTCACACATGAAAACAGGCTCCACAACCTAACAATACAAACTCCACACATCTCAAAATATCAAGAAAGAACTCCATATATCTCCTAAAGTATCATAAAACAACTCCACATACCTCCCAAACCATCACCAAATAATCTCCATCAGATTTGTTTTTAATACAATAAACCCAATCAAAATTTCCTTGTTTGCATCATCAATAAAAGTGACATAATAACTTATAACCGTACACCCCAAGAGATGATACCTGAGCCATGACCCCCACACATCAGAATCCACCAGCTCTAACTTACTCTCTTTCTTTGTAGGTCTAACCTTGAGAAACCTTACTCGCTTTTGTTTCCCATATATGCAGTCCTCACAGAACTCCAAACATGTTTCTGTATATCCAGGAAAATCCTTCTTTATGATCTCCATGCCCTTATGGCTCATATGATCGAGCCTATAGTGCCACAATGTTGTATCTACTTCTGAAGCCACAAGATTACAAACATTAGTGCTATAAGTGGTTAAATACAAGGTTCCAACCTTCTTACCTCTTGCCACCACAAGAGCACCCTTGGTAACCTTCCAAGAGTCCACTATAAATATCATAGTACAACCATCACTTCCCAACTGCCCTGCCGATATCAAATTACATCTTAATGTAGGCACATGTCTGACATCCTTAAATAGCCAAGTATTCACATTCTACATCTTAACCTGAACAAAACCTTTTCCAACTATGCTGCAAGGCTCATCTTCACCAAGAAAAACATGCCCAAAATCTCCTTGAACATAATCAACCAAATAATGCCTATGTGGAGAAGCGTGGAAAGAAGCCCCCGAATCTAAAACCCAAGATTTAGTAATATTGTGCAAAGAAAGAATCAAAGCATCCTGACATACATTACCCATTGCCACATTTGCCTCCTTGTTTTCTTCCTGTTGTTTCTTCTTGTCCCGAAGCTCCCAACAGTCCTTCTTTGCATGCCCAAACTTTCCACAGTGCCAACATACTATCTTACTTTTGGATTTTGACCTTGCCTCGATCCTTTGATTTTCCATAGATTCCTCTATTCTTCTGTCTCCCTCTAGTTTTCATTGTCAAAGCATTCCCTGAAGTAGAAGATTCCTCAAAGGTTTTTCTTCACATTTCCTCGCTTATAATCACCCCTACAACATCCTCAAACTTCAACTTTGAGTTAGCTCTGGAACCGAGTTGCTTACCGTCATTACTAGGCTATTCCAACTCTCAAGTAAAGAGCACATAATTAATAAAGCCCTAACTTCTTCATCAAATTCTATTGTAACCGAAGCTAGCATATTTACAACCTATATTAAAATCATTTAAATGATCTACTACTGAACCATTCTCAGACATCTTCATATTAAACAACTTTTTCATTAAAAATATCTTATTAGAGGCAGAGGGTTTTTCATACAACTTCCCTAATGCATCCATCAATTATTTTGTAGTCTTTTCCTTTGAAACATTAAATAATACCGAAGATGCAAGACACAGCCGGATTGTCCCAAGTTCCTTCCTATCCAGCAAATCCCATTTTGCATCTGTCATGCTCGAGGGTTTGTTCACCTTCTCAGATAGTGGAGTATAAAGATCCTTCTGATAAAGGTAATCTTCCATCTGCATCTTCCAAAGACTAAAATTATGCCCGTTGAATTTATCAACCCTAGATCTTCCATCATCTGTCATAGCTCCCACTCAAGATAAAACTTTCCTTGTGATTCAACACTTCAACAAACCAAACCAGGCTCTGATACCAATTGTTAGGAAATAAGGGATAAAATATGCGGAATAATCCCTCATAGAATCGCAACAGTAGAAACTAATATGCAGAAATTATTACAGATCTCAAATAAAATTACAGAATAAAATAACGCAACACAAAGAGATAGTATTTAACGTGGTTCACCCAAACTTCGGGCTACGTCCACCAAGAGTCACTTGCTCATATTTTATTACAAGCCACCACTCTCTCAATACAATACCTAGATCCGTTTGGAGCTATGCTCAACAAACTCTGCAAAATTCACAACCGAATTCAAAGCACATCTGCAATGTTTTTCATTATATCCTACCATATGCATAAAACCATATAAGTAAGATAACTGCTTAAGCAGTTTTACAATATCTGTGGGTGTCAAAACCATGGGCCAAAACCTAGTCGCATAAAACCTATGGGTCAAAAAACTTGCCCATATGAGAAGAGCACGTTTCCCGATATGTCGGGTGCATTTTCTTAGGCCAAAAAAATAATTTACGGGGCCTGCGCCCCTAAACCTCTGCTATCGGGGGTTGTGCGCCCCGAGACCTCGGCGATGAGACAACTGTGAAAAGCATGCATAGTACCCTCAGTGTACAGTCTTCAACACTTTCACACATGAAAACAGGCTCCACATATTGTTATTACAGTAAGCGCCTAGAAATCATTAGTATATAAGCTATAATATAATATTTGCAACTCAACCAATGTACCTTAAGCTTGTCAGGGTGGCTCAAAAGCTTGTGGGAATTATACATGATTACCATTTTCCCAACCTGGAAGATTTGTATCCTCAAATGGTGCCTATCATATCAGGTGGCATTTTGCCTGAAATAATTTACCTTGCTTCTAACTCTATCGTGTTATGATGCTCCTTTCATCCAGCTACATGAGTTTGTTAGATACGTTCTTCTAGTGCTTGACTCATCAGCTAAACCTCTTGCGCGTGTAATACGTAAAGAAGGTAACATGAATTCACATAGGGAGAACTACCCCTGCGTCATGTACACCTAACTGAAAAGGTGTAAAGTGCCAATTATTACAACCTCTTGTAGGTTGATCAAATTGTAAGTGTCCCATATAGCACTACAAGACAGAGACTTGCATGCACATCCCAGGAGACTCTCCTTCAGGAACATCAGGGCAATTTTTTGTTAATGTTATGGCATCAATATCTTGTTAAAAATAGAACTTTAGTCAAGTTTCAGTTTGCCTGAGGGTGATAAGGTGTTGTAACCAAGACTATTAATGCCTCATTCATATTAGCATGTTTATTTTTATTCCTTTATTTATTCATGATAAATGATAAAAATAGGGATGCATGGGTGAGTAATAATTTTTCCCCTATTTTTAGGATGGTAATGGGATGAATAAAGTTGCTTATATATTGTGTGCTAATTATACAAGGCACAAGGGTAGCGTGATCTCCCACTTGGGGAGACCCATGAACAGTCATTATTTTTAGTTATCAAAATTATGCTAGAATAATATTTTTTAAAAAAGTGTTAACATCCAAAGTCCAAGGCACTGACAATGGTAAATTCAACTAATAACTTTTCCCATTATAATAATTACTAATTCCACATTATAAATCAACAAATGTAATAAGTCCACATGCTATCTCAAATCTCCTTAGGGATTAATTTAATCACTGAATACATCATGACATTTTACCCTAAATATTCCCTGATTAAAAGCTCATTAGGGTTAAGAGACGCAAAACAATTTCATACCCAAGATATTGAATTCCATAAGATCTAAGTCAAGAGAAAAGTTTAATCAACAGTGGGGGAAAAGAATGGCACATAGTTTAAAATCATCCAAAGTAAATTCTTACTTACCCCACTCCTAAAACTTGGTTAAAGATTCAATTTGATTTTTCCAATGACCTAATGTTTAATTAAAACTGTCATCTCAGAAAACATTCCCATTAGACTCTAGGTGAATTTCCTCACCTAATTGAATCGGTGATATAAAGAAGTCTGGACCTGAACTCTCTCATATTTCTCAAGTTATGGACTAGACAGAACTTCGGTTGAAAACTTTCCCAAGAGACAAGAACGCTAGCGGCATATGATGCCTAGGGAGGAAAATTTTCCCCAACTTGGTGTCTCATGGTCTTTGGGGAGATAAATTCACCTGATAGGAGTAAATACTATCGAAACTTTTGAAGTGGTAGAATAAAACTTTTCCTACATTGCTTTATAGTGATGATCTCAAGAGTAGGGGAATTGTTATTTAGCTCTTTTTCCCTTTTGTGGAGCAAAGTAGAATTTTAATATCCGCACCTCTACCGACACCTAGGGAGGCCATGTGGTAGCTCATTTTAATGGCTATGGGTCTACGGGCCTAGTGTGGAACATTTGAAAAGGGTTTGACTCTTCAAAAGGAAGGGTAAAAAGGTCGAAATCCTTAGAACCCACGCCTTTCTGTCCGACGCAGTAGAAGATGTCATTCTTTTGTTAGCCAATAGAATTAGCTACGTGGTTTGCAATGATTCCTGACAGGGGATAATCTTGGAAAACCTTTGAACTTAAGCAAATTCCTTTATTTACTAATGTGCTATATAAGAGGTCATTAGCACTAAAGAATGGATAGGCATCAGGTCTATCAGAATTCTAGTGCCTCGTATACAGCCACTTGTCAGTACTGAAGTAGTCCCAATAAGTTTGGGGCAAAGGGTTGGCAAAACCTACAATTCTTAATTTTCCCTACCCCGTAATGCTCAATGTATTGTACCTCTCAAATGCTAAAGTGTCCTCAAATTATAGCGATTTGATGCCTTGTCCTAACACCCAATAGAATATGCCTCATGATCTCGATCGAATGATTGGCTGCAATGAAAGGGCTGAAGGAAAAATCCTAAATTAAATTTTCCTTTACTTGTACATTTTTAGTCAAAATGGAAAGTGGAGTCGTATCAAACATCATTACTTTAGGACTTTTTGGGCATCTAAAAAACAAAAAGCCGTGTATGGAAAGCTTTAGCCCACATTCAGTCTAACCAAAGTCTATCTCTTAGTCATTTAAAATTCTACACTTAGATTATTGATAAGCCTGAAAATACAAGTAAAAGGTTAAAGATCTCGTGCCATGCGTCTTCACATTCTAACCTCGATTTCTTGCAGTAAACGGCGATGCATACATTCTAAAAATCTATATGAATTCCACACTAATTGATAGCATCCTTAGGAATCCTTCTTGATACTAATTTTACCAAGGGCTCAGTTCCGAAGATAATTCGAGCTAATCTAAGGAAGTGAACAATGTATTTGAAAATTATCATATTTTGTAGTCAGATTGACAGTTAATTCTTTTTCACTTGCCAAGGACGATCATGAGGATTAGGATTCATCTTGTGAAGACCTCTTCCTAACCAGGCTAGTATTGCACCTTGGTTATAGATTGATTTCATTGGGGACTTGTAGTGTTTCAGTCAAGGAATTTATCAATTCATGATAACCTGTAAGAACAGGTCTGGAAGTCATCAAATCCTTTTCCTCAATTATGTTAGGCAACTATCAAATTGTTCATAAATACATCTGGTATGAATGGGTTTGTTTTTAATTTACAAATTAATTCTGATGTTTCATTTTGGTCATTTTGAGGTACATGGTAGGTGTCATTCTTGTCCGCATATGTCTAAGATTTAGAATGTGTACAGTAATAGAAAGTTATGCTAACAGCTAAATTTGACCTAGATTTATTTTCATCATCCAACTTTGAGACTATGACCATTCTCCAACCCAATTTATCATGCTAAGTTGACTAAAGAAAGCGCATTCAAAGCCTTACATTCAAAATTCTGAATTTCTAAAACCTTACTTCAAAATGTGCAAACTCGAGTGTATGACATTACTTCCTATACATATTCCTGACTTTTCATCCTTCTAATAGAGCTATCAAAATACCCATTGAATTAACCGTGGGTTCAATACCCAATAATACCATTTACCGAAGTAAAATGGAATGAAATCCTTCTAAATTGTCTCAAAGAGATCTATACAATTTCTTCTTTCCAGTCCTCAATTAGCTCAACTATACAGAATACCTGAGGTCATATCGCATAACCTCTAAAGGTTAAACACCAAGAGACATATATAGCTTTCACAATTCAAAGGTATAAAGCTTTCACAGCCCCTCATACAAAATCTTTCACACTCTGAAACATGGTGTTAAATGCAGAGATCATTACCTTCAAGATGTGAGTAGGTTGCATTGCTCCTTAGAAATGATTCAGCAAAGATAAAATTGTCTTGACTTATCTCAGTTACAAATAAAAGTATGAATTTCCATGCGATTACCATCCACCAATGTGGTCCCAGATCTAGCGTATGAGGTATAAACTGATTTATGCTTTCCACCCACTTGAATCATCCACTGGAAAAGGGTTTCATAGCAAGCTTAGAATAAAGCTTCATTGGCCCTTGAACAAGTGGTTGTCAGGATATGATGCAACCGTGGTTTTTTTTTCACTCATGCCTGATACACATAAGGCTTACAGGTAACATGCACAGATCCTGCAGCTTCGTCATTGGGAAAATAAACATAGTCCAAGAAAAATTGTCAGTTGTCCACCAGTTAACAACATGAGCAGAATTTACCTTCTCCACAGCTATCATCATAGAAGCATCCCATTGGAGAACTGATTCAACTAATGGGGGATGTTGCTTAAGCATCCCAAATGGGAAATGGGTATCACAACATTTTGAATTCTTCTTCACAAACCGCTAAATTATATACAAATTTCAAATCCTGTCAAAATGCCCTTATGCCTCCCTCAATTACCCCTTATTCCTCACATTTCCTTATGCCTTCCCAACCTATTATGGAACCCCATAACAAGTGTGCCCAAGAAATGTAAGCTATTTCTTTATACATAGTGGAACCCAAATCCCAAATCCCTCCACACTTATACTTGAGCTCCCCAAAACACTTATGCCTTTCACATAAATGACCCATAGTCTTCTCCTCCACTATCCCTAGGCCATCTACCAAAACAACCCACTAGAACATGTTACAATGGTTCACAACAATGAACCCATTTACACAATTAAAATAAGAGCATATCAAGAGCCAAGCTCTTACCCACTCCATAATAGAGTTTGTTCCATAGTTCCAAACAGCTATTTCTCAATGCTACAAGAAACCCAACATAAATGAAACACAGACCTATATAAAATATAACTTCCTCCAAAAGAAAGAGCTCCAAACAGCAAAATGGTTAGTAAGAAAAAGTCCTTTCATGCTCAACCCAAAAGCTAGTGTAACCCCAAAACTAGAAAATGAATTCAAATCCTTATAGAAGGGGGGGAGATAAGAGGATGAGGTGGATCCATGTAAAATTGCCACTTTACACATCCTCAACTCCAACTTCCAAGGTCAACTTCATTCTACAATGCATAATAAATAGGTCGGTGAATAATATGACAAATTACTTACACACTCCAAATCAAGTCCACACCCCAAAAGGACTTAAATTAAAAGCATGTAAGAAAGTTCAATTAAAACATTCAACTTGACTTACAAAAATGCACAAATAAGGTCTAAATTTAACCTCTCTAATGTCATAGGTAAATGTTGGTATATAAATTCAAGAGGTATGGGACAAGTTTAACTTGTCCCACATGTCTCCAAAATCAGCTTCCAAGGAAAAATTTGAATTTCAAGAAGGTGGAGTGTTTCTTACTCAAAAATCAACTTACATATCCCTTACACATTACTTGCAACACTTGATACAAGAGCCAACAACTCTATTAATTGCATTTTCATGATCCATTTTGATTAATTAATTCATAACAATATGATTACTCGCATTAATTCACCACAATTAATAAATAATGAAAGGGGGTAAAAACATCACTAAATAAACACATACAAACATCAATGAAAAGGAACCAAATAAATAAATACACATAACCCTTGGTCACATTTAAAGATGATCCCCCCATGGGAATCCCTAACACAATCAAACACACACAAACAAATACAATTTTCCATGGTGACCTTGTTGAATTTAATGTGGTCGGTCTCCAATCGTCTGATGTTTGTTGTGATAATTTAAACTGCAAAATACAAATACCTCCTTGGGCCTCTTGGCCACATCAGAACATCCAATATAAATATAAATATAATTCCAACATCATCTATATATATATGAAATCACATACAGCTTATCTAGGAAACAGTAACAACATCATTAGCAATTTTATCAGTGCTAAACTCTATCATTATCAATATCAATTTCATTTCTAGGTCTCACATAATATATATCCAAATATTTCATGTCCAAAGAAATAACCATAAATATAGCCATTTTGAACGATATATCATCATCAATATATAAAGTGTCTCTAATAATCATCATGCATTATATATAACTCAAAGCCAATAATAATCCATGATCTAACATCTAACACCATACTAAATCAAAACTATAATAATGTCCATAATATAGTCAGTAGTATCATGATCAATATCAAAAGTGTTGAAGGGAAGTGGGCATTACAACAAGGAAGACTTTTTGGACACATGAGAACTGAAGCAATTTTTTTCAGTTTTTCCCTTTGAATGAGAATTGATTTCTACCTTTCTAATTATTTGCAGTGTTGTGTATACCTTATTACATTCTTGTTAATCTCAGATTCTCTAATTAATCATCTTACCTTGCTGCAGATTTAGTAATTTCTGTATAATATTAGTGTGCATGTTTATCTTAACAATATTATTGTGAATCATTCCCTCAATACATAAAGTGTTTTGCCTTAATATTCTGCTGGAAACTATTGGTTTGTGCATCCAGAATCCATTCTCAAATTATTTTTGCATGTGCTCAGTCAAATTTGTCAACAAGTTTGGTGTATCTCCCCAATTTTTAATTCATTTACAGTCATCTTTTTACCCTCAAAACTCCAAAAAATTAGTTTCGGATACATCAAAAAGGAACTGGCCTTTATACCGAAGACTCACCTCAAAATAGGTATACCCAAAGACTTATTTTTTTTCTATTGTATCTAGAAAAAGAGAGATATTGAGAGAAATCTTAGAACACAGTTTCATCCTCTATAGGGTGTACTTTCTAGAAAAATAGGAACCAAAGTTAATTAATATGTTATATATTCCTCCTATCCAAAGATGGGATACCCTAAATACTGCATGAACACACTCATTTTATTGAATTTAATTATATTGTTGCATAAGATGGGGAGTATACTAATAAAGCTTGATTCTCATGGAACAACTATAAACCATGTTTTTATAAAAATTCACATATATTTAAACCTAATGCACACAATCCCATGCATCTATTCTTGTTGCAACTATTCCGAATTGTGATTTTGTTTTAGGTAAAGTAACTTGATTAATAAATAAATATATATTACCAATATAACATAAATAGGGGAATGGATCCATATTATTTTCAGATTTTAGAATAAGGATTATCTATAACATCATTACAAATATTAATAATTGCATATTAATAAGTAATATTCATATATATATCAAGCCCATATATATTTCAAATATATATATAGATGTTCACATATAGTATATATATATATATACTAGTGTATATATATAAAATGTCATATATATATATATATTCAATAAGGATCATTAAAGTTGGAGGTGGAACCATATTACAAGCCCTATTGATTAATGCGGCTGAGTGATTCCATAAAATGAGTAGTCATTTAACAAGGCCATGATTGGAAATGTCCTGGATTGAGTAGTTTTCTGTGCAGGAGGATTTAATTTTTAGTTTTGAAAACATGAGGTTCATCCCATTAAAGTATGATAAGTGATTAATTATTGAATCACATGTTTAATATTGAAGGATAGTGATGTTAGACAGTTCGATATATGTTGATTTTCATGATATGGATTTTATACTGACACGTTATGTTTTGGGATGTTTTGAGTAGAATTGTAATCTCATGGATGTTAGGGTTAGATTTTGATATATTGATGGATAATAGAATTGCTAATGTCGAATGATGAATATTGATTTTATATGTATATTGTCTCGATGTTGTTAATATGGCCGAAAGGCCAGAGAGGTATTTTGTTGTGTGCAGGACTTTTATCACATACATCGAAGGGGATAGGGGACCAACCATGGAAGGATGTTGGGTGTTGAGCAACGAGGCCAAATTTGACAACTTGTGTAATGTTGTTTAGTGTGGTGTTTTGCATGTTTAGTTTGGAGGTCTCCCATGGGGGGTGACTTCACATGTGTGGCCATGGGGTGAATTGTGTTCCCTTTCTTTAATTTTGTATGTGCTTTATTTATGTTTTATGTATTTAAAATTTAAATTTTTGTCACTTTATTAGCATGTGTAAATGTTTTTTAATTAAGCTAAACCCTTCTTATATTGGGTTAACTAAATTAGGGATGTGACAAATAGTTATGATGAGATTTGGTGGTCCTTGTTGTAAGTAAAATTTATGTTGATTTGTGAGTGTTTTACTCCACCCCAACTTCAAAATTCGGATTTTGACTTGGGGGCATTTTTGGAGGCTTGTGGGACAAGCAAGGCTTGTCCCATGCCTCTTAAATTTACCCAACAACCCTACCTATGGGTTGGGAAGCTTATTTTTGACTTTTTTTCCAATTTTGAGTGTAAAAGAAGGAAAATTATTGCACTTTCTTTCTACCTCAATTTATTATGTCCTTTGAAAGCATGGTGTGCAAGTTTTGAGCCATGTGGGTTGTCATAGTCCTTGCATGTGCATTGATTTTCTTGGTCTTGGTGTGTTGACTTGAGTGTGGGGATGGAGGAATGATGAAGTGGCATCCTACATGGAGCCACCTCATCATCCTCACATTCCATTTCTATTTATTGGTGATTTTTGGTTGGAATGGGGGTTACTTGTTCTTTTCTCTTCTTGTGCACTTTTGGAATTGGAGCTTTTTGGAGTGCTTTTGGAAATTTCTTGGCTTGGAATTGAAGAGACTTGTGGAATTTTCTTGGAGCTTGATGGAGAGGTAGGCTCTCCACTTTTTATTATGTTATTTTCTTTTTTGTATGCAATGTTGTGCTTGTTAAAATTTTTTTTGTCTTGTGAATGGTGTTTGTGTGTTGGTTGGGTAGTAGGCCTTAGTTGGGTGTGGGAGAAGGGATTATGGGACCATTGGGGAGGGAAAAGGGAGTTTTGTGAGGCATGCATTTGGTGGGAGTGTGAATGGGAGTCTTACCTATGGGGAGTGAAAAGGAAATCATGGTTTTGTTGCATGCTTGCAAGGGAGAGATAAGACTTTTGTGTGATTATTTTGTGCACTTGGAGGCTTAGGGTAAGACTCCCACTTCACTTGGGAGGCATAAGGAGGTGGTCTCCCATAGCCCTTTCTCTATTTGGTTTGATCCTCAAACCTTTGTATTGTTGTGAATGTGTAAACTTGTTGGATATGTTATCTTGGTTGAGTTGAATGTCTTGTATGTATGTTTGTTGTGAAGCCACTTTGTTGAAAGTTGTCATTGTTGCTCAATACCCCTCATGGTTCCTTGGTTGGGGCTCGGGGGCCATTAAGGGGATGGATTCTCCTCTTAATGGATTTAAGGTTGGGCGGAGAGTGTTTCCTACTCCCCCTTCCTTGTTTTGTGATCCCATTGTGAAGTTTGAAGAAAGCAAGTTTTGGAGCTACCATTGTGGAGAGACATGCATATTGAAGACTTGATATTTTGGCCTTGTTGATAGCCTTGTTGTAATTTGTTCATTTTATTATTTCCCACTTGAGTGGATGATTTGTAAAATTGTAACTTGAGAGAAATTTGTTGTTATACTTGGAAATCCCTAAAATTATCTTGTAAACTCCTTTTAAGAGTGCTTGTTTTAGAGACATTTAATTTCAAATGTATTAGTTTTGTGAAAAGAAATTATCAAGTTTTACATTGTTTTGAAAAGGAAATTTGAATATAGTTGAAATGGATATGCATTTCTTTTTAATTTAAGTAGTTTCATTGTTTTTCAAATGTGATATACTTTCATTTAAAAGAATATTGTAAAGTTTGTTAGACTTACATTTTGAAAGAAATAAATTTGTTGGTTTGCACTTGTTTGATAGAAATGGAATGGTTATTTTGTTTTCCTTAAAATGAAAAGTAAATTGAAAGGACCTAAACTATAAATGTATTACTAAGCTAGTTTAAAAGGAAAGTAGTTCTTAAAATTGTTAGAATGAAACACTCTTTTTTTAAATTTATAGAGTTGTATAATAAAATCTTTAAATTCATCCTCCCAACATATCCTTAAGTGGAATTTGTTTCAAAAAAAATGATCCATAAAATTAGTATATGTAATTTAGAATAAATGCATTTTCTTTAATTATACAAACTATAGTTGAACAAATTACATATAAATGTTGTACAATAGAAATTTCCCTATTGAATAAATAATGAGTTAAATGTAAGTGCTTTTTTTTTTAAAAAAAAAAGGGGTAAATAAATTTATTTTAAATATCATATTGCCTTAACCAATACTTCCTACTTATTTTATAATTATTGAAATTAAATATTATTAATTTTATTATATAATGAGAAATAAATTTAATATATATATAATAAATATATATATATATATATATATATATATATATATATTATTACAATGTTAATAATATTATATAATAATTATTAATATGTTATTAAATATAATTATTAATATCAAAATTTATAAACTAAATAAAGTAAAAAAATAAAAAAATTTTGGTTGGCCATTATGTTGTATTTTGTTTTGGGTTGGTGGGAATGACCGCCACCCCCCACCCCATGTTAATGGGGTGGGGTGGGGTTAGTGACCCCTCCCCCCCCCCATCTATTAAAAAATATGGGGTGGGGGTGATGCCCCCACAATTCACTAATTTTCTTTTACGTTTTGCGAAATGTTCTGAAATTCCCCATGTTACTTTGTTTGTTGAATCCGCATATATTTCTTATGTTAATATAATATAGTATATATATATATATATATCACATATTATATATATCGTACACACAAATTTCATTTATCAATATATTATATATACTTATATATATATATATATATATATATATATATATACATATATCATTTATATATGGATATATATATATATATATGTATATATTTGTAAATCCTTTTCAAAAATTAAAAAATATACATAAATATAGATCTTTGGGAAAATGGAAAAATACCCAAATGGGTATTATATTAAATCATTACATAAATAAAATGAATTTTTTATCAAACCCTAGAATAGGGTAGTATAGAAATGGAAAAAAAAATAAAATGAAATAATTTGGGATGTGTGTATCCATCCCCAAGCTTCTTCCTCTCATCCATGGCTTCCTCCTCTTCCATCTTTCCCTTAACCTGCAAAAAACAAAAAAAATGAATGAAATGAGCAAAAGAAATGAATAAAAGTTCTCCTTAGAGATTTTAGGGTTGATTTGAAATTAAATCATCCAATGGCCTAGATTGGATTCATCCAATGGCCAAATTTGTCTCCTACAAATGTTAGGTGGGGGTTGGTGAAGTGATCATTTGGTCACATGGGTATTTTTTTGAATGGGGCCACTGTGTGGTTTGAAAGTAAATTAATTAAAATTATTTCTTTTTTATTTTGATTTAATTTAAATAAATCCTTTCCTTATTAGTTTAGAATTAAATAGGGTAGATTAGAGAAAATTAAATAATAATAGATTGTGGAAGGGTTGTTTTAGACTTACTTTAATACCCCAAATTACCCATCCTTAGAAACCTTTGTATTAAATTAATTTAAGATTAATAGAATGAAATATTTTAAATAACCATAGGGTAAATTAATTATTTTATTTAAAATTATTATTTAAGTAATTTTGTAGGATTATGCCTTCATTTTTAACAAAACCAAAATAATAGAACAAAAAAATATTTAATTTTTTTATTATAATTTTTTTGGGTTTGGGTTTCGAATGGTGAAATTTTGTTGATTACAACTTGGTCCCTTACAAAGTTGTGGGGGTTGGTGAGATGATCATTTGATCACATGGGTCCTTGTTTTGAATGGGGCCACTTGTGTGGTTTGAAAATTAATTTCCTTAATTTTTTTCTTTTACAACTTCAAAAGTTAATAAACCCTTGACCTAAGGAAATTTAATAAAATCTTTCCTTAATAGTTTAGACCCCTTATATATTGGAAAATTAAATTAATTAGCTTTGTGTAAATGGAAGGGTTATTTTAGACTTGGAATTTAATTATTAAATTATTTGCATGACCTTAGGAACCTCTACATGTATTAAATTAATTTAGGATTAATTGAATGAAATATTTTAAACCTAGCCATAGAATAAATCAATTCTTTTATTTAATATTATTATTATTTAAATAATTTTGTGACAACCATTTTGAAACCAAAGGTTAACCTTAAGGGTCATTTTCATTTCCTTTAACAAAAAAAATTATTCCATAATTTTTCTATTATAACCTTTGTTTGGTTTTGGGTTTCGTGTGTGAAATTTTTTGGGCGTTACACTTGGTATCAGAGCCATGGGTTCAACGCTTGGACCCTGGGCACACCTAGAAAACATGAAACAAAAAACAAATAAACCTAGCGCAACTTTAAACCTAGTACACACAACTATGCATGATGTTTTGAAACATAGAAAATTTAGAAAATTGAAAACAAAAACTTAGATGATTATAAACTAACTCTTGACTTGGTCTGTGTAGGAGGTGCAGACCAGACGAGGGGTTCCTACACATGGACCTAGACCTACCACTCCCAGATAAGGTAGTAGAATCTATTTTGCCTCAGATATTATAGACGCTACAGGAGGTTAATTCCACTATACACGGAGGATCTTTAGACCTAGCAGGCAGGACAGAGAGCCATCAGTGGAGGCTCATGCACCTTCATGTCATAGTGCAAATAACTCCCATGTAGAGTCAGTTAGACATGAGTCACCTCCTAGGGAGCTCAGAGATCGAGTTGATGCACAGAGATAGGTCTAGGAGCCCTAGGCTGAGAGATGATCAGGTTGAGAGGCCTAGAGGTCGACAGTCAACTAACAGATCACATTAGAGAGATACTGAAGTTACACCCACCTCATTTTACTGGAGACACAGGAGGATTTTAGGCCGAGGCATGGTTGGTTAGCTTGAGTGGATGCTTCAAGCTATGCCCTTGTACTAGCAACATGAAAGCTCATGTGTTGCCATCCACCTTCTGAGAGATGGAGCTAGAGTTATGGTGGAGGACTGAGGAGTAGAAGCTCCATGTAGATTCTGAGACAGTCACTTGGGA
Source organism: Taxus chinensis (assembly GCA_019776745.2). Lineage (NCBI taxonomy): Eukaryota > Viridiplantae > Streptophyta > Pinopsida > Cupressales > Taxaceae > Taxus > Taxus chinensis. The sequence continues at coordinate 103,298,090 of CM034157.1, forward strand.
GCTCTTTGAGGAGCATTTCAGGAGAAGATATATTTCTAGGAGGTTCATTCAGCAGCAGATCGATGAGTTCCATGATCTGCGACAGGCCTCCATGATGGTAGTAGAGTATGAGGGATGATTTCTCGGATCTACTTCAGTATGTAGACTACATGCAGGATGAGCAGGTTTGAGTTCACAGGTTCATCAGGGGCCTGAACTTGGACTTGGGTGGGGAAGTGCACATTCATTTCCCACAGACATTATCAGAGGCCATGGAGAAGGCCTATATTGTAGAGGAAACCAGGGGGAAGACTCAGCAGGCATGTGACAGAGACAGGAGTTGCATACAATAGTTGTAGGATAGTAGATCGAGGGGATCAACTCCTCCTCCTCATGGTGGACACACTTCAACATAGTCTTCCTTCTGGCCTCCTCCACCTCCTCAATAGCAGCAAACTTGACCACCCTTTTGACCTCCACAGTGCCATGATGCTCAGAGAGGGCGTAGTATGGGACCTCTAGCTAGGGGGCCCAATAGGACACAGGCTCCACCTCGAGCACAGTTGGTAGGAGCACATCCACCACAACACCCACAGAGATCTATGACAGGATCATCAGGTCCTTCAACATGTACTACTGGGCCACCTAGAGGACTATCTACATAGTGGAGAGGACCAGGTACTTGTTATGGATGTGGTGTGCATGGACATCATTGGAGAGAGTGCCCTCAGAACCCTGTTAATCAGGGTAAGGCACCTATTTCTGAGCCTATTGTTGGTGACATGGCTAGGAGCCACAAGATATATACAGTGGTTGAGAACCACTAGGCAGAGCACCAGGGCACAGTGATAGAGACCACATGTAGCATTGGTGGTATTTCTATCCCTATTTTATTTGACTCAGGCTCATCAGATTCTTTCATTTTTCCATCTTTAGTAGAGCATTGCAGGCTGGTGGCAGTTAGGCAGGGCCTTAGTTGGGATGTTGAGATGGCTTCTGGAGCCAAGATCTCAGTTGACTCCTTAGTCAAGGAGTGTGTAGTGGACCTAGGACCCTTTACCACTACCTTGGATCTTCGTATCCTTCCCCTTGGGTTCTTATGGAGTTATCTTGGGCATGGATTGGTTGTCTGCACACAGAGCTAGAGTTGATTGCTATAGTAAGATTATATCTTGTGCAGATGATTTGGGTGTGGAGTCAGTGATAGTTGGAGTCAGGAGACCCATCTCTATTCACACTATTTCCACTATGCAGCTGAAGTGGTGTGCGTGATGGGGTTGTCAGTTGTATGCTATTACAGTTAGTGATAGGTCAGAGGATGAGGCTAGTGGACCTTCACTTGATGATCACCCCATTTTATAGGAGTTTTCAGATGTGTTTCCTAGTGAGCTGTCAGGGATGCCTCCCCCATGTGAGATAGATTTTCACATTGATTTGGTTCCAGGAGTGGAACCTATCTCATGCGCTCCTTATAGGATGACCACACCTGAGCTATGTGAGCTCAAGTTGTAGCTTGAGGGCCTTCTTGAGAAAGGCCTAATCCATCCTAGTGTATCCCCTTGGGGTGCACCAGTGATTTTTGTGAAGAAGAAGATGGATCCTTGCAGTTGTGTGTGGACTATCGTCAGCTGAACAAAGTAATGATCAAGAATCATTACCCCCTTCCTCGCATCGATGATTTGTTTGATCAGATGAAGGGGGCCACAATATTTTCTAAGATTGATCTTAAGTCAGGATACCATCAGCTGAGGATCACAGAGGCAGATGTCCACAAGTCATGTTTTCACACAATGTATGGCCACTATGAGTTCTCAGTGGTGTCATTCGGTCTTACAAACACCCCTGCAGTGTTCATGAGTTTGATGAACGGGGTGTTTAGGACCTTTTTAGATCATTTTTTACTCATGTTCCTTGATGACATATTGATCTTTTCACGCACACATGAGGAGCATGAGGAGACCTTCGTCAGGTTCTGCAGTGTCTTCGTGAGTAAAAACTTTATAGGAACCTAGAGAAGTGTGCATTCTTTCAATCAGAGGTGCAGTATTTGGGTCACATCATTTCTGGGGAAGGTATCACAGTCGATCCTTCCAAGATTAGAGCCATTATGGATTGGCCAACACCTACTAGTGTGACCGAGGTGCGCAGTTTCATGGGGTTGGTAGGATACTACAGGAGATTTGTTCAGGACTTCTCTTGGGTTACGCACCCCATCACTTCCCTTCAGTGGAAAGGGAAGAAGTTCATCTTGGTCAGATAGATGTGAGTAGGCCTTCAGGACACTGAAGGAATGCCTTACGACAACACCTATTCTTGTAGTGCCAGACCCTCAGGGTGAGTTCTTCATTTACACAGATGCTTCTTTGGCAGGATTAGGAGGTGTGTTGATGCAGGAGGGCCATGTTGTAGCTTTTGAGTCTTGAAAACTCAAGGATTATGAGCTCAATTATCTGACTCATGACCTTGAGCTTGCAGTAGTTGTTCATGCCTTGGTTTGATGGAGACACTTCCTTCTTGGCCAGAGATTTATACTCAGGACTGATCACTTGAGTCTTCACCACCTCTTCACAACCCAATCTCAATGCTCGTCAGTGGCATTGGATGGAGTTTCTTTGTGAGTATGACATGGAGATAGAGCATGTGAAGGGAAAGGATAATGTGGTTATAGATACCTTGAGTAGACAGAGACATGTGCCTATGATTACCTCAGTGAGTATAGATTTGTGGAGCAGGATTTTGCAGTAGCTTCCTCACGACAACTTCTACCTTGCAGCCAGATCAGAGATTGAGTCTCAGAGACCCCTTGAGGGGAAGTTTGATGGATTCTCATTAGAGGTAGATGGTCTTCTCAGACACAGAGGTCAGATATATGTTCCTAGAGATGGAGGCTTGAGACAGGATATCTTGGCAGAGGCTCATCATGCACCTTATTCAGCCCATCCAGGGGTGAAGAAGATGCATGCCACCTTGAGACAACTTTATCATTGGAGAGGTCTATGGAGAGATGTAGCTCAGTTTGTGTCATGTTGTTTAGAGTGTTAGAGGGTGAAGTCTGAGCATCAACATCCAACTGGCCTTCTCTACCCACATGCCATACCGGAGTGGAAATGGGACACCATTTCCATGGATTTCATTGTAGGGCTACCAATGTCGAGATACCACCATGATGCCATCATGGTCATGATGAATAAATTGAAGAAAGTGGCTCATTTTTTTCCAGTGAAGACCACCTATACAGCTAGTGCAGTAGCACGTGAGTATATCTTGATGAGATTTAAGACTGCATGGGATTCCGTAGAAGATCAGTTGTTACCATGATCCCTTATACACTTCTCACTTTTGGATTACCATGCAAGTAGGTTCTTGGTACAAGTATCAACTTCAGTACAACTTATCATCTAGAGACAGATGGATAGACAGAGCAGGTAAATCAGATCTTGGAGGATATGTTGTGGATGTATGTCATGGACCAACAGTCTAGGTGGGAGGAGTACTTGTATTTGGTAGAGTTTTCCTACAACAACAGTTTTCAGAGTTTGATTGGCATGGCTCCTTTTCAGGCATTGTATGGCAGAGAGTGCAGGACACCCTTGAGTTGGGATAGATTGGAGGACATGGTTTCTCTTGGGCCAAATTTGGTATAGGATATGGAGCAGCAGGTTGTCTTGATTTGTCAGAGGCTTTAGGAGGCTCAGGATAGGCAGAAGAAGTATGTAGATCTGAGGAGGACAGATCATAGTTTTGAGGTGGGCACGAAGGTGTTTCTTTGTGTCAGGCCTCATAAGAGTCCTATCCATTATGGAAAAGGCTCTAAGTTAGCTCCTAGATTTGTGGGTCCCTTTGAGATCTTGGAGTGTATCGGTCCCTTGGCCTATCGTCTAGCATTGCCACCCATCTTGTCTGCATACATGATGTATTTCATGTATCTTTACTTAGGAGATATATTCCAGATCCCTCTCATGTTTTGGATTGGACCACATTGCAGGTGCAGGAGTAGGGGTAGGTGTTAGTGGAGCCCATGTGCATCATAGAGTGCAGGAGCCTAGGCCTTCGAGGCCATGAGATTGACCAGGTGTGGGTTCAGTGGGATAGGTATGATGAGACTGCAGCCACTTGGGAGGATGCCACTATTTTGTGAGCTCAGTTTCCTCATCTATTCCAGTGACTTCCAAGGAGGAAGTCGAGTCTAAGGGGAGGGGGATGTAGTGCCCACTCCTCTTTGACACTATTTCATCTTGATATTGATACTATTGGACTGATATTCAGACATTTTGATTATGATACATTGATCAGTAGATGATAGATTATACTGATATTTGGATTATTGACATTATGATGTTTATGTTTTATTATGATGCACTAGATAGTGATGTTAGACAGTTGGATGTATGTTGATTTTCATGATATGGATTTTATACTGACACATGTTTTGGGATGTTTTGAGTAGAATTGTAATCTCATGGATGTTAGGGTTGGATTTTGACATATTGATGGATAGTAGAATTATTAATGACGAATGATTAATATTGATTTTATATGTTTATTTTCTCGATGTTGTTAATACAGCCAAAAGGCCAGAGAGGTATTTTTTTTGTGTGCAGGACTTTTATCAAAAACATCGAAGGGGATAGGGGACCAACCATGGAAGGATGTCGGGTGTTGAGCAACGAGGCCAAATTTGACAACTTGTGTAATGTTGTTTAGTGTGTGTTTTTCATGTCTTGTTTGGAAGTCTCCCATGGGGGGTGACTTCACATGTGTGGCCATGGGGTGAATTGTGTTCCCTTTCTTTAATTTTTTGTATGTGCTTTATTTATGTTTTGTGTATTTAAAATTTGGAAATTTTGTCACTTTATTAGCATGTGTAAATGTGTGTTAATTAAGCTTAACCCTTCTTGTTTTGTTTAACCAAATTAGAGATGTGACAAATAGTTATGATGAGATCTTGTAGTCCTTGTGTAAGTAAAATTTATGTTGATTTGGGAGTGTTTTACTCCACCCCAAGTTCAAAATTCGGATTTTGACTTGGGGGGCACTTTTGGAGACTTGTGGGACAAGCAAGACTTGTCCCATGCCTCTTAATTTGACCCAACAACCCTACCTATGGGTTGGGAAGCTTAATTTTGACTTTTTTGTCCATTTTTGAGTGTAAGAGAAGGAAAATTATTGCACTTTCTTTCTACCCCAATTTATTATGTCCCTTGAAAGCATGGTGTGCAAGTTTTGAGCCATGTGGGTTGTCATAGTCCTTGCTTGTGCATTGATGTTTCTTGGTCTTGGTGTGTTGACTTGAGTGTGGGGATGGGGAATGATGAAGTGGCATCCTACATGGAGCCACCTCATCATCCTCACATTCCATTTCTATTTATTGGTGATTTTTGGTTGGAATGGGGGTTACTTGTTCATTTTGCTTCTTGTGCACTTTTGGATTTTGGAGCTTTTGGAGTGCTTGGAAATTGTTTGGCTTAGATTTGAAGAGGCTTGTGAAGGTTTTTTCTTAGATCTTGTTGGAGAGGTATGCTCTCCACCATTTTTTATTATTATGCTACTTTTTTTTTTTGTAAGCAATGTTGTGCTTGTTGAAAATATTTTTTTCTTGTGATGGTGTTTGTGTGGGTTGGTTGAGTAGTTGGCCTTAGTTGGGTGTGTGAGAAGGGCTTATGGGACCATTGGGGAGGGAAAAGGGAGTTTATGTGAGGCATGCTTTTGGTGGGAGTGTGAATGGGAGTCTTACCTATGGGGAGAGAAAAGGAATTCATGGATTTGTTGCATGTTGCAAGGGAGAGATAAGGATTTTGTGTGATTATTTTGTGCACTTGGAGGCTTAGGGTAAGACTCCCACTTCACTTGGGAGGCATAAGGAGGTGGTCTCCCATAACCCTTGCTCTATTTGGTTTGATCCTCAAATATTTGTGTTGTTGTGAAATAGTAATCTTGTTGATTATGTTGTCTTGTTTGAGTTGAATGCCTTGTATGTGTTTGTTGTGAAGCCACCTTGTCCAAGTTGTCATTGTTTCTCAATGCTCCTCATGGTTCCTTGGTTGGGGCTCGGGGGCCATTAAGGGAATGGATTCTTCCCTTAATGGATTTAAGGTTGGGTGGAGAGTGTTTCCTACTCCCCCTTCCTTGTTTTGTGATCCCATTGTGAAGATTGAAGAAAGCCAAAGTTGGAGCTACCTTTGTGAGGAAGACATGTTTATTGAAAACTTGTAACTTGGCCTTGTGGCAAGCCTTTTGTTGTAATATTATTCAAATTTATACTTCCCACTTTGAGTGGATGTATTGTAAAATTGTAAGTTTTGTGATAAAGTTGTTGTATTCTTTGGAAATCATTTTATCTTGTAAACTCTTTTAAGAGTGTGGATTGAGAAAATTAAAATTTCAAATGTGTTAGTTGGGAAAAGAAATTATCAAGTTTTACTTTGTCTTGGTGAAAGGAAAAAATTGAATAGAGTTGAAATGGATGTACATTATTTTAATTTAAGTATTTTCATTGTTCCTAAAATGTGATATACTTCCATTTATAAGAATATTGTAAAGTGTGATAGACTTCATTTTGAAAGAAATAAGTATTTTGTTGGTTTACTGTTGCTTATGAAATGGAATGGTTATTTTGTTTCCTTAAAAAAAGTAGATTGAAGGGCCTAAACTATAAATGTAATACTAAACTAGTTGAAGGAAATAGTTGTTAAAATCATAAGATTGAATGAAACTTTCCTTTCCTATTATCACTTTTTTTTTTCAAAGTTGTGTAAGAGAACTTACACTTCTTCTTTAACTTAACATTAAGAAGATTTAAAACAAAACAAAAGTGTGTATAAGACCCTCATTCTATGAATGTTCCTAAAATGTAACCTTGTTCAAGATTAGTTTTATAAGTTATTTTTACAAATCTTCACTATTTTATAATATTGTTAATTATTATAAAAAAAAAGGGAAATTCAAATATTTATTTGACTATCTCTACATTATTAATATATTAATATAATTAATATATTTTTTATAATGGGAGGTGGGGGTCATTAGTATTAGGTTTAAAATAATGTAATAAAAATTAAAATATATTATATATATACATACTATATATATATATGTTATTATGTTTAATATATATAATAATACATTTATTTAATTATTGATATTAATAGTATAATATGATTATTATTATTAATAATAATAAAAGTTATTATTAAAGGTAAGATATTATTATTATTATAATAGATAATTTGCAAAGCTCAAGAGTGAATATTAAAGAATTGAAAAGAAATTGTTTTTCTTACTTTAAGTCGCATTCAAAAAATAGAATAAAAAGGTGATTGAAGATATGTTTTAAGACTTATACTATGAAACAATATAAAATGGGAAAAAATGAGTGTTGAAGTGTTGAAATATGTTAAATATTTTTGAATTGAATGAAATTAAACTTAAAACTAAATAGAATTAAATGGCTCTAAAAAAAAAATTTCAAAGTGGGGGTTTTTCTGCTACTTCAAGATCGCACAATGTCAGAATAAAGAATTTGATACACAAGATGAATATTTTAATATGACTGTGAGATTATAGCATATAAAACTAAGTTCTTAAACAGTTAGTGTGATATGCATTTAAAAATGGAAATTAAAAAATTATTGATGCTTGCAATGACTCAATAGTCTGTGTGACAACTGAGAATGTTAGATGTTTTGTAGAGACATACTGAGTAAGTGAAGCAGATTAAGATGTGTGAAGATGTATGTACAAAAAATGAATGTCATAATTATAAACTAGTAGGCATAAATTTAAAATGATATTTAAAAAATGCTTTAATAATTGTAATAGAATAGTAAGTTTTCAAAGTTGAAATCAGGTAAAAAATGCAACTTAAATAGTTAAAGAAAGGTGTGGAATGCACTTAAAAGAATGAATTTTAGGGTTGTGTAGTTGTTAATCAAAGTAGAGAACCAGGGATTCAACAACTCTAATATTAAACAAGAGCCAGAGCTTACTTCAAGAATAATAGTAAGAGGGTATGCAACATTGAATATTAAAAATTAAAAAAACAAACTACGTGGTCTAAAGATCATGTCTTACCTTGAAGGTTTCCATGAACATTGTATGAAAATAGGTGATGCATGAGATTGAGCATCAAGTGACTTGAAAGTTGATAATGTTTAGTAGGAAAAGTGTTCCTTGTTAATGGTGTCATCTATGCTTGTATAATGACTCTCACTCTTGTTTGTGACAATATATTCTTGAAAAATTCTAAGTTCTAGCTTGCATAAGGCTATTGCTCTTGTCACTCTTGTAAGTAGTATCTTAGAGCAGATCTTTCATAGCTAGCTTAAATATACAGGGGGTTGAATCCTTATTGTGCTTTGAACCTCACTTAAGGGTGTAATTATTTCTAAGTAACCTTTTTCGCCGAACTTGAAGGCAAAAAATCAAGTTGAGTTGACCCTCATAGCTCAACCTGAAACAAATTGTAACATCATAAATTTGGTCGTGAAGTCGGAGGTGAAATTCGGTTTGAGTGGATTTTCCACACTCATTAGGTGAGTCATCTGACTTAGGTGAGATCATATGTCCAAAAATTCATTTAGGGGTCATTATGAAATTCCCTTATGACATACAGTTTAACTTCTTTTGATCAGTGCATATGGTGTCACTGTTTATGCGTCATTTGGGAGTATAACACTTTATTCTGGGAATGTAATATCCTGCCATCTATACTACAGTTTGTACCATGTTTATGCTGCAGTATGGGTGAAGTCAAGTTCATCCCCATTTGATTTTATCTCAGATAGAGGAGATTGTTTGGCTTGGGAACCAAGAAGTTACCCTTGCTTCAAATTTTGCACGCCATTAGTTGAGGGGAATTCTGGACGCCAATGATCATTGGACACCATTGTTGTTCAATTCCCATTGATCCAAGGTATGTTGTCACCATTTATCGCAAAGCTTGTGGTCATAATGACAAGCTTGATCATGCCAATTTTTCACACAAATAGGTCCTGAATCATGCTTGGTACGAAGGTAAATGTGATTTGATCTCTACATCTAAGGATAATTAATCAGTTGTTCTTCCTTAATTGTTAAAGTTGAGATAAAATTAGAGTACTTATTAAGTTTTAGGTTTAGGTTTTACGAATCATATATGCATACACGATTAGGAACTTTATTTTATATGTAACCTATTTAATATATAATTTTATGTTCTTTTGTATATATAATATATAATATGTTAATAATAGGTATAATTTTATATATACTAAATACTTTTATAAAAGTTTTCTATATTAGTTAATTGAATACATTGTAATTAATTTTTATAACCTAACTTACTGCATGCACCTTGCGGCCTTTGGGAAAAATTATAGAAATTGTTAATATGAAACATTCAATTTATTATACAAATCCTAAAATTTTGAGGAAATTATATATCGTAATTAATGTTTCTATTTGAAATACTTGTGTGTTTGTGTGTGTGGCAGTAATTGAAATTTTGTGGAATGAGTTGTGCATACCCCACCAAGTTATAGTTGTATTGAAATATTTATACTTATTCATTTCGAATAGTTAGAGGTAGCGGTGGCGGGAGAAGCTTTTAAAAAATGTCATTCCTATTTATTAAATTTTTATATTTTAATATAACAATTGGTCTATATAAATATCCTATGGAAAAGATGTAGGGCTTATATAGTTTATTATTGTGGTCATTAAATTTTTTTTTGATATGAGATCTTGCAATTTCAATGATATTCAGTTATACAAATTATTATATGAATTATATTTCCATGTATTCAATTTTGAATTTAATAATTGTTATTATGGATAATTTATCAAGATAAATAGAATAGAATTTTGGATAGTCACTTTTTTTTAGAGGGAATTTTTGAATCTTCTTGGATTGTTTTCTATTGAAAAGGATTGTAATTTGGGTTTTTGGGGTCTTGTATTGGTATGGCACCTCCACAAATCAAGTGTAGAGGTCTTATGCTTTTATGGAAATATATGATCCGCGTATTGTAAAAAAAAACTCTTCTCTATAAAATGTTTACTTTATGTCAAATTTTATTTGCTTCAATGGTACTTTTTTTGTTCTCCTAATGCATTATTGTTTTTGGCATGTCGGGATAGTGGTCAAAGGTGGTGTTAAAGCAGGGAGAATGTTCTACGTACTGAAATGAGTAAACAAGATTGGAAAAGTTGACTATGAATTCATTTTAACTGAGCAAAGGGAAATAAAGTGAGATATGTTGGTGAGATTTTCTAGGCTTTTAAAGTGTCGAACACATCTTGCAATTTCCTGTATCTTAGTTCCACAAGCTTGATATGCAAATAAGGTCTTGGCTTAGAATGGTTTCCTTTTTTTGACTCTTGCTTTTGGAAACCTGTAGAGATAGGATAACATATTGATGATGTCATGGGTTGATTTCTTTTATGAATTTGTTCATTCCATTTTTCCATATGGTTTTCCTTTTTGTCCTGACTTTCAAGACCATGGTTTTTTATTGATTGAAAATTAATTTATGTTAAGAGCTACAAGGTCTTGAACACAGTATGGAGAGGAACAAATGACTTGAATTTTTACACTTGTATTCCTCTTTCTGATGTCAAAAATAGGGTCACTCAAGGAATTGAAGTGTATACATCATGAGACTCTTGGAAGTCACAAGTTGCACCATTTTGAGCGATGGTTTATCTCTATGTAAGTGTCAAAGACCTTTTCATCAATTGTCACTTACTTTATTAAATTTTGTTGTAATTCTATTTATACCCACTTAGCGTGGGATTGAAAACCCATTCCGGGTATCATTATATATTGTCTTGGTTCATTTTGGATGACGCTAATTCGCACCCCTAGTTGGTGTAGGGAAATTGTTTACATCAGGATACTTCCCATGATAATTTACCACAATTGTGTGGGAGTTGGTAAAGATATTGATGAAAATCTGAAGTAACCACATATGATTATTGTGGAGTCCTTCAACACTTATTAGAGTCCACTTCTTGAACCTACTACTCTTCCTTAGCCAAGTTAAATCCTAAATACATTAAGTCTAGTTTCAATTAGGAGAACAATTGCCAATTTTGTTAAAAACCATTTTCATCCCATTGAGTACCAGGATTTAAACTATTGATTCTTTGAATCCATGTGACACGTGATTTTTTGAACTTCTATAATGAAATGACCAAAAAAAGTTTTTGAGCAAAAAGATTCATGTTCATTTTTCGAGACCTTCTTGATTGTACCTCATCCACATTCGAGAGTGGGAAGATTCAATTCTTGCATTTTGGGGTTCTGAAGTCCTGAAACTATGTGGAGCAAATCATTTTGAAAGCTCTGATATTTTATGGGACAAATGCTTTCAAGGTTTTAAAAATGTATGTGCATGTATACTGTTCTTCAAAATATTTTTTGACAAATAAGGAGACTGGCATACACCCATCCCTAGATTGAATGGTCAGGATGGCATGAAATCCTTAATACGTATCATTTATATCCTTCTCAACCATGTGGAAGCAGAATATTTTAGATTGGGATATTTTCGATCATTAGGATAGACTTAGATGTTTCATACTCATTTTCATGAAGCGGACAAAACCTTAGAGCTAGAAGAGTATCGAGAATTGAATAAGAAACTGATCTTACCAACCAATTTTCTCCTTTATGCAGCCATTAAAAGATTGCCACTTGGTCCAGATTGAGATGTTATAAAGTACCCAATGTTAGCAACTTCTTGCATATACAGGAAAGAGGATGTTTTGCATGTAACCTCATCAACAATAGCATCTTTGAATTCAATTGAATTCAAGACATAATCTGATACCTGAATTGTTATGATTCCTGGGTTACTTTTTCCTACAATTCCATTCTTGCAATTTGAGTGTTGAGTTACTTGTAATATGTGATCCATTATGATTGATGATCTTAGAATTAGGGTGAAGCTTAAGACCATGTTCAATCAGATGGATTGTGAAATGTTGTTTAGGAAATAAGAGATAAAATATGCGGAATAATCCCTTACAGAATCGCAACAGTAGAAACTAATATGCAGAAAATATTACAGATCTCAAATAAAAGTGCAGAATAAATAACACAACACATAGAGACAAGTATTTAATGTGGTTCACCCAATTTGGGCTACGTCCACCAAGAATCACTTGCTCAGATTTTATTACAAGCCTCCACTCTCTCAATACAATACCCAGATCCGTTTGGAGCTATGCTCAACAAACTCTACAGAATTCACACCCGAATTCAAAACACATCTGTAATACATTTGCTTGTCTTTCTATCATATGCATAAGACCATATAAATAGACAACTACTTAAGCAGTTTGATACAAAACCGTGGGTATTAAAACCATGGGCAAAAAATAATGGGTACCAAAACCATGGGAAAAAAACCGTGGGTATCAAAACAATAAGGTATCCCGAAAAACCATGGGCCCAAAAAATTTTAGCCCATAACGGTTACCCATTACCCATGGGTTAATAAACCACCCATGAAAATTTGCTTCGGGGGCTTCACCCCCAAACCCCCTTGGAGGGACCCTGCTCATCGGCGAAGTGGGACCGCTGTAAAAATACCCGAGTGTAACACATAGAAGGTGTACCACACTCTAACATGAAAATAGGCTCCACAAACATAACAATCTCCCACTTGGAGACTAGTTTTCCACTGAGCAAGCTTCTCAACCCTTCACTGTTTCCTGTGAAGGCCAACCAAAGCTGAACATAGCTTTAGTTTTTCCCTTGTGACCACCTTGGTCATCATGTTTGCAGGATTCTGACTAGTATGAATCTTCTCCAACTTTAACTTATCCTCCTCTAAAGCTGTCATGATGAAGTGATATCCCAACTGTATATGCTTCGTCCTAGAGTGGAAAGTAGATTTCTTAGCTAGGTGTATAGCACTCTGACTATCACTATGCAGCTTACATTCCTCTGTTTATGCCCCAACTCCTCAAGTAATTGTTTTAAACAAATCATTTCTTTTCTTGCCTCTGTGGCAGCAACATACTCAGCCTCTGTGGTTGACAAAGCCACCAACTTCTGTAGTCATGAAATCCAGCTCACTGCTGTCCCACCTACAGTGTAAATATAACCTGTCGTGCTCCTCCTGCTGTCTACATCTCCAGCCATATCTGAATCTACATAACCACGTAAAGTGGTGTCTGATCCACTGTAGCACAAAATTGTCCCCATGGTCCCTCTCAAATACCGAAGGATCCACTTTACTGCTTGCCAATGCTCTTTACCTGGATCACTCATAAATCTACTCACCACTCCCACTGCATGGGCAATATCAGGCCTAGTGCACACCATAGCATACATCAAACTACCAACTGCTGATGAGTAAGGTACCTTGGACATCTGGTTTCTTTCCTGCTCTGTCTTGGGACACTGCTCCTTTGATAACTTGAAATGGCCTGCCAAAGGAGTCCCAACCAGTTTAGCATCCTGCATATTAAACCTCTCCAAGACCTTCTTAATGTACTCTTCCTGAGATAAAGTCAGCTTCCATTCCTTCCTATCCCAAGATATCCTCATACCAAGGATTTGTTTGGCTGCCCCCAAATCCTTCATAGCAAAGGATTCACTTAGCTGTTTCTTGAGTACTTTTATTTCCTGCATGTTTTTACCTGCAACCAACATGTCATCAACATACAAACACAGGATAATATAACTTCCATCCTCAAATTTCTTTGTATACACGCAATGGTCAGAATGACATCTAATATAACCTTGCTCCATCATGAAGCTATCAAATTTCTTATACCATTGACGTGGAGCTTGTTTCAAGCCATACAAGCTCTTCTTCAGTTTGCACACCATCTCCTCTTTACCTTTGACCTCATAGCCCTCTGGTTGCTGCATATATAGTTCCTCCTCCAAATCACCATGGAGAAATGCAGTCTTTACATCTAACTGTTCTAAGTGCAAGTCTTCTGCTGCCACTATTCCAAGAACAGTTCTAATAGAAGTCATTTTTACTACAGGAGAAAAAATCTCATCAAAATCTATACCTTGTTTCTGTGCAAACCCCTTGACCACCAACCGGGCCTTATATCTTTTCTTTCCTCCTTCTTCCTCTTTGACTCTGAACACCCACTTGTTCTACAATGCTCTTTTGCCTTCCGGTAGCTTCACCAAATCCCATGTCTGGTTCTCCATGAGAGACTTATGCTCCTCATCCATGGCTTGCTCCAACTTCTTACTGGCATCTACCTGCATTGCTTCATCAAAGCTCTCTGGCTCTCCACTATCGGTGAGTAATAAATAATAAAGAGAAGGAGAAAAACGTTCAGGTTCTTTTCTTACCCTAGAAGACCTCCTCAATGTAGGAGTTTGGGGTTCCTGTTGAGGAGGTTCCTGAACTGATTCATGGGTCACTTTCCCATCCGGAAGATCCTCTACCACTGCATATTCTTTCTTGGATTCTTCCCTATTTTCCTGCAACTATTGCTTATACATGACTTTCTCATTAAAGACCACATCCCTAGATCGAATGATTTTCTTGTCCTTAATACTCCAACATTTATATCCAAAGTCATCACCACCATAACCAATGAAAGTACATTTTTCTGATTTAGCCTCTAGCTTGGTCCTATCATCCTTGTCTATATGAACAAACACCTCACATCCAAAGACTCTAAGAAATGAATAATCAACTTTCTTACCATACCAAGCCTCCTCAGGTATGCCTCCATCCAAGGCACTTGAGGGTCCTCTATTTATCAAGTATACAGTTGTGCTCACTGCTTCTGCCCAAAAAGAAAGAGGCAGTCCTGCATGTAACCTCATGCTCCTAGCACGTTCCATTATTGTTCTGTTCATCCTTTCTGACACCCCATTCTGCTGCGGAGTTCCTGGAACCATATTTTTCCTGCGGATTCCATTCTTAGAACAATAATCATCAAATTCATTGCTACAATACTCCCCTCCATTATCTGACCTGAGACATTTTAGCTTAAGACCTGTTTCATTCTCTACCAAGGCTTTCCATTTAACAAAAGTGTCAAATACATCAGATTTGTTTCTAATACAATAACCCAAATTTTCCTTGTTGCATCATCAATAAAAGTAACATAATAACTTGAACCCCCAAGAGATGATACCTGAGCTGGCCCCCACACATCAGAATGCACCAAGTCTAACTTACTCTCTTTCTTTGTAGGTCTAACCTTGAGAAACCTTACTCGCTTCTGTTTCCCATATATGCAGTCCTCACAGAACTCCAAACTTGTTTCTGTATATCCAGGAAAATTCTTCTTTATGATCTCCATGCCCTTATGGCTCATATGCCCAAGCCTATAGTGCCATAATGTTGTATCTACATCTGAAGCCATAAGATTACAATCATTAGTACTATAAGTGGTTAAATACAAGGTTCCAACCTTCTTACCTCTTGCCACCACAAGAGCACCTTTGGTAACCTTCCAAGAGTCTGCTATAAATATCACAGTACAACCATCACTTCCCAACTTCCCCACCGATATCAAATTTCTATCTTAATGTAGGCACATGTCTGACATCCTTCAATAGCCAAGTATTCCCATTCTACATCTTAACCTGAACAGAACCTTTTCCAACTATACTACAAGGCTCATCATCACCAAGAAAAACATGCCCAAAATCTCCTTGAACATAATCAACAAAATAATGCCTATGTGGAGTAGCATGGAAAGAAGCCCCTGAATCTAAAACCCAAGATTCAGTAATATTGTGCAAAGAAAGAATCAAAGCATCCTGACATACATTACCCGTTGCCACATTTGCCTCCTTGTTTTCTTCTTGTTGTTTCTTCTTATCCCGAAGCTCCCAACAGTCCTTCTTTACATGCCCAGACTTTCCACAATTCCAACATACTATCTTGCTTCTTGGATTTTGACCTTGCCTGATCCTTTGATTTTCCACGGTTTCCTCTATTCTTCTGTCTCCCTCTAGTTTCCACTGTCAAAGCATTCCCTGAAGTAGAAGATTCCCCAGAGATTTTTCTTCGCATTTCCTCACTTAGAATCACCCCTACAACATCCTCAAACTTCAACTTCGAGTTAGCTAGAACCGAGTTACTTACCGCCATTACCAGGCTATTCCAACTCTCAGGTAAAGAGCACAAAATTAATAAAGCCCTAACTTCTTCATCAAATTCTATTGTAACCGAAGCTAGCATATTCACAACCGTATTAAAATCATTTAAATGATCTGCTACTAAACTATTCTCAGACATCTTCATATTAAACAACTTTTTCATTAAAAATATCTTATTAGAGGCAGAGGGTTTTTCATACAACTTCCCTAATGCATCCATCAGTTCTTTTGTAGTCTTTTCCTTTGAAACATTAAATAATACCGAAGATGCAAGACACAACCGGATTGTTCCAAGTGCCTTCTGATCCAACAAATCCCATTCCGCATCTATCATACTCGAGGGTTTGTTCACCTTCTCAGACAACGGAGTATAAAGATCCTTCTGATAAAGGTAATCTTCCATCTGCATCTTCCAAAGACTGAAATTTTACCTGTTGAATTTATCAACCCTAGATCTTCCATCATCTGCCATAGCTCCCACTCAAGATAAAAACTTTCCCTACGATTCAACACTTCAGCAAACCAAACCAGGCTCTGATACCAATTGTTAGGAAATAAGGGATAAAATATGCGGAATAATCCCTCACAGAATCGCAACAGTAGAAACTAATATGCAGAAATTATTACAGATCTCAAATAAAAGTGCAGAATAAAATAACACAACACAAAGAGACAATATTTAACGTGGTTCACCCAATTTGGGCTACGTCCACCAAGAATCACTTGCTCAAATTTTATTACAAGCCACCACTCTCTCAATACAATACCCAGATCCGTTTGGAGCTATGCTCAACAAACTCTATAGAATTCACAGCCGAATTCAAAACACATCTGCAATACATTTGCTTGTACTCTCTATCATATGCATAAGACCATATAAATAGACAACTGCTTAAGTAGTTTTACAAAACCGTGGGTATCAAAACCATGGTCCAAAACCTGTCCCATAAACCTATGGGTCCAAAAAATCACCCATATGAGAAAATCACAATTTCCTGATATGTCGGGCATTTTTATGAGGCCAAAAAATAATTACGCCCACAAAAAAAAACTCTCTTAGGGCTTCAACACTTTCTTACGAACCCCTGCTACCGGGGGGATTGCCCCCAGACCCCCCGGGGCCCTGAGCTTGGCCCTGAACCCCGGCGAGGATACATGAAAAGTGTAAAGTACACATCTTAGTGTACAGTCTTCAACACTTTCACACATGAAAACAGGCTCCTCCAACTTAACAATTCTCTACCAAGGCACTTGATCAATTTAATTAAAAGTCTCTTCGTACATCAGATTTGTTTCTAATACACTCTAAACCCAAAAATTTCCTTGTTGCATCATCAATAAAATTGACATAATAACTTAAACCTCCAAGAGATGATACCTGAGCCATCCCCCACACATCAGAATTCACCAGCTCTAGCTTAATCTCTTTCTTTGTATGTCTAACATTGAGAAACCTTACTACTACTTTGTGTTTCCCATATATGCAGTCCTCAACATTAACTCCAAACTTGTTTCTGTATACCAGGAAAATGTTCTTTATGATCTCCATGCCCTTATGGCTCATACACTAAGCCTATATGATGCCACTAATGTTGTATCTACTTCTGAAGCCACAAGATAAAAAATATTAGTGCTATAAGTGGTTAAATACAAGGTTCCAACCTTCTTACCTCTTGCTGCAAAAAGAGCACCCTTGGAAACCTTCAAGAGTCCACTATAAATATCACAGTACAACCATCACTTCCCAATTGCCTTGTCGATATCAAATTTCATCTTAATGTAGGCACATGTCTGACATCCTTCAATAGCCAAGTATTCTCATTTTGGAGCTTAACCTGAACAGAACCTTCTCTAACTATTCTGTAAGGCTCATCATCACCAAGAAAAACATGCCCAAAATCTCCTTGAACATAATCAATAAAATAATGCCTATGTGGAGTAGCATGGAAAGAAGCCCCCAAATCTAAAACCCAAGATTCAGTAATATTGTGCAAAGAAAGAATCAAAGCATCCTGACATACATTACCCGTTGCCACATTTACCTCCTTGTTTTCTTCCTATTGTTTCTTCTTGTCCTGAAAGCTCCCAACAGTCCTTCTTTGCATGCCTAAACTTTCCACAGTGCCAACATACTATCTTGCTTTTGGATTTTGACCTTGCTCGATCCTTTGATTTTCCACAGCTTCCTCTATTCCTCTGTCTAGTTTTCATTGTCAAAGCATTCCCTGAAGTAGAAGATTCCCCAGAGATTTTTCTTCACATTTCCTCGCTTGAAATCACCCCTACAACATCCTCAAACTTCAACTTTGAGTTAGCTATAACCGAGTTGCTTACCGCCATTACCAGGCTATTCCAACTCTAGGTAAAGAGCACATAACTAATAAAGCCCTAACTTCTTCATCAAATTCTATTGTAACCGAAGCTAGCATATTTACAACCTTATTAAAATCATTTAAATGATCTGCTACTGAACCATTCTTAGACATCTTCATATTAAACAACTTTTTCATTAAAAATATCTTATTTGAGGCAGAGGGTTTTTCATACAACTTCCCTAATGCATCCATCAGTTCTTTTGTAGTCTTTTCCTTTGAAACATTAAATAATACCGAAGATGCAAGACACAACTGGATTGTCCCAAGTGCCTTCCTATCCAGCAAATCCCATTTCGCATCCATCATGCTCGAGGGTTTTTTCACCTTCTCAGACAATGGAATATAAAGATCCTTCTGATAAAGGTAATCTTCCATCTGCATCTTCCAAAGACTAAAATTTTAGCCCATTGAATTTATCAACCCTAGATCTTCCATCATCTGCCATAGTTCCCATTCAAGATAAAAATTTCCCTGTGATTCAACACTTCAGCAAACCAAACCTTGCTCTGATAACAATTGTTAGGAAATAAGGGATTAAATATGTGGAATAATCCCTCACAGAATCACAACAGTAGAAACTAATATGCAAAAATATTACAGATCTCAAATAAAATTGCAGAATAAAATAACACAACACAAAGAGACAATATTTAATGTGGTTCACCCAATTTGGGCTACGTCCACCAAGAATCACTTACTCAGATTTTATTACAAGCCATCGCTCTCTCAATACAATACCCAGATCTATTTGGAACTATGCTCAACAAACTCTACAGAATTCACACCCAAATTCAAAACACATATGCAATGTTACATTATACTTACCATATGTATAAAACCATATAAGTAGATAACTTCTTAAGTAGTTTTACAAAACTGTGGGTATTAAAAGTATGGGCCAAAACCGTCCCATAAACCTATGGGTCAAAAATCCCGCCCATATGAGAAAAGCATGTTTCCCAATATATCTGGCATGTTTTAAGGCCAATTTTTTTTTTGGGGCCTGCGCCCCTGAACCTCTGCTACCGGGGGTTGCCGCCCCTAGACCCCGATGAGACAACTGTGGAAAGTGCATAGTACTCTTAGTGTACAGTATTCAACACTTTCTCACGTGAAAACGTGTAATATTGTTATTAATAATTATTAGAAATTATTATTTTTAAATATTATTAAAATTTGCAACTCAACCAAGTGTTAAAATAATATTCCAAAACCTTGTGGGAATATTGAATTTCACTTGGAAACTTAAAACTCAAATGGTCCCCACATAAAGGTGGCAATAGAGAAATAATTTACCATGCACAAGAGGACAGAAAAAATGTCAACATCAGAACTTGTAAGTAGATGGAATACATGGGTGAATATCTTCTAAAGTATTGCAAGTTAAATAATTAGTTTTCTCACACATAGAGAGATTTATTTTTTCATGTACACCTAATGGGCAGATTTAAAGTGCCAATTTTACAATTGCAAGTGGATCAAATTGTAAGTGTCACATATAGCACTACAAGACAGAGATTGCATGCACATTGGAGGAGACTTACTCAGGAAGAAAGGGCTATTATTAGCCAGGTTATTCATCCAACCTTGTTAAAAATAGAACAGTCAACTACAGTTTGACTAGGATGTATTTTTGTAACCAAGACTATTAATACCTCATTGTATTAGCATGTTTATTTTTATTCCTTTATTTATTCATAATAAAGGATAAAAATAAGATGCATGGGTGAGTACAATTTTTCCCTATTTTTAGGATGGATGGGATGAATAAAGTTGTTATATATTGTGTGCAATTGCAAGGCACAAGTACAATCTCCCACTTGAGACCCATGAACAACCTAGGTTTAGTTACAAAATTATGGAATAATTTTTTTAAAGTGTTAACAACCAAAGTCTCAAAGACAATTAAATTCAACTAATAACTTTTCCCATTATAATAATTACTAATTCCACATTATAAAGCAACAAGTGTAATAAGTCCACACCTATCTCAAATCTCCTTAGGGATTAATTTAATCACTGATTACATTGACATTTTAGCTAAATATTCCTTGATTAAAATTTTAGGGTTAAGGGAGCAAAACAATTAAATACCCAAGGTATTTAATTCCACAAGATCTAAGACAAGAACAAGGTTTAATAACAGTGGGGGAAAAGAATACATATTTAAAATCATTAGAGTAAATTCTTACTTACCCACTCCTAGAAGTTGGTTAAATATTCAATTTGATTTTTCCCATGATTAATGCAATTAAAACCTCTAGAAAACATTCCCATTAGATAGGGAATTTCCTCACCTTTCCGGTGATATAAAGAAGTCCTCCTAACTCCTCATATTTCTCAAGTTATGGACCGACAGAACTTGGGGTGAAAACTTTCCCAAGAGCGGGTCTGCGGGCCTGGGGAGGAAAATTTTCCCCACCTCGGTTCTGTGGACTTTGGAGAGAAAATTCACCCATAGGAGAAAAGTGGACCGTTGAAGCGGTGAAGAAAACTTTTCCCAAATGCGGGTCGACAGAGCAGGGGATGCATTTAGCACTTTTTCCCTTTTGGGACAAAGCGAATTTTACACCCGCACCTCTGCCGACACCCAAGGAGGCCATGTGGCAGCTCTTTATTGGCTGCAGGTCAACGGGTTAGCGGGGAACATTTGAAAAATTTGACTATTCAAAAGGAAGGGTAAAAAGGTCGAAAAGGAACCCACGCCTCCACCGACGCAAGAAGATGTCACGTGTTAGCCAACCGTTAGCTGTGGTTTGGTGGGCTGACAGGGATAATTTGGAAAATTTACCCAAATTTTTTCTAAAGCATTAAGGCTTAAAAAGATATGCTCCTCCGTCGATGCCTCGTTAAGCCACGTGGAAGCACTTAATTACCAATGGGCTGGTGGGGCTGCTGGGAAAACATACAAATTTTTCCAAATTTATTTTTGAAAGTGCTTAAGGTTAAAATAGATCTGAGCCTCCGCCAACACCCAAAAAATCCATGTGTCGATCAATGATTGGCTGCGGGGTGACGGGGCCGCAGAGGAAAAATTACCAAATTAAATTTTTGGACTTATATCATTTTTAGACAAAATGGAGGCTTGTGGATTAGTGGAGTGGTAGGAAACTTCATGACTTTGCACCTTTTGGGAAAAAAACAAAAAGAAAAGGAAAGCTTTAGCCCACAAGTCTGCCCAAGAATATTTTATTCATTTAAAATTTGACAATTAGATTATTTTGAGCCTGAAATGAAGTAAAAACTTAAGAAGGCCATAAATTTTGATTGGGAACTTGGTTTTTGGAAAACGAGGACTTTCTAAAAATCTCTCGAAGTCCTCTTTTCACAGCATCCTTAGGAATTTGATTTTGATAAAGCTTAAAGGGTCAATTCTGAGAAAACATCTTTCTATCACTTAGAAAGTGAATTGGTATTTTTAACTTATCAATTTTGTTCAAATTTATTGTTAATTCTTTTTCCACTTGCCAAACAGGCATGGAGGATTTTATTTGGAACATTTTAGGATAGATTGCAAGGTTAAGTTTTCTTAATTGATTTTCAGTCAAAATTTATCAATTTTATACAGTAAGAAGTCTACAATTTTTCCTTTTCCTAATTTGAAAGGTTCTATAAAATTTTCATAAGTATTGTGGTATGTTTGGGTTTATTTTTACTTTACAAATAAAATTTGATATTTCATTTTGTCATTTTGATGTTGTAGGGTCATTCTGTTCAATTTCTGATTAATAATTGCCAGTATGAAAGTTATCTAACAGAGCTCAAATTTGAATAGATTTATTTTCATTTTCCAACTTTAAACTATGAATTCATTCCAACCGAATCTATCATACTAAGTTGAATAAAGCAAAGTATTCAAATGCCAAATTACAATTCTGATTTCTAAAACATTTATTTTTAAAAAAACTAGAGTATTATGACATTTCTCCATACATATTCACTTTTCATCCTTCTAATAGAATTTCAAAATACATTCAAGAATTAAATTTCAATACCCAATAATACCATTTGAGTAAAGTAATACAATCCTTCTATTGATTCAAAGAGATACCTTTACAATTTCTTCTTTCATTCCTCAATTACAATATACATAATATGATTTCATTCACATTCTTTCAAAAGCATAAAAAACAGAGTATATCTCTTTCACAATTCAATTTATAACTTTCATAGCCCATACAGACCATCTTTCCATCACAAATAATATGCAAGATCATCCACTTCAAGTGGGAAAAGGTTACATTAAGAAATGATCTCAGCAAAGACTGTAAAATTGTCTTCTTTCTCAGTTCTAGAACAACAATATGAATTTCCATCATTCTCTAATTTGGTCACAACATAATAGGGAAAAGGAAATGCTCTCCACCCAATGAAGACATCCAATGAAAAGGGAGAAGCCATCCTTCTTCATTGGCCCTTGAGCCCCAACCACATTGCAATAAGAAATGTTTTTTTTAACTCATGGCAACAATAGGCTTCCATAACAAAAAGACATATTTCTCATTCAAAACATAGTCCAAAACAAAATTGTAGTTTTCCACCACAAAAAAAATAGCAAACAACCCTCAGGCTTCATCATAGAAGCCAAAGGAGAAAGAAACTATGGGGGATGTTGCTTATGCATCCCAAATGGGAAATGGGTATCACAACCTGAGAACAAACCGCTAAATTATATATCATTTCAAATCCTGGAAATGCCCTTATGCCTCCCCCAATTACCCCTTATTCCTCACATTTCCTTATGCCTTCCCAACCTATTATGGCACCCCATAACAAGTAAAGAAATGTAAGCTATTTCTTTGTAAGGTGGAACCCAAATCCCAAATCCCTCCACACTTATACCTCCCCAAAACACTTATGCCTCCCACATAAATGACCCATAGTCTTCTCCTCCACCATCCCTAGGCCATCTCCCAAAACAACCCACACACATGTTACAACATTCACAACAATAACATTTACACAATTAAAATAAGAGCATATCAAGAGCCAAGCTCTTACCACTCCATAATAGAGTTTGTTCCAAGTTCCAAACAGCAAGATTTCCAATGCAAAACAGCCCAAGATAAATGAAACATAGACCTATATAAATTTTGTAACTTCCTCCAAAAGCAAGAGCTCCAAACAGCAAAATGAAGTAAGAAAAAGTGAAGCAACCCAAAAGAGTGTAACCCCAAAACAAGAAAATGAATTCAAATATATAGAAGGGGGAAGAGAAGAGGATGAGGTGGATCCATGTAGGATGCCACTTCACACATCCTCAACTCCAACACCCAAGGTCAACTTCATTCTCCAATGCATAATAAATAGGTGGGTGAATAATATGACAGTTTACTTACACACTCCAAATCAAGTATACACCCCAAAAGGACTAACATTAAAAGCATGTAAGAAAGTGCAATTAAAACATTCAACTTGACTTACAAAAAAACACAAATAAGGTCTAAATTTAACCCTCCAAACATAGGTAATGTTGGTATATAAATTTAAGAGGTATGGGACAAGTTTAACTTGTCCCACAAGCCTCCAAAATCAGCTTCCAAGGACAAATTCGAATTTCAAGAAGGTGGAGTGTTTCTTACTCAAAAATTAACTTACATATCCCTTACACATTCTTACAACACTTAATCCAAGAGCCAACAACTCTATTAATTACATTTTCATGACCCATTTTGATTAATTAATTTTAACAATATGATTACTCACATTAATTACCACAATTTAATAAATAATGAAAGGGGGTAAAACACATCACTAAATAAACACATACAAACATCAATGAAAAGGAACCAAATAAATAAATACACATAACCCTTGGTCACATTTAAAGGTGATCCCCCCATGGGAATCCCTAACACAATCAAACACACACAAACAAATACAATTTGTCATGGTGACCTTTTTGAATTCATTAGAATTCCAATGTGGTCGGTCTCCAATCCCCTGATGTTTGTTGTGATAATTTAAACCTGCAAAATAAAAATACCTCCTTCGGCCTCGTGGCCATATCAGAACATCCAAATGAATATAAATATAATTCCAACATCATCTATATATATATGAATCACAACAACATCTAAGAAACCAACAAGATCATTTGCAATTTTATCAAAAACTATATCATCATCAAATAATTTCATTTCTAGGTCTACTCACATATATCCAAATATCACATGTCCAAACAACATCCATAAATATAGCCATTTCGAACAATATATCATCATCAATATACAAAGTGTCTCTAATAATCATCATGCATCATATATAAATCAAAGCCAACAATAATCCATGATCTAACATCTAACACCATACTAAATCAAAACTATAATAATGTCCATAATATAGTCAGTAGTATCATGATCAAAATAAAAAGGTATCGAAGGGAAGTGGGCACTACAATCAAGGAAGACTGATTTGGACACATGAGAACTGAAGCAAATTTTTTCAATTTTTCCCTTTGAATGAGAATTGATTTCTACCTTTCTAATTATTTGCAGTGTTGTGTATACCTTATTAGTTCTTGTTAATCTCAGATTCTCTAATTAATCATCTTACCTTGCTGCAGATTTAGTAATTTTTGTATAATATTAGTGTGCATGTTTATCTTAACAATATTATTGTGAATCATTCCCTCAATACATAAAGTGTTTTGCCTTAATATTCTGCTGCAAACTATTGGTTTGTGCATCCAGAATCCATTCTCAAATTATTTTTGCATGTGCTCAGTCAAATTCGTCAACAAGTTTTATGTATCTCCCCAATTTTTAATTCATTTACAGTCATCTTTTTACCCTCAAAACTCCAACAAATTAGTTTCGGATACATCAAAAAGGAACTGGCCTTGATACCGAAGACTCACCTCAAAATAGGTATACCCAAAGACCTAATTTTTTTCTATTGTATCTACAAAAGAGAGATATTGAGAGAAATCTTAGAACACATGCAGTCATCTCTCTATAGGGTGCACTTTCGAGAGATAATAGGACCCTGAGAAATAATATGTTAAGGGGTCAAAGTTGGGATACCCTGAATACTGATGACCTAACACTCATGTTTGAATTTAATATATTGGTGCACAATAGAGGGAACACTTCTAATAGCTTTATTCCAAGGAAGAACTAAGACCATGTCATAAAGATTTATTTCTAATGCCACAAAAAAAGCATGTATATAGTGAAATGCCCAATTGTGATTGGAATAGTTATGCATCCATAAGAGGTAGGTAATTTACACTTGATTTGGGATTCCCAAGACCCAAATTCTGAGGAACAGGAGGATAGAGGAAGTGGAAAATATTTCTTTATGGATCAATTAAGACAAATTCTATCAAAGATAAGTCTTGTACAGGACATTATCATTTAATTCAATAGCATTCAAAACTACCCAGAGCCTTAGCAATTTCAAATAACTAATAGACGTTCCAGAATCTAGGGTAAGGGATGGACGATCTAACCCAGTGTTTAACAAAAGATGGCAGCGATAAGAAATTCAGGGGGATCATTAGAATGATCTGTGGAGAGACAATACATATTCCATAAATGATTAGGAGTTTCCTTTGAAGCACATTTAAGATACTTACTTCAATTAGAAGGAAATAAACAAGAAGGAACTATTTGAAAGTGCATAATGTTAAAGGTTTTAGAAACATGGAGGTTCCTCCATTTTTCCTAGACCAAGTGATTAATTATTGAATCACATGTTGGATCTTAAGCATTGATGGGTAAAGTGACTCCTACCAAGGCGATATGGTCTCAATGATGCATTTTCACAAACCTTTTCAGGGACCTGTAGAGTTGGAGCAAATCCTTCAATGAATGAGATAAAGTGATATGAGGGTTCCTTATTTCGATGTTACAAACATTCATCCCCGAGAGGGGATTTCCATAGGATACTTGATAAAATGTCATCGATGATCTGTTGAAGCTGTATCCTGACTCAAAAATTACATTATATTATACTCCTTTGATAGTCAGACATTTTGATTATGATACATTGATCTCGCTAGATGATTCTCGCCCATTCTCCATATTTGGACTATTGACATTTTGTGTGTTTATGTTTGGATTATGAATGCAGTAGACAGTGATTGTTATAAATTTCAACTTTTATTTTTGATATAGATTAAATATGACACGTCCATGTTCACTATGTTTTAAGTAGAATTTAATTTCGTGGATGTTAGGGTTAGATTTTGATATAGATGGCATTGCTAATGTCGAAAAAACTATTGATTTTATATGTCATATGTCTCAATGTTGTTAATTGGAAAAAAAGGCCAGTAGGCCCTTTATTTTGTAAATATATACATTGTTAGGGGACCAACCATGGAAGGATGTCGGGTGTTAGCAATGAAAATTTGAAAATGTAATTTGTTTTAATGAGAAATCCATGTTTTGTTGGAGGTCTCCCATGGGCGTTGACTTCACATAGTGGCCATGGGGTGAATTGTGTTTTTCTTTAATTTCTTATTCCCTTTACCTTTATGTTTAGTGGTATTTAAAATTCAAAATTCTTGTCAACTTTATTAGCATTCCTAGTGATTTCTTAACCTTACTAAACTTCTACTCCTAAATTGGATGGCATAACATAGTTATTGAGATGGCATTTTTGTAAGGATAAAATTTATGTTTATGGGGGTGAACTCTGTAATACTCCACCCCAAATTCAAGACGGATTTTGACTTGTATGATTTTTGGAGGCTTGTGGGACAAGCAAGGCTTTTCCTATGCCTAGTTTAATCTACCCAACAACCCTATGCCATTTGGGAATATTATTTTTTAGCCTTTGTTTTCATTTTTCTGAGTAGTTAGAATCAATTATTGCAATTTATTATACCCCAATATTATTACCTATTTGATTATGTGTGTTGTTAGGCATGTGCATAGATTTTCTTGTCTTAGTGTGTTGACTTGAGTGTTCTTGAAGGAATTGTCTCTGCATCCTACTTTGAGTCATTCCCCTCATATTCCTTGTCTATTTATTGGTGAGGTTGTTGGAATTGCCAGATTTTGGGGTGTTGTTTCTTGTGCACTTTTAGAATTGGAGCTTGTTTGAGTGCTTGGAAATTTCTTGGCTTGAAATTGAAGAGGTTTGTGAAAATTTCTTGAAAATTGATGGAGAGGTAGGCTCTCCACTTATGTCATTATGTTATTTTGCTTATTTTTATGCACTGTTGTGCTTGCAAAATTGCTTGTTTTGTCTTGTGATTTACATGTTTAGTAATGTTAGTTGGGTACTAGGCCTTAGTTGGGTGTGCTGAACGGATCATGGGGCCATTGAAAGAGAGAAAATAGATTGTTCTTCATCAAGGCATGAAATTAGTGGAAGTTTGAATGGGAGTCTAACCTATGGGGAGTGAAAAGGAAATCATGGTTTTGTTGCAAATTTGGAAGGGAATGATAAGGCTTCCTTTGTGTGAGCTATTTTGTGCACTTGGAGCTTAGGGTAAGAATCCACTTCACTTTGGATGCATAAGATTTGGTATCCCATATCCCTTTATGGATTTGGTTTTATCTTCAAACCTTTATTTTATTGTTGTGAATGATGTAAACCTTTTGGATATGTATCTTAGTTGAGTTGAATATATTGTATGTATCTTTGTTGTGAAGCCACTTATTTAAAGTTGATCATTGATGTTCAATACTCCTCATGGTTCCTTGGTTGGGGCTTGGGTACCATTAAGGGGATGGATTTCCTTATTAATGGATTTAATCTTCAGAAGAGAGTGTTTCCCTACTCCCCCTTCATTTTTTCTGATTTCATTGTGAAGTTTTAAGAAATAAATTATTTGGAGTTACCATTGTGGAGAGGACATTTAAATTCAAAGACTTGATGTTTTGGCTTGTTGATAGCCTTGTTGTAATAAACTCATTTTTTTATTTATCCCCACTTTGAGTCTGGAAATGATTTGTAAAATTGTAATCTTGGAGAAAGTTTTTGTTATACTTGGAAATCATTATCCATGACCTTGTAAACTCCCTTTAAATGTGCTTGTTTTAGAGACATTTAATTTCAAATGTATTATATTTATGAAATGTAACATTGATCAAGGTTTTGAACCAAAAATAAAAGAAAATATTTGTCTTGTTGACAAAATGAGTACTTAGATATCAAATAGGGATGTACCAAGGAAGTTAGGCTTTATTTGTGGGTGGAAGTATCTTTGACTTTTTGTTTTGCCCTTTCTTTTTAGTGGTTTGTCTTTGAAAGGATGCCTAAACTAGGATGGATTCCAGCTATTGTTCTAGTTTTAATTTAAGTGAGATTCATTCTAATAAAAAAAAAATTTTTCATTGTGGATATTGTTTCCAAAACAAAAGAATAATGATTTCAAAAGAATAATATTTGTACTATTCTGTAACTATATTTGAACAAATTACATATAAATGTTTCTTCTGATTTTCCCTTATAAATAATGAGTTAAATGTAGTTTTTTTTAATTTAAAAAAAAAGTTTAAATAAATTTTGTTACCTTTGTATGCTTAATATACTATATTACTAACATACTAACTTAGTTGCACTTTAATAGCAATGACTAAATGCGAATATGAATAATAATATATATGTTTATATATATAAACTATATATTATTATTATTATTAAATACTAATAATAATAATAATAATAAATATTCTTGCAATTAATAAATCTCCATTACCAATTGACTACCCTTAGGAAATAAATAAAAATTGAACAGCCCATGGGTTGGGCACGTAGTGTCTAGTCGTATTGGCTTTATTGGTGTTGGGAGATTGGGTTGGGAGAGCGGGCACCATGGGTTGGGGTGGGGGTGGTTCCCCATCCCTCAACCCACCTATCTATTAAAGAAACCTACGGTGGGGGTTGAGCCCCCACAAAACTTCTTTTATATTTTCTATGTGTCTGCAGCTGCACTTTACTTTGTACGTAGTACGCGAGTATTTTCGAACCAAGACCTCCATGTTTTTGGATTTATTCACATATTGTTGTATATATATATACACACACACACAAACACATTCCTTTTAACATATATAAAATTTTGATTTTTGGGTTTTATATTTAATTACAATATTGTATATATATATATATATATATATATATATATATATATATATATATATATATATATATATATATATATATATATATCATTAGTATTGGAAATAGATACATATATGAATGTATATATTCCAAATGAGAGCTTTCAGAAAAGAAAAGAAATGGAAGTATTACAAAAATGCAGAGCTATTGGGCAAATGGAAAATACCCAAATGGGTATTCTATTTAATTAATATTTCTAAAAATAAAAAGAATTTTTTTTATCTCTAATCCTTGAATAAGGTAGTATAGAAATGGAAAAAAAAATGTAGTAGAAGTTGTGAGCATCCATCCCGAAACTTCTTCCTTCTCATCCATGGCTTCCTCCTCTTTCGTCTTTTCTTAACCTGTAAAACCAAAAAAATGAATGAAATGAGTAAAAGAGATGAATAAAAGTATCCCTTAAAGATTTTAGGGTTGATTTGAATTTCCCTCATCCAATGGCCTAGATTGGATTCATCTAATGGCCCAATTTGTCTCCGACAAATGTTAGGTGGGGGTTGGTGAAGTGATCATTTGGTCACATGGGCCTTGTTTTGAATGGGGCCACTTGTATGGTTTGAAAGTTAATAAAATTATTTCTTTTTTATATAATTTAAATAAACTCCTTTCCTTATTATTTTAGAATAATTTTATATTAG
The DNA here is from genome assembly GCA_019776745.2 of Taxus chinensis. NCBI lineage: Eukaryota > Viridiplantae > Streptophyta > Pinopsida > Cupressales > Taxaceae > Taxus > Taxus chinensis. Next base: position 103,328,242 of record CM034157.1, read on the forward strand.
AGAATTAAATAATTAGCCTTGTGCAAATTGAAGGGTTGTTTTTGTCTTGGACGTTAATTTTAAATATTGCATGACCTTAGGAACCGTATTAAATTAATTTTATGATTAATAGAATGAAATATTTTAAAATTAACCTTAGAGTAAATCAATTGTTTTATTTAAATATTATTATTGAAGTGTTTTTTGTGAGGATCATGTGAAACTAAAGGTTAACCTTATCATCGCCTTCATTTTCTGTAACAAAAAAAACAAAGAACAAAAAAATATTCCATAATTTTTCTAGTATAATTTTTGTTTGGTTTTGGGTTTCGTGTGTGATATTTTGTGGGCGTTACACTTGGTATCAGAGTTGTGGGTTCAGCGCTTAGACCCTGAGCACACCTGGAAAACATGAAACGAAAACAAATAAACCTAGCACAACTTTAAACCTAGTACACACAACTATGCATGATGTTTTGAAACATAGAAAATTTAGAAAACTGAAAACAAAAGCTTAGATGATTGGAAGGGTTGTTTAGACTTGGACTTTTGTTATTAAAGTTTTGCATGATCTTAGGCACCTAGGTATTAAATAAATTTAAGATTAATCGAAAGAAATATTTTAAACCCAACCATAGACTGAATCAATCCTTTTATTTAACATTATTATTTATTTAGTTTTGTGATGATCAGTTATTAACTAAGGGTAGCTAAACGTTGCATTCGTATTTAACAAAAAAAATATTCCATAAGTTTTCTTGTATAATCTATGTTTAGTTTTGGGTTTCGTGTACAAAATATTATGGGTGTTACATTTGGTATCAGAGCCATGGTTTCAGTGCTTGGACCTCGGGCACAGCTAAAAAATATGAAACAAAAAACAAATAAACCTAGCGCAACTTTAAACCTAGTACACACAACTATGCATGATGTTTTGAAACATAGAAAATTTAGAAAATTGAAAACAAAAGCTTAGATGATTATAAACTAACTCTCACCTTGGTCTATGTAGGAGGCGCATACTAGACGAGGGCTTCCTACATATGGACCTAGATCTAGCACCCCCAAGATGAATTCATAGAAGTTATTCTACCTCAGATATTGCAGATGCTACAGGAGGTTAATTCTCGCTATACGTGGAGGATTGATAGGAAGGTGACCTAGCAGGAAGGATATGGAGCCACCAATGGAGGCCCGTGCACCTTCACATTATAGTGCAAAGGAGAGGGCAAAGAACTCCCACATGAATTTAGTTAGATATAAGTCACCTCCTTGAGAGCTCAGAGATCAAGATGTGATGTACAAAGATAGGTATCAGAGCCCTATGCTTAGAGTGGATCACGTAGAGAGGCCTAGAGGGGGACAGTCATCTATAACGGAGCACATTAGAGAGATAATGAAGTTTCACGTGCCTTATTTTTCTTGAGACACAGGAGGATTTTAGGTCGAGATGTGGTTGGTTAGCTTGAGTGGATGCTTCAAGCTATGCCCTTGTTCTAGCAACATGAAACCTTGTGTTGCCATCCACCTTCTGAGAGATGGATCCGGAGCATGGTGGAAAACCGAGGAGAACAAAATCGATGTAGATTCTCATACTGTCACTTGGGAGCTCTTTGAGGAGAGTTTCAGGAGTAGATATATTTCCAGGAGGTTCATTCAGCAGTGGATTGATGAGTTCCATGATCTGCGACAAGCCTCCATGATGGTAGTAGAGTATGAGGGATGGTTCTTGGATCTACTTCAGTATGTAGACTACATGCAGGATGAGTAGGTTCGAGTTCATAGGTTCATCAGGGGCCTGAACTTGGACTTGGGTGGGGCAGTGTGCATTCATTTCCCACAGACATTATCAGAGGCCATGGAGAAGGCCTATATTGTAGAGGAAACTAGGGGGAAGATTCAGCAGGCACGTGACAGAGTGAGGAGTCACATACAATAGCTATAGGATAGTAGATTGAGGGGATCAACTCCTCCTCCTCATGGTGGAAACACATCAACACAGTCTTCCTTCTGGCCTCCTCCACCTCCTCAGTAGCAGCAGGAGAAGCAAACTCTACCACCCTTTTGACCTCCACAACTTCTTGATGAATAGATAGGGCGTAGTATGGGACCTCTAGCTAGGGGGCCTAATAGGACACAAGCTCCACCTCAAGCACAGTCAGTAGCAGTATGTCCGCCACAACACCCATAGAGATTTATGTCCAAATCATCAGGTCCTTCAGCACCTACTACTGGGCCACCTAGAGGACTATCTGCATAGTGGAGAGGACCAGAAACTTGTTATGGATGCAGCATGCAAGGACATCATTAGAGAGAGTGCCCTCAGAACCCTGCTAATCAAGGTAAGGCACCTGTTTCTGAGCCTATATTGGTGACATGGCTAGGAGCCACAAGATATATGCAGTGGTCGAGAACCACCAGGCAGAGCACCAGGGCACAATGATAGAGACCACATGTAGCATTGGTGGTATTTCTATCCCTATTTTATTTGACTCAGGCTCATTAGATTCTTTCATTTTTCCATCTTTAGTAGAGCATTGCAGGCTGGTGGCAATTTGGCAAGGTCTTAGTTGGGATGTCCAGATGGCTTCTGGAGCCAAGATCTCAGTTGAATCCTTAGTCAAGGAGTGCATAGTGGACCTAGGACCCTTTACCACTACCTTGGATCTTCGTATCCTTCCCTTGGGTTTGTATGGAGTGATTTTGGGCATGGATTGGTTGTCTACACACAGAGCCAGAGTTGATTGCTATAGTAAGATTATATCTTGTGCAGATGATTTGGGTGTGGAGTTAGTGATAGTTGGAGTCAGGAGACCCATCTCTATCCACACAATTTATGCTATGCATCTGAAGCGGTGTGTGCGACTGGGTTATCAGCTGTATGCTATTACAATTAGTGATATGTCTTAGGATGAGGCTAGTGGAACTTCACTTGATGATCACCCCATTTTGTAGGATTTCTCAAATGTGTTTCCTAGTGAGATGCCAAGGATGCCTCTCCCACGTGAGATATATTTTCACGTTGACTTGGTTCCAAGAGAAGAACCTATCTCATGCGCTCCTTACAAGATGACCAAACCTGAGCTATGTGAGCTCCAGTTGCAGCTTGAGGGCCTTCTTAAGAAAGGCCTAATCCATCCTAGTGTATCCCCTTGGGGTGCACCAGTGATTTTTGTGAAGAAGAAGGATGGATCCTTACGTTTGTGTGTGGACTATCATCAGCTGAACAAAGTAACGATCAAGAATCGTTACCCCCTTCCTCGCATTGATGATTTGTTTGATCAGATGAAGGGGGCCACTGTATTTTCTAAGATAGATCTTAAGTCAGGATACCATCAGCTGAGGATCACAGAGGCAGATATCCACAAGTCAGCTTTCTACATGAGGTATGGCCACTATGAGTTCACAGTTGTGCCATTTGGTCTTACGAATACCCCTGCAGTGTTCATGAGTTTGATGAATGGGGTGTTCAGGACCTTTTTAGATCATTTTTTACTCATGTTCCTTGATGACATATTGATCTTCTCATGTACGCATGAGGAGCACGAGGAGCACCTTCGTCAGGTTCTATAGTGTCTTCGTGAGCAAAAACTTTACGGGAACCTAGAGAAGTGTGCATTCTTTCAGTCAGAGGTGCAGTATTTGGGTCACATCATTTCTGGGGAAGGTATCGCAGTTGATCCTTCCAAGATTAGAGCCATTATGGATTGGCCAACACCTACTAGTGTGACCGAGGTGCGTAGTTTCATGGGGTTGGCAGGATACTACAAGAGATTTGTTCAGGACTTCTCTTGAGTTGCACACCCCATCACTTCCCTTCAACGGAAAGGGAATAAGTTCATTTGGTTAGATAAATGTGAGCAAGCCTTCAGGACACTGAAGGAATGCCTTATGACATCACCTATTCTTGTAGTGCCAGACCCTCAGGGTGAGTTCTTCATTTACATAGATGCTTCTTTGGCAGGATTAGGAGGTGTGTTGATGTAGGAGGGCTGTGTTGTAGCTTTTGAGTCTCACAAACTCAAGGATTATGAGCTCAATTATCTGACTCATGACCTTGAGCTTGTAGCAGTTATGCATGCCTTGGTTTGATGGAGACACTTCCTTCTTGGCTAGAGATTTATACTCAGGACTGATCACTTGAGTCTTCACCACCTCTTCACACAGCCCAATCTCAACGCTCGTCAATGGTGTTGGATGGAGTTACTTTGCGAGTATGACATGGAGATAGAGCATGTGAAGGGGAAGGATAATGTGGTTATAGACACCATGAGTAGATAGAGACATGTGGCTATGGCTACCTCAGTGAGTACAGATTTGTGGAGCAAGATCTTGCAGTAACTCCCTCACGAAAGTTTCTACCTTGCATCTAGATCATAAATTGAGTCTCAGAGACCCCTTGAGGGGAATTTTGATGGATTCTCATTAGAGGTAGATGGTCTTCTCATACACAGAGGTCAGATTTATGTTCCTAGAGATGGAGGCTTGAGACAGGATATCTTGACAGAGGCTCATCGTGCACCTTATTCAGCCCATCCAGGGGTGAAGAAGATGCATGCTACTTTGAGACAGATTTATCATTGGAGAGGTCTTCGACAAGATGTAGCTTAGTTTGTGTCATGATGTTTAGAGTGTCAGAGGGTGAAGGCCAAGCATCAACATCTAGTTGGCCTTCTTTACCCGCATGCCATACCAGAGTGGAAATGGGACACCATTTCCATGGATTTCATTGTAGGGCTACCAACGTCGAGATACCACCATGACGCCATCATGGTCATGGTGGATAAATTGATGAAAGTGGATCATTTTTCTCCAATGAAGACCACCTATATAGCTAGTAAAGTAGTGTGAGTATACCTTGATGATATTTTCAGACTGCATGAGATTCCATGGAAGATCATTTACGACTGTGATCCCTTGTACACTTCTCACTTCTGGACTACCATGCAGTGGGTTCTTGGTATGAGTATCAACTTCAGTACAACTTATCATCCAGAGACAGATGGACAGACAGAGCGGGTAAATCAGATCTTGGAGGATATGTTGCAGATGTATGTCATGGACCAACAATCTAGGTGGGAGGAGTACTTGTATTTGGTAGAGTTTTCCTACAACAACAGTTTTTCAGAGTTTGATTGGACATGGCTTCTTTTCAGGCGTTATATTGCAGAGAGTGTAAGATACCCTTGAGTTGGATAGATTGGAGGACATGGTTTCTCTTGGGTTGGATTTGGTACAGGATATGGAGCAGCAAGTTGTCTTGATTCGTCAGAGGCTTCAGGAGGCTTAGGATAGGTAGAAGAAGTATGCAGATCTGAGGAGGATAGATTGTAGTTTTGAGGTGGGCACGAAGGTGTTTCTTCATGTCAGGCCTCATAAGAGTCCTATCCATTATGGAAAAGGCTCTAAGTTAGCTCCTATATTTGTGGGTCCCTTCGAGATCTTGGAGTGTATCGGTCCCTTGGCCTATCGTCTAGCATTGCCACCCAGCTTGTCTCACGTGCACGATGTATTTTCATGTATATGTACTTAGGAGATATATTCCAGATCCCTCTCATGTTTTGGATTGGACCACATTGTAGGTGCAGGAGCAGGGACAGGTGTTAGTGGAGCCCGTATGCATCATAGAGCACAGGACCCTGGGCCTTCGAGGCCATGAGATTGACCAGGTGCGGATCCATTAGGATAGGTATGATGAGACTGCAGCAACTTGAGAGGATGCTACTATTTTAGGAGCTCCTTTTCCTCACCTATTCAAGTGACTTCTAGAAGGAATTTGAGTCTAAGGGGAGAGGGATATAGTGACCACTCTTCTTTTAACACTGTTTCTATCTTGATATTGAGACTATTGGACTGATGTTTAGACATTTGATTATGATACATTGATCAGTAGATGATAGATTATACTGATATGTGGATTATTGACACTATGATGTTATGTTTTATTATGATGCACTAGATAGTGATGTTAGATAGTTGATATATGTTGATTTTCATGATATGGATTTCCTACTGACACATCATGTTTTGGGATGTTTTGAGTAGAATTGTAATCTCATGGATGTTATGTTTAGAGTTTGACATATTGATGGAAAATAGAATTGTTAAATGTTGAATGATGAACATTGATTTTATATGCATATGTTCTCGATGTTGTTAATACAGCCAAAAGGCCAAAGAGGTATTTGTTGTTGTTGTGTGTAGGAATTTTATCACAAACATAAAAGGGGATAGGGGACCAACCATGGAAGGATGTCGGGTGTTGAGCAACGAGGCCAAATTTGACAACTTGTGTAATGTTGTTTTGTGTGTGTTTTGCATGTCTTGTTTGGAAGTCTCCCATGGGGGGTGATTTCACATGTATGGTCATGGGGTGAATTGTGTCCCTTTCTTTAATTTGTATGTGTTCTTATTTATTATTTGTGTATTTAAAATTTTGAAAATTTGTCACTTTATTAGCATGTGTAAATGTGTGTTAATTAGACTTAACCCTTCTTGTTTTGTTTAACCAAATTAGAGATGTGAAAAATAGTTATGATGAGATCTTGTAGTCCTTGTGTAAGTAAAATTTATGTGATTTGGGAGTGTTTTACTCCACCCCAAGTTCAAAATTCAGATTTTGACTTGGGGGCACTTTTGGAGACTTGTGGGACAAGCAAGACTTGTCCCATGCCTCTTAATTTGACCCAACAACCTTACCTATGGGTTGGGAAGCTTAATTTTGACTTCTTTGTCCATTTTTTAGTGTAAGAGAAGGAAAATCATTGCACTTTCTTTCTACCTCAATTTATTATGTCCCTTGAAAGCATGGTGTGCAAGTTTTGAGCCATGTGGGTTGTCATAGTCCTTTCTTGTGCATTGATGTTTCTTGGTCTTGGTGTGTTTGACTTGAGTGTGGGGATGGGGAATGATGAAGTGACATCCTACATGGAGCCACCTCATCATCCTCACATTCCATTTCTATTTATTGGTGATTTTTGGTTGGAATGGGGGTTACTTGCTCATTTTGCTTCTTGTGTACTTTTGGATTTTGGAGCTTTTGGAGTGCTTGGAAATTCCTTGGCTTGTATTTGAAGAGGCTTGTGAATATTTTCTTGGATCTTGATGGAGAGGTAGGCTCTCCACATTTTTATTATTATGTTATTTTGTTTGTTGTAAGCAATGTTGTGCTTGTTAAAAGTATTTTTGTCTTGTGATGGTGTTTGTGTGGGTTGGTTGAGTAGTTGGCCTTAGTTGGGTGTGTGATAAGGGCTTATGGGACCATTGGGGAGGGAAAATGGAGTTTATGTGAGGCATGCAAATTGGTGGGAGTGTGAATGGGATTCTTACCTATGGGGAGAGAAAAGAGATTCATGGATTTGTTGCATGTTGCAAGGGAGAGATAAGGATTTGTGTGATTATTTTGTGCACTTGGAGGCTTAGGGTAAGACTCCCACTTCACTTGGGAGGCATAAGGAGGTGGTATCCCATAACCCTTGCTCTATTTGGTTTGATCCTCAAACCTTTGTGTTGTTGTGAAGTTGTAATATTGTGGATTATGTTGTCAGGTTTTGAGTTGAATGTCGTGTATGTGTTGTTGTCAAGCCACCTTGTCCAAGTTGTCATTGTTGCTCAATGTTCCTCATTGTTCCTTAATTGGGGCTCGGGGGCCATTAAGGGAATGGATTCTCCCCTTAATGGATTTAAGGTTGGGTGGAGAGCATTTCCTACTCCCCCTTCCTTGTTTTGTGATCTCATTGTGAAGTTGAAGAAAGCCAAAGTTGGAGCTACCATTGTGAGGAAGACATGCTTATTGGAAAACTTGTAACTTGGCCTTGTTGCAAGCTCACTTGTTGTATATTGTTTAAATATATACTTTCCATTTGGAATGGATGTATTGTAAAATTGTGAGTTGTGATAAAGTTTTTGTATTCTTTGGAAATCATCTTATCTTGTAAACTCTTTTATGAGTGTTGATTGAGAAAATTAAAATTTCAAATGTGTTTGTTTGGGAAAAACAATTATCAAGTTTTACTTTGTCTTGGTGAAAGGAAAATTTGAATAGAGTTGAAATGGATGTGCATTTCCAAAATAATTTTTCCAAAAATTTAAGTATTTTCATTTTCTCAAATGTGATATACTTACATTTCTAAGAATCTTGTGAAGTGTGATAGGCTTCAATTTGAAAGAAATGAGTATTTTTTTGGTTTTCTTTTGCTTGTGAAATGAAAATGGTTATTTTGTTCTCCTTGAAGAGAAAATAAGTTGAAGCCTAAACTATAAATGTATTACTAAACTAGTTGAAGGAAATGTTAGTTAGACTATAAGATTGAATGAAATATATTTCTTTTATTATCACTTTGTTTCCCAAGTTGTGTAATAAAACTTACATTTGCTTAACTTAACATTTGGTGAAATTTTAAAAAAAAAGTATAAATGTATATGTACCCACATTATATTAAAATGTAATTTTAGTTAAGTTAGTTTTATAAGTTATATTTTAAAAATTTTCCTAGGATTAGATGTTAGGCTAATATTGAGTTCCTTTAATCTAAAAATTTTTTATAAATAAATTATCTTATCCTAATATTATTAATATATTAATATTTTAATATATTACTATATCAGCATCTTATTAAATAAAGTAATAGCAAAAGAAATTAGGTTCAAAATATTAATATATATAAATATATATTAATATATTATTTGTTATTTTATTAATATTATTATTATTAGTAACTTTTTCAATAATAATATATTATTGTTATTGATAGTAAATGTCATTATTATTAATTAATATTAAATGTTCTTATTATTATTAATAAGAAATATTATTATAATAGGGTGAACAGTATTTTAAAGTTATTTAAAAACAAAAAACACTGTAACATTAATTATTGAGAATGACCTAGGCCAGCATATGGTAGTTTGTTTAGGAAATGGGGTGGGGAGGTGTGGCTGATGCCACCCCCACCCCATAGTTATATGGAGTGAGGGAGTGGGGTCACGACCCTTCCCCACCCCCATTTCAAACTTATTAGTATAAATGAGGGTGGGTGTTTAACCCCCACCAAACCTTGCAAAATTGTCTCATTACTTTGCGCACGACACCTATAAACGGATTCCTTACCAGTTTGCTTTGAAGATTATCCGTGCGACCATAGGTTTTAAATTAAAAAACTCTTAAATTAAATATATATTACATACATATATGTATATATATATATATAATATATGGTTATATTTTTGGGTATAGTTTTTTTTCAAGAAGCTTGTATATTTACAAGTATTATATATACACATTTCAAATCTGTTGTTGTGTAATCTGTTCTGTGTGTACATTGTGTGTGTGTATGTAAAATAGAGTATATAAAAAGGGGGAAATTTAATTGTGTATATCTATTCTCATAAAGAAAAGGAAAAAATTGCAAATATCTATAGAATGGTAGATCTTTTGAATAAATGAAAATACCCAAATGGGTATTTTATTGGAAACAAATATATATCAAATCCTAAAATTTACAAACCCTTGAAAGGGGTAGAATAAAGGAAGATAAATAAAATAATATGGATTTGGGACATGTGTATATCCATCCCCAAGTTCCTAAGGGTAGGCACATAGTTCATTGCATTTGGCTCTTCTTCAGTCCAGAGGTAGAGGATCTCATCATCGACATTCTTCTGGGAGACCTCCTAGAGCTACAGAGTTTAGATCCGTCCATGGCATCTTCTACATTCCTCTTGTCTCCCTCTTCTTCTCTCTTCTTCTTCTTTCTAAGAGATTGCCTCTTTTTACATGGGTACCTTTTCAGGCTTGTCTAGAGTTGGGACCCATATTTGGCATCTTTCTTAGATTAGAGAGCATTATTTTCTCTTGTGGTGGATGTTTTTCCCACTGGGTTTTCCTTCACTGCTTGGGACCTTTTTCTTGTGCATGGGTACCTCATCAAGCTTTGTGCCAGGACCCATTTCTCATTTCTGACTTGCTGCATCATCCTAAGTTACGATGAAAGGGGGGTGTTGGTGTGTGTTATTTTCCACATCATTAGTTGAGATCATAAGTCCATGTGTCATTTAGGGGTCATTATGAGATCCCTTATGCGTCAGTGCGTCAGTGGGTCATATGTGTCATTGGGAGTTACACTTATATTCTAGGAATGTAACTCCCCCTCTCTACTCGAGTTGTCATGATTGTAGCACTGGGGGTTACTCAACACCTCCTATAACACACCATTTGATCTATGAGATAGAGGAGAGTTTTATGGCTTAACCAGGTTTTACCCGTGTTTCAAATCTTTGCATGCACATTCGGTTAATGCTCGCTCCTCCCAAGATCTCTTCACGCTATCGTTCTCACATCCATTGATGTGCACATCGTCCCTCGTGATCCTCGCTTGTGGGTTTTAAACCCTCTTTCAGATTTTTGGACAATTTTGTTAAGTTGCTCATTGATTTGGAAGATAATAGAAATAGTATTAAAATCTATACCAAATAAAGTATGATTTTCTTGTGGTCATAATTTGAATTCGGAGGTTGAGTGATTATAGTTTGATTATGTTGAAATAGAGATTGGTTGTTCTATTCGTATGCATCCATAGTTGTATCTTTATAGAAACTAGGGGGTAAATCATTTTAAGTTGTATTACCATATGCTTGTTGATAAAACAACATGTCCTATCCTTTCTTATTTTACTAATTAATTGGGGCATCAGACAAAATGGAGTTAATAGTTTTCATGCCAATTCATTTTGAATTGTTCCATCATACCACTACTCTAGTCTTGCACTTAGGACCATTAATCGTTACTTTTGGATGTGCGGAAACTCATGTTTTGTGAAGTTTTATCGTAGCATGGATTCAAAATGAGATACTTGGATTTCAATTTGTAGAAGGATGAAATCCTAGAACATTGAATGAATTTCATTGGGATCTTGGACCATTGTAAATATTTAAACCTTACTATGTGAGAGTTATTCTACCGGTTATATAATTCACTTAATGGCATATGTAATTTATGATTTTATAAAGACATCCTCTCACGTTGTGTGTAATAATGTCTCAAAATGAGTAAATGAAGAATACGTGTCTTGAGATCATCTTACTTTTCACAAATTGTTAAATATATTTATTTGATAGTAATCAATGTATGAAGCCAATAATTAGAAAATTATTGTAACAATCATTTGTCTTTTAATTTCTAAATTTAATAGCTATTTAGTGGCATAGCTAATCAAGGGAATATATATATAATATATATATATATATAGATATATATCTATATTTAATTCAGCCTTTCGATAAACTTGGTATTAATCATGTTAAGATTGTAAATCCTGTTGTATAGATCCAATAGAAGAGTATCATTATAAAAAGGTAATCTAAAGTTATTGGAATCAAACATTAAGAAATGAGAAACATGTGAAATGAGATGGTAAATAGATGGAAATATCCAGTAGGCATATTAAGGGATAAGTACATTGCGAAATTTGATATAGTTACATTTCTGCATAACAAATGTACTTGTTCTCATAATGATGTTATCCACTATTGCGTGGCCTTTGGAATCTATCACAATATAAACTCTAGTAAGATAGGTTCTCAAGAATTTGAAATAAAATTATAGAAAAAACTATAAAGATCTAAGATAACTATGAAAGGGATAGTTGTGAGGTCAGTGGAAGACTTAAAACTCATAAGACTAGTGTAATGTCTTGAGTTTAGTCGTAACCTACATGAAGGATTAATGGACAAAGTATTCCATTGATGGTTGTGCATTGTCTGATCACATAAGTCCTCCAATTAAAATAAAAATTGTCTATACCCTGATCATGGGAAGTTGAACACTAAACATAAGGTAGACAATGGTCAGATACCAGAATACGAAGTCGAGAAATTAGCTTCGTGGTAGACCCAAGGACTTTCTCATAGTTCCCATGACCTTTAAAAGGTTGATCCGAAATGATAATAAGCATTGTCACTTGAAGTAATGATGAAGGGCAGATCGTGGAGATCTTCTAGATAGTACCCTTCTCACTGCACATGGCTTACATGGATATGTTATTAGATAGATCAAAAGAACCAATTTGATTTAATGAATTTGATTAAATAAATTTGTATGATTGCAGCTGTGTAATTTGTTTTTATGTTTAAAAAAAAACAATCCTCATTTTCCATCTCTTGTAATTTTGAGTGTTATAATTCCAAGAATAGTTCGAATAGAAGTCATTTTTACTATAGGAGAAAAAATATCATCAAAATCTATACCTTTTTTCTGTGCAAACCCCTTGACCACCAACCGGGCCTTGTATCTTTTCTTGCCTCCTTTCTCTTTGACTCTAAACACCCACTTGTTTTGTAATTCTCTTTTACCTTCAGGTAGCTTCACAAAATCCCATGTCTAGTTCTCCATGAGAGCTTGATGCTCCTCATCCATGGCTTTCTCCCACTTCTTCTTGGAATCTACCTTCATTGCTTCATCAAAGCTATCAGGATTTCCACTATCAATGAGTAATAAATAATAAAGAGAAGGAGAAAAACATTCAGGCTCTCTTCTTACCCTAGAAGACCTCATCAATATAGGAGTTTGGGGTTCCTATTGACAACAGGTTCCTGAACTGATTCATGTGTCACTTTCCCATCCAGAAGATCCTCTACCGCTGCATATTCTTTCTTTGTTCTTACCTGTTTTCCTGCAACTGCTGCTTATACATGACTTTCTCATTAAAGACCACATCCCTAGATCGAATGATTTTCTTATCCTTAATACTCCAACATTTATATCCAAATTCATCACCACCATAACCAATGAAATTAATTTTTTTTCATTTAGCCTCTAGCTTGTTTCTATCATCCTTTTCTAATGGAAAAACACCTCACATCCAAAGACTCTGAGAAATGAATAATTAACTATCTTACCATACCAAACCTCCTTAGGTATGCCTCCATCCAAGGCACTTAAAGGTCCTATTTTGATAAAGTACACAGTTGTGCTCACCGCTTCTGCCAAAACAAAAAAGAGGCAGTCTTGCATGTAACCTCATGCTCCTAGCATGTTCCATTATTGTTTTTTTCATCAATTCTGACACCTCATTCTGCTTCGGAGTTCCTGGAAGTGTCTTTTTCCTACATATTCCATTATTAGAACAATAATAATCAAATTCATTATTGTAATACTCCCCTCCATTATTTAACCTTAGACATTTTGGCTTAAGTCCTGTTTCATTCTTGTTAAGGAATAAGGGATAAAATATGCAGCATAATCCCTCACAGAATCAGAACAGTAGAAACTAATATGCAGAAATTATTACAAATCTCAAATAAAAGTGTAGAATAAAATAACACAACACAAAGAGACAATATTTAACGTGGTTCACCCAATTTGGGCTACGTCCACCAAGAATCACTTGCTCAGATTTTATTACAAGCCACCTCTCTCTCAATACAATACCCAGATCTGTTTGGAGCTATGCTCAACAAACTCTACAGAATTCACACCCGAATTCAACACATCTGCAATGTTACATTAACCCTACCATCATATGCACAAAACCATATAAATAGACAACTGCTTAAGCAGTTTTACAATACCATGGGTATCAAAACCATGGGAAAAAGACTGTCCCATAAACCTATGGGTCAAAAAATCGCCCATATGAGAAGATACACGTTTCCCGATATATCGGGTACATTTTTTGAGGCCAAAAATCAATTTAAAAAAACTGCATGGCTATCAAGGTCCCCCGAACCTCTGCTCAAGGCCCATGCCCTTGGCCCCAAACCAAGTGAGAATACATGTAAAAGTGTATAATACTCTTAGTGTACAGTCTTCAACACTTTCACACATGAAAACAGGCTCCACAACATAACAATCTCCCACTTGGAGACTAGTTTTCCTCTAAGAAAGCTTCTCAACCCTTCACTAGTTTCTGTGAAGACCAACCAAAGCTGAACACAGCTTCAGTTTTCTCCCTTGTGACCACATTGGTCATCATGTCTGTAGGATTCTGACTGGTATGAATCTTCTCCAACTTCAACTTCTCTTCCTCCAAAGTTTTCCTAATGAAATGGTACCTAACTATATATGCTTCGTCCTAGAGTGGAAAGAAGAGTTCTTAGCTAGGTGTATAGCACTCTGACTATCACTATGTAGCTTCCCTTCCTCTTGCTTATGCCCCAACTCCTCAAGAAATTTTTGTAACCAAATCATCTCTTTGCTTGCCTCTGTGGAAGCAACATACTCAACCTCTGTGGTTGACAAAGCCACAAGCTTCTGTAGTCGTGAAATCTAGCTCACTGTTGTCCCACCTACAGTGTAAATATAACCTGTCGTGCTCCTCCTGCTGTCTACATCTCTAGCCATATCTAAATCTACATAACCACGTAAAGTGGTGTCTGATCCACTGTAGCACAAAATTGTCCCCATGGTCCCTCTCAAATACTGAAGGATCCACTTTACTTCTTGCCAATGATCTTTACCTAGATCACTCATAAATCTACTCACTACTCCCACTGCATGTGCAATATCAGGCCTAGTGCACACCATGGCATACATCAAACTACCAACCACTGATGAGTAAGGTACCTTGGACATCTGGTTTCTCTCCTGCTCTGTCTTGGGACACTTCTCCTTTGATAACTTGAAATGGCCTGCCAAAGGAGTCCCAATTGGTTTAGCATCCTGCATATTAAACCTCTCCAAGACCTTCTTAATGTACTCTTCCTGAGATAAATTCAGCTTCCATTCCTTCCTATCCCGAGATATCCTCATACCAAGGATTTGTTTGGCTACCCCCAAATCCTTCATAGCAAAGGATTCACTTAGCTGCTTCTTGAGTACTTTTATTTCCTGCATGTTTTTACCTGCAACCAACATGTCATCCACATACAAACATAGGATAATATAACTTCCATCCTCAAATTTCTTTGTATACACGCAATGGTCAGAATGACATCTAATATAACCTTGCTCCATCATGAAGCTATCAAATTTCTTATACCATTGACGTGGAGCTTGTTTCAGGCCATACAAGCTCTTCTTCAGTTTACACACCATCTCCTCTTTACCTTTGACCTCATAGCCCTTCTGGTTGCTGCATATATAGATCCTCCTCCAAATCACCATGGAGAAATGCAGTCTTTACATCTAGCTGCTCTAAGTGCAAGTCTTCTGCTGCCACTATTCCAAGAACAGTTCTAATAGAAGTCATTTTTACTACAGGAGAAAAAATCTCATCAAAATCTATACCTTTTTTCTCTGTAAACCCTTTGACTACCAACCGGGCCTTGTATCTTTTCTTTCCTCCTTCCTCTTTAACTCTACACCCACTTGTTTTGTAATGCTCTTTTTCCTTCAGGTAGCTTCACCAAATCCCATGTCTGGTTCTCCATGAGAGACTGATGCTCCTCATCCATGGCTTGCTCCCACTTCTTCCTGGCATCTACCTGCATTGCTTCATCAAATCTCTCTGGCTCTCCACTGTCAGTGAGTAATAAATAATAAAGAGAAGGAGAAAAATGTTCAGGTTCTCTTCTTACCCTAGAAGACCTCCTCAATATAGGAGTTTGGGGTTCCTGTTGAGTAGGTTCCTGAACTGATTCATGTGTCACTTTCCCATCTGGAAGATCCTCTACCACTGCATATTCTTTCTTGGATTCTTCCTTGTTTTCCTGCAACTGTTGCTTATACATGACTTTCTCATTAAAGACCACATCCCTAGATCAAATGATTTTCTTGTCCTTAATACTCCAACATTTATATCCAAAGTCATCACCACCATAACCAATGAAAGTACATTTTTCTGATTTAGCCTCTAGCTTGGTCCTATCATCCTTGTCTATATGAACAAACACCTCACATCCAAAGACTCTAAGAAATGAGTAATCAACTTTCTTACCATACCAAGCCTCCTCAGGTATGCCTCCATCCAAGGCACTTGAGGGTCCTCTGTTTATCAAGTACACAGTTGTGCTCACCACTTCTACCCAAAAAGAAAGAGGCAGTCCTGCATGTAACCTCATGCTCCTAGCACATTCCATTATTGTTCATGTTCATCCTTTCTGACACCCCATTCTGCTGCGGAGTTCCTAGAACCATCTTTTTCCTACGGATTCCATTCTTAGAACAATAATCATCAAATTCATTGCTGCAATACTCCCCTCCATTATCTGACCTGAGACATTTTAGCTTAAGACTTGTTTCATTCTCTACCAAGGCTTTCCATTTAACAAAAGTGTCAAATACATCAGATTTGTTTCTAATACAATAAACCCAAACTTTCCTTGTTGCATCATCAATAAAAGTAACATAATAATTTGAACCCCCAAGAGATGATACCTGAGCTAGGCCCCCACACATCAGAATGTACCAGCTCTAACTTACTCTCTTTCTTTGTAGGTCCAACCTTGAGAAACCTTACTCACTTTTGTTTCCCATATATGCAGTTCTCACAGAAATCCAAACCTTGTTTCTGTATATTTGGGAAAATCCTTCTTTATGATCTCCATGCCCTTATGGCTCATATGACCAAGCCTATAGTGCCACAATGTTGTATCTACTTCTGAAGCCACAAGATTACAAACATTAGTGCTATCAGTGGTTAAATACAAGGTTCCAACCTTCTTACCTCTTGCCACCACAAGAGCACCCTTGGTAACCTTCCAAGAGTCTGTTGTAAATATCATAGTACAACCATCACTTCCCAACTTACCCTGTTTTGATATCAAATTTCATCTTAATGTAGGCACATGTATGACATCCTTCAATAGCCATGTATTCCCATTCTGCATCTTAACCTGAACAGAACCTTTTCCAACTATGCTGCAAGGCTCATCATCACCAAGAAAAACATGCCCAAAATCCCCTTGAACATAATCAACAAAATAATGCCTATGTGGAGTAGCATGGAAAGAAGCCCCTGAATCTAAAACCCAAGATTCAGTAATATTATGCAAAGAAAGAATCAAAGCATCCTGACATACATTACCCGATTTTTGCCACATTTGCCTCCTTGTTTTCTTCATGTTGTTTCTTCTTGTCCTGAAGCTCCCAACAGTCCTTCTTTGCATGCCCAAACTTTCTACAATGCTAGCATACTATCTTGCTTTTGGATTTTGACCTTGCCTGATCTTTTGATTTTCCACAGCTTCCTCTATTCTTCTGTCTCCCTCTAGTTTCCACTGTCAAAGCATTCCCTGAAGTAGAAGATTCCCCAAGATTTTTCTTCACATTTCCTCACTTAGAATCACCCCTACAACATCCTCAAACTTCAACTTTGAGTTAGCTGGAACCAAGTTGCTTACCACCATTACCAGGCTATTCCAACTCTCAGGTAAAGAGCACAAAATTAATAAATCCCTAACTTCTTCATCAAATTCTATTCCAAATAACCGAAGCTAGCATATTCACAACCGTATTAAAATCATTTAAATGATATGCTACTGAACCATTCTCAGACATCTTCATATTAAACAAATTTTTCATTAAAAATATCTTGTTAGAGGCAGAGGGTTTTTCATACAACTTCCCTAATGCATCCATAAGTTCTTTTGTAGTCTTTTCCTTTGAAACATTAAATAATACTGAAGATGCAAGACATAGCCAGATTGTCCCAAGTGCCTTCCTATCTAGAAAATCCCATTCTGCATCCTTCATGCTCGAGGGTTTGTTCACCTTTCTCAGACAATGGAATATAAAGATCCTTCTGATAAAGGTAATCTTCCATCTGCATCTTCCAAAGACTAAAATTATGCCTGTTGAATTTATCAACCCTTGATCTTCCATCATTTGCCATAGCTCCCACTCAAGCTAAAAACTTTCATGTGATTCAACACTTCATCAAACCAAACCAGGCTCTGATACTAATTGTTAGGAAATAAGGGATAAAATATGCAGAAAATCCCTCACAGAATCGCAATAGTAGAAACTAATATGCAGAAAATATTACAGATCTGAAATAAAATTGTAGAAAATAAAATAACACAACAAAAGAGACAATATTTAACGTGGTTCACCCAATTTGGGCTACGTCCACCAAGAATCACTTGCTCATATTTTATTACAAGCCACTGCTCTCTCAATACAATACCCAGATTGTTTGGAGCTATGCTCAACAAACTCTATAGAATTACACTTGAATTCACACACATCTGCAATACATTGATGCAATATCTACCATATGCAAAAGACCATATAGTAGACAACTGCTTAAGTCAGTTTTACAAAACCATGGGTATCAAAACCATGGGCCAAAACCTGTCCCATAAACCTATGGGTCAAAACTCACCCATATGAGAAATAGCACAAATTCATATGTTGGGGTACAAAATTTTTCCAGGCCAAAAATTTCCACCCACCAAGAAAAGGAGTCCTACATCTCATGTGCACACATTCCACTTATGAAAATATTCACACAGGGAGCCCATGGGAGCCTATCCTTCCTGCTTCCAATGGGCACTGGAAAATGGGACATGCCTATTTCCAGGTACTTTTACATGTATAATTTCAACACTTTAACACATGAAAACAAGCTCCACAAAACCTTTGCACCATAATCTAGATCCAACGGCCTTTACTTTTAATAAAAGTTTCAAATTACATCAAAATTCATGCATGCAAAATACCTTCCTTAAACCCAAAAATTTCCCTTGTTGCAAATCAACCAAAAGTGACATAATTTAAATATAATTCAGATGATAACCTGGCCATTACAACACGATCAAATATACCAGTTTTACGCCCTAATTCTCTTTCTTTGTGGAACCAATAGGTTGCAAGATTAATTAGCTCGTGATTATCTAATGAATTTTATGATTATATCCATTGCATAAATACAACATTTAATTTAAAATCAAATGTTGTTTCTCTATAAAGAGGACTAAATCCTTCTATTATGATGTCCATGCCCTTATTAAATATGACTGAGTCTATATTTGCCACAATGTTGTATCTGCATCTGAAGCCACAAGATTTACAATCAATTAGTACTATAAGTCATCAAAAATACAAGGGTTCCAACCTTCTTCCTCTTACCACCACAAGATTTACAGTAACCTTCCAAGAGTGACACTGTAAATATCACAGTACAACCATCACTTCCCAACTGCCCCGCCGATATCAAATTTCATCTTAATGTAGGCACATGTCTGACATCCTTCAATAGCCATGTATTCCCATTCTGCATCTTAACCTAAACAGAACCGTGTATTTTTCAACTATGTTACAAGGCTCATCATCACCAAGAAAAACATGCCCAAAATCCCCTTGAACATAATCAACAAAATAATGCCTATGTGGAGTAGCATGGAAAGAAGCCCCCAAATCTAAAACCCAAGATTCAAAAATATTATGCAAAGAAAGAATCAAAGCATCCTGACATACATTACCCGTTGCCACATTTGTCTCCTTGTTTTCTTCTTCTTGTTTCTTCTTATCCTGAAGCTCCCAAGAATCCTTCTTTGCATGCCCAGGGAACTTTCCACAATGCCAGCATACTATCTTGCTTTTGGATTTTGACCATGCCCGATCCTTCAATTTTCCACAGCTTCCTCTATTCTTTTGTCTCCCTCTAGTTTCCACTGTCAAAGCATTCCCTGAAGTAGAAGATTCCCTAAAGATTTTCCTTCACATTTCAATTCTTAGAATCACCCCTACAACATCCTCAAACTTCAACTTTGAGTTAGCTATGGAACCGAGTTACTTACCTCCATTATCAGGTTATTCCAACTCTCATGTAAAGAGCACAAAGTTAATAAAGCCCTAACTTCTTCATCAAATTCTATTGTAACTGAAGCTAGCATATTTACAACCATATTAAAATCATTTAAATGATCTGCTACTGAACCATTCTCAGACATCTTCATATTAAACAACTTTTTCATTAAAAATATCTTATTAGAGGCAGAGGGTTTTTCATACAACTTCCCTAATGCATCCATTAGTTCTTTTGTAGTCTTTTCCTTTGAAACATTAAATAATACCAAAGATGCAAGACATAGATGGATTGTCCCAAGTGCCTTCCTATCCAAAAAATCCCATTTGCATCCATCATGCTCAAAGTTTTGTTCCCTTTCTCAGACAACGGAATATAAAGATCCTTTTGATAAAGGTAATCTTCCATCTGCATCTTCCAAAGACTAAAATTCTTCCCGTTGAATTTATCAACCCTTGATCTTCCATCATCTTCCATAGCTCCCACTCAAGATAAAACTTTCCCTGTGATTCAACACTTTAGCAAACCAAACCTAGGCTCTGATACCAATTGTTAGGAAATAAGGGATAAAATATGTGGAATAATCCCTCACAGAATCACAACAGTAGAAACTAATATGCAGAAAATATTACAGATCTCAAATAAAAGTGCAGAATAAAATAACACAACACAAAGAGACAATATTTAATGTGGTTCACCCAATTTGGGCTACGTCCACCAAGAATCACTTGCTCATATTTTATTACAAGCCACCGCTCTCTCAATACAATACCCAGATCTATTTGGAGCTATGCTCAACAAACTCTACAGAATTCACACCCAAATTCATACACATCTGCAATGTTACATCACTACCCTTATACCATATGCATAAAACCATATAAGTAGACAACTTCTTAAGTAGTTTTACAAAATTGTGGGTATCAAAACCATGGGCCAAAACTCTGTCCCATAAACCTATGGGTCAAAAATCCCACCCATATGAGAAATCGCATGTTTCCTAATATATCGGGCATGTTTAAAGAATCAAATACCTTTTTTTTGGGCCTGCGCCCCTAAAACCGGGGGTACATGCATTACCTTAACCCTTATCGAGACAACTATGGAAAGTGCAAAGTACCCTTAGTGTACAATCTTCAACACTTTCTCCAACAACGTTAAGGATTGTTATTAGTCTGACCAAACAAGTTGCGGGTCCGATAATGAACCATCTATATGTCATAAATGTTATTTGTATTTGCAATTCCCAAGTGATTAAAAATAATGATGACTAACAACCAAGCCAGGGAATATTGAATTTCACTTGTGAAACTTAAATCTCAAATGGTCCCCTTTATAAAGGTGGCAATAGAAATATTTCATGAATGCAGGTAAGAGGACGAGAAAAAATGTCAACATCACCCCTTGTAGTATGGATTTATCACAGATTAACAAAAATACAGTATTGCATGTAAAATTCACAAATAATCAGTTTTCACCCACATAGACAGATTTATTGTTTTCATGTAAATAGCCTAATGGAGAGAGATTTATTCCAGTGCCAATTTTTCAATTGCTTCGTACAGTGTCAGAATCCATAGCATGCTTGATACAGAGATTTCTCCTTTTTTCATTTTTTCTCTTCCCTCAAATAAATTCCCAAAGGGCTCGATTATTAGCTATGTTATTCATCCACACCTTGCCAATAATGCTAGAATAGTTAACTACACTTCTAATAACTTAGGGTTGTATTTTTGTACAAATGCAAATATATTCATACTTCATGTGCTTATCTCTTCATGTGAAACTTAGCATTTTATTCCCTTTATTTTTCATAATGCAAAGGACCTAGATCAAATAATGCATGGCTCGCTCGAGTACAAGCTTTCCAATTTTTAAAAACTATGGAATGAATAAAGTTGTGCATATTGATGTGCATAAAAAAAATTGCAACGCCAAGCTAAAATCTCCCACTTGAGACCCTGATGAAAAACCTAGGTTTAGTTAGAAAAAATTATGGAATAATTTTTTTTTAAAGATGCTTAGAAAACCTAAGTTGTCAAAGACATATTAAATTCAACAATTAAATTTTCCCGTTATAAAAATTAGTAATTCCACATTACGAAAGCAAGAGAGTGTAATAAATCCAAACCTAGTCTCAAATTTCCTTAGGTGATTAATTTAATAACTAATTAAATTAGCATTTTAGTTAAATATTTCTTGATTAAAATTTAGAGGGTTAAGGGAGCAAAACAAATTAAATACCCAAGGTATTTAATTCCACAAGGTCTAAAACAAGAACAAGGTTCTTATTTAATAACAGTGGGGGAGAAAGAAACTATATTTAAAATAATTAGAGGGTAAATTCTCACTTACCCACTCTCTAGAAGTTGACTTAAATGATTCAACTTGATTTTTCTCATGATTTTAATGCACTTTAAAACCTCCTAAAACATTCCCATTAGATAGGAAATTTACTCACCTTTCTAATGATATAAAGAAGTCCTCCTAACTCCTCATATTTCTTGAGTTATGGGCCGGCAGGCCTTGGGGTGAAAATTTTCCCAATGGGCCTAGCTTGGGGGAAATTTCGCTCGGGGAACCTGGGGACGGGGAAAATTTTCCCCAACCTCGGGTCGGAGTGGGGGAGAATTTTTTTCCCAAACACGGGAGAGCGGGGGAGAAAAATTCACCCTTTTTGGAGAAAAAAAGCAATTTAGACCGTGCCCAAGGGGTTTCATGCCAAAAGAAGAAAATAGAACCTAAGGTCCGCAAATGATATGGGTCCGAATTATAAGCAAAAAGGGAGGCAAGTTTGGAGGCATTTAGGATTTTTTAGCTTTTTTGGGAAAAAGTGTTAAGGGTTTAAAAACACCCGCACCTCCGCCGACACCCAAGGACGCCATGTGCTCATTAGCTGCAGGATGCAAGCAGGGAAAATGAACCGGGGGAACATTTGAAAAATTTGAATTTCAAAAAAGGGTAAAAGGCTAAAAAGACAACCCCATGCCTCCACCGATGCCAAGAAGATGCCACGTGTCGTACCCACTGTTGCTTGCGGTTTAGTGCGGCTGTCGGGAGACATTTGGAAAATTTACCCAAATTTTTTCTGAGTAGAAAAGCTTTAAGGTTAAAAACACTCCTGCTCCTCTGCCGATGCCTTGTAAGGAAGCCACGTGTCAGCACTTAATTAGTGACAGGCTGGTGAAGTGGGCTGCAGGGAAACTTACAAATTTTTCGCCAAAAGAAATTTTTTAAAACACTCTGCGTCCGCTTACGCCTAAGGATGTCAATGTCAGACCATCAGTGACACACGAGGCCAAGGCAGGCCCAAGGAAAATCAAATTTTTTAAAAAGGTCAATGAAGATGCGGGCCCGCGCGCCCGCATAAGTGTTTTTCCAAAAATGAAGGGCGGGGATGTGGGGCCAGGAAAATTTTACCAAATTAATTACTTTTCGACTTAGATCATTTTTTGCCAAAAAGAAGGCTTGTGGATTAGCGGAGAAGCGTAGGAAACTTCATTTCTTTTGTATTTTTTTGCGAAAAAAGCAAAAAGGCAAAGCTTTGGCCCGCGGGTCCGCCTAGTAATATTTTATTATCTTAAATTTGATAGTTAGTTTTTTTTAACCAAAACGAAGTAAAAACTTAAGAATGGCTATAACTTTTGACTGGAAGCTCGGATTTGAGAAAATGAGGACTTTTTGGAAAGGTCTCGAATCTCCTCTTTGCACTGCAGGATTAAATTTGTTTTTTTTATAAACTTAGAT
The DNA here is from genome assembly GCA_019776745.2 of Taxus chinensis. Lineage (NCBI taxonomy): Eukaryota > Viridiplantae > Streptophyta > Pinopsida > Cupressales > Taxaceae > Taxus > Taxus chinensis. The sequence goes on from CM034157.1 coordinate 103,351,653, forward strand.
GGGTGATTTTATAAAAAAAAGTCTTTTCTGTTATAGAAGTGTGAACTGAACCTTTTTAACTTACAAATTTTGTTCAAATATTATTATGCCAAATTAATTTCTTCTTCAACACACCTAGCAGGCATGGAGAATGCACTTGAACAAAATTTAGGGCGAATTGCAAGGATAAAAATATTGATTTAGTTTCAAAATGAATTTCCCCCTTTTTGACAGCAAAAACGTCTGTGTTTTTTTTGAGCCCGATTATTAAAGTTTTATAAAAATTTATCAAGAAATATAGTCTATTTGGGATGCGTTTTGAACATCCTAAGTTCAATTTCATATTTCATTTTGTTATTCATGATGTTGCAGGGATCATTCTGTGCATTTCTTTGGCATTTATTTTAGTTTTACAAAATTCTAAAATTAAAATCTTCAATTCTTGAACTCGAAATGATCTACTTCACTTGCCATAATTTAATATTTGATTTCATTCCAAATCCAATTTACAACGTTTAAGTTTTCTCTAATCAATGCGTGCAAAAATCCATAATTACAGTTCTAATTTCAAAACATGCATTTCAAATAAATAGAGGAATGTACATATTTCGTCATACGTGTTTCACTTCTTCCATTTTCCAAACAGAGATTTCATGATATATTTCACAAACAGATTTCAAATGAGAACAATATCATTTTGAAAAAGGTAAAACAACTTCTATTGAATCGAAATAATTCTTGTACAACTTTCTTTTTTTCGTTCATCAAATACAACTTACAGAATACATTTCTTTCTATTTTCTTTTCACAGAACATATTACAGAGTATATATCTTTCATATTCGAATGTAGGTTTCACTTTCAAAGCCCAAATAGAGCAGTTCTTTTCATCACAAATAATATTCCAGATTTCATCCACTTCAAGTGGGGAATTTTATACAACAAGGAAACCTCAGCAAGGGACTGCCAAATTTGTCTTCATTCTTAGCTCCAGAACAACAACAATGAAGATCCGTCATTCTCTAATTTGATCACAACAAAACAAGGGGAAAGGCAACGCTCTCCACCCAACCAAGACATCCAATGAAAAAGGAGAAGATCATCCTCTTCATTGGCCCCCGAGCCCCAACCACATTACAATAAGGAATGTCACTCAACTCATGGCAACAACATGCTTCCACAACACAAAAACAATATTTCATGTAAAAATCATTTAAAACATAGTCCAAAATAAAATAGTAGTTTTAGGAACCACAAGAAAAACACAAACAATACTCAGGCTTCATCAAGCAAGCCAAAGGAGAAAGACACTATGGGGGATGCTTCTTATTCCTCCCAAAGGGGAAATGGGTATCACCACCTGAGAAAAAACCACCAAAATATATCATTTCAAATCCTTGACATGCCCTTATGCCTCCCCCAAGTACCCCTTATTCCTCACATTTCCTTATACCTCCCCAACCTCTTATGGCACCCCATAACAAGTAAAGAAATGCAAGCTATTTCTTTTTACAAGGTGGAACCCAAATCCCCACTCCATCCACACTTATACCTCCCCAAGGCACTTATGCCTCCCACAAGAATACCCCATTGTCTTTTCCTACACCATCCCTAAGCCATGTACCCAACCAACCAACAAATAAAATAACACATTCAAACATTCGACCATTCAAATATGCACAAAATAAAACAAGAGCATTTCAAGAGAAAATCTCATACCTCTCCATGATGGAATTTGTTCCAAGGATCTAAACAACAAGCTTTCTAATGCAAACAATCCATATCAATAATCCACAAGCATTCAACAATATCCAAATTTCTTCAAATTTGCAAGAGCTCTAACACCCCAAGAGAAGTCACCTAAATTGAAGTGATAAAAGGGAAGCAACTAAGAATAAGTATTCAAAAATAATCCCCCATGTCTTCGAAAATAAAGGGCTCAAAACAACAAAGGAATTCACCCCAAAATGATGCATTCACAAGTGAAGCAACCCAAAACAAGGTAAGGAATTCAAATTTTATAGAAGAGGTACGAGAAGAGAATGAACTGGATCCATGTAGGATGCCACATAACACACCCTCAACCCCCAAAAAAAGGTCAACTTCATTCTCCAATGCATATTAAATAGGTGGGTGAATAATATGACAATTTTACTTACACACTCAAATAAAACCCACACCCAAAAGGACTGAAATTAAAACATGTAATAAAAGTGCAATTAAAACATTCAACTTGACTTTCAAAAATGCATAATGAAGGTCTAAATTTAACCCTTCAACCATAGATATGGTTGGTAAAGAAATTTAATAGGTGTGGGACAAGTTTAACTTGTCCCACAAGCCTCCAAAATCAGCCTCCAAGGACAAATTCGAATTTAAAAGAAGGTGGAGTGTTTCATACTCAAAAATTAACTTACATGTCTCTTACACATTACTTACATTAAACACATTTAAAATCCAATAGCCAACAACTCTAATAATTACTTTCTTATGTCTTAATTGATTAATTAATCTTTTAACAATATGATTACTCACATAATTTACCACAATTTAATAAATAAGAAATGGGAAACACATCACTAAATAAACACATACTAACATTAAATAAAGGAACCAAATAAAATAAATACATAAAGTCCCTTGGTCACATTTAAAGGTGATCCCCCCCATGGGAATCCCTAACACAATCAAACACACACAAACAATTACAAGTTTCCATGGTGACCTTGTTGAATTCATCTAGAATTCTAATGTGGTTGGTCTCCAATCTCCCAATGTTTGTTGTGATATTTTAAACGTGGAAAATACAAATACCTCCTTTGGCCTCATGACCATATTAGAACATCCAAAATAATATAAATATAATTCCAAGGTCATTGATATATATATGAATCACAACAATCATCAAGACAATCAACAACATCACTCACAATTCCATCAACAACTATATCATCATCAATTTTAATTCAATTTTCTCGGTCTACTCAATCTATCCAAATATCACATGTCCTAACCACATCCATAATTAGATATAACCATGTCCAACAACATGTTAACATCTATATAAAAATATTTCTAACAATCATCATTCATCATATGTGAATCATAGTCGATAATAGTCCATGATCTAACATCTAATCATCATACTGAATCAAACGTCACAATAATGTCCATAATATAGCCCACAGGGTCAAATTTCATAATAAAAGGTGTCGAAGGGAAGTAGGCACTACAACATTTATTGACTTTTTGGAACCCCTTCACATAATTCAAATTTTTCAGATCAACTCCCTTGGTATCTCTATGTACCATTGATACCCCAACTAGGTGTTTTTTAGTTCGAGGAGGAATATTTAATTCCGTATTAAGTGACCACTCAGAATGAATAGGGGTATTAACTACCAAGTTTTCCTTAATCCTGATCATAGCATGTTTTTTGATCCATGAGATGATTTAGCTTACCATAACAGTTTAGAATTCTTGTAGGAAATCATCCCATAGTCAGCCAAGAAACATTTCTAGAAAAATACATAAGAATCTTCATAAATGATCTTCTGCATTTTGGTACAATCTGAAGATGTGAGGAAAATGGATCGAGGGAGGGATCTATTTTGTGTCACACTGAAAAAAAACCAAACACACACCATTCTAGATCTGGACAAAGTAGTTGGGTCAAAATATAAAATATTTCCACAACATTTAATAATCCACATGATTACCTGTTGGTCCCAGAACTCAAAAGGAACCATAGGTAGGAGAGGCTTAGCACAGCCCCTAGACTGGCCATAAGGTAACCATAGATTATATAGAGGCCCTGGCTTCTAGCAACATAGGTTTATGATGATTTTTCAAAAAAACCAAAGCCCCATGTAGCACATAAAAAATATCTAGCTCTAGAGAAAAAATGAAAAAATAATGTTTCATTAGCTAGGGAAATGACATCCAGGAACCCTTGATCTTCCATTTCCTTTTGGTCCATTCCCTGATGTGGTCTATTTTTGGTCAAAAACACAAGAAAAACCTAAACATACTTAATCAATACCTTATGTTGGCCTTATCAAGAATAAGACCAGGAAGAAAGAGATTAGGGGTGTTATCCACCCAAGAAGGCATGTAGATAGAAATGCCCAATTGTGTGGATCTTATGCATCTATGAGAGGTAGGTAATTTACATTTCACCACATAAGAGGGGAAGTCCATATAAAAGCCTATTAGGAATCACATTATTACAATTTCTATTTTCAATAGATCCAATATCAAGCATAGGGCATTGGACTTTCTAGTGTTTAACGTGCCCATTAAGAAATTTAAAAAATTTCCTCCAAATCATGTTGTCCTTCATTCCCATCCATTATCACATGATTAGCACAATTTTATGTAGCATACGGTGATAACTCTAAAATTCATATCTGAGTATTTAGTGCATAACTCATACTTTTGATTTTGTTTTTCAAATTAAATTTACTTTCACTTTACGCAAATCATGCACAAAATGATAAGTGAGATTATTAAATCACCATGTTTAAATTAAGTAATTAGTAAAGTGACTTCTATTTTCATAAGAACAATATTAGAACTTTTTTATCAAAGTTTTTTTTTAGCCAATAAATCCATTTGGGGATTTTATTCTCAATGCACTATATTTTATTTTGAAAATTTAGTTCTTAAACATTGATTGTTCCTCTAAATTTAGTGTTTATATTATTGTTAACATAATAATGTTTATTGGTATGCTTCTAAGTTATTAACTTTAGTATTGTGTAATGAATGGATAGCTAGACTATCTTTAAGGACTAGTCCATGCTCCAAATTAGTCTTGTATTCAAGATAGATTTCTTAAGGTATGTAAACAAAAAGCAAAATTAGATTTAGTTTATTGAGATCTGAAAATTTCTTATGTTTTCCCATTTGTTTCTCGGTATGTTAAAATATCTTGTGATCCATTATTACATCCTTAATAGGCTATAGAAAATGATGATTTCTTTAATTACTCTAAATTGTCTCACAAATCTTATTCAAGAATAATAAATAATTTATTTCATTATTACAATCTTATATTTGTTATACCAAATGCATATCACTAAGTTTTAATGCTAAAGGACATTTTACTTATATCCCTGAAAAAAATTTAATACTATGAAAATATATGTGTAAGTAAAATATATGTTTCTAATGTTGTGAATCTACATAGAATGAAAACACATTCGTAGAAGACTATGTTCAAGGCATGAGATTTGTGTGGTGAGGTTGAAATGTTGAAAGATTCATTCACTAATTTAACGAAATAATGGAAACTAGTTCTCACACTTCAAAACATTACATTAACATGTGAATTAATATTTTCTACGTTAATTGCATTCAAATTATTGAGAGGTATAACTTTCCTCGGTATATTTAGACACATTAATGTTTTGTATCTCTTTTTGTACCTCAAAAAAAGGATATAATAGATTGGAATAAGGTATATAAATAATATTAAGAAAACTGAAATCTCACGGACCTCTTCCTTTGAGTGATGTAAGTTGAACATGTAATTACTTTTTCGAATCTTGATTATTTAGTTTAATAACCTTTAAATATTGAATTAGTGGAATTTTTCAATATTTAATAATTTCTATTTTTTTGATCTATTTTATACAAAATAATCAAATATATATTGAAAGATACTTAAATACTATAATTTTTGAGGTGAAGGGAAATGTTAATTTTTCATTTAGGAAGGGTCAAACTTAACATAGGCCCTTCAAATTAAAATATATGGAACTTTTTAAATTTGAGCCACTAGACATCCACGAGAATATATAATTTTGTAAGATAATTTATATTTATCTTTTAGGTTTTGTCTGAGATAGCAAACAAAAAATATATCAAAATGTTTATATTGAAATGGTGTTCTCCGAAAAAACCCTAATGAACCTTGACGGATAACGATTTTGATTATGATACATTGATCAGTAGATGATAGATTTCACTGATATTTGGACTATTGACATTATGATGTTTACGTTTTATTATGATGCACTAGATAGTGATGTTAGAAGTTTGATATATGTTGATTTTCATGATGTGGATTTTATACTGAACATGTTATGTTTTGGGATGTTTTGAGTAGAATTATAATCTCATGGATGTTAGGGTTAGATTTTGATATATTGATGGATAATAGAATTGCTAATGTCGAATGATGATGATTGATTTTATATGTATATTGTCTCGATGTTGTTAATATGGCCAAAAGGCCAGAGAGGTATTTTGTTGTGTGCAGGACTTTTATCACATACATCGAAGGGGATAGGGGACCAACCATGGAAGGATGTCGGGTGTTGAGCAATGAGGCCAAATTTGACAACTTGTGTAATGTTGTTTAGTGTGGTGTTTTGCATGTCTAGTTTGGAGGTCTCCCATGGGGGTTGACTTCACATATGTGGCCATGGGGTGAATTGTGTTCCCTTTCTTTAATTTTTGTATGTGCTTTATTTATGTTTTATGTATTTAAAATTTAAAATTCTTGTCACTTTATTAGCATGTGTAAATGTGTCTTAATTAAAATAAACTTCTTCTTAATAGGTTAACTAAATTAGGGATGTGACAAATAGTTATGATGAGATTTGGTGGTCCTTATTGTAAGTAAAATTTATGTTGATTTGTGAGTGTTTTACTCCACCCCAACTTCAAAATTCGGATTTTGACTTGGGGGCATTTTTGGAGGCTTGTGGGACAAGCAAGGCTTGTCCCATGCCTCTTAAATTTACCCAACAACCCTACCTATGGGTTGGGAAGCTTATTTTTGACTTTTTTGTCCATTTTTTGAGTGTTAAAGAAGGAAAATTATTGCACTTTCTTTCTACCCCAATTTATTGTGTCCTTTGAAAGCATGGTGTGCATGTTTGTGAGCCATGTGGGTTGTGATAGTCCTTGCATGTACATTGATTTTCTTGGTCTTGATGTGTTGAATTAAGTGTGTGGATGGAGGAATGATGAAGTGACATCCTACATGGAGCCACCTCATCATCCTCACATTCCATTTCTATTTATTGGTGATTTTTGGTTGGAATGGGGGTTACTTGTTCTTTTCTCTTCTTGTGCACTTTTGGAATTGGAGCTTGTTTGAGTGCTTGGAAATTTCTTGGCTTGAAATTGAAGAGGTTTGTGAAAATTTCTTGAAACTTGATGGAGAGGTAGGCTCTCCACTTTGTTCATTATGTTATTTTGCTTATTTTTATGCACTGTTGTGCTTGCAAAATTGCTTGTTTTGTCTTGTGAATGTGTTTGTGTGTTGGTTGGGTAGTAGGCCTTAGTTGGTGTGGGAGAAGGGATTATGGGACCATTGGGGAGGGAAAAGGGAGTTTTTTTGAGGCATGAAATTGGTGGGAGTGTGAATGGGAGTCTTACCTATGGGGAGTGAAAAGGAAATCATGGTTTTGTTGCATGTTTGCAAGGGAGAGATAAGGATTTTGTGTGATTATTTTGTGCACTTGGAGGCTTAGGGTAAGACTCCCACTTCACTTGGGAGGCATAAGGAGGTGGTTTCCCATAACCCTTTCTCTATTTGGTTTGATTCAAACCTTTGTATTGTTTTGAATGTCTACACTACTTGGATATGTTATCCTGGTTGAGTTGAATGTCTTGTATGTTTGTTTGTTGTGAAGCCACTTTGTTGAAAGTTGTCATTGTTGCTCAATACCCTTCATGGTTCTTTAGTTGGGGATAGGGGGCCATTAAGGGGATGGATTCTCCTCTTAATGGATTTAAGGTTGGGTGGAGAGTGTTGCCTACTCCCCCTTCCTTGTTTTGTGATCCCATTGTGAAGTTTGAAGAAAGCAAGATTTGGAGCTACCATTGTGGAGAATACATGCATATTGAAGACTTGTAAATTGGCCTGTTGATAGCCTTTGTTGTAATTTTTCATTTTTTTATATCCCACTTTGAGTGGATGTTTGTAAAATTGTAAAGCTTGAAAGAAAAGTTGTTATTCATCTTGGAAATCCTTTATATTGTAAACTCTTTTAAGAGTATTGTATGAGAAATTGTATTTTAAAATGTATTAGTTTGTGAAAGGAAACTATCAAGTTTTACACATTGTTTTGGTGAAAGGAAAGTTTGAAATAAGTTGAAATGGATATGCATTCTTTTAATTTAAGTAGTTTCATTATTTTTCAAATGTGATATACTTTCATTTCTAAAATATTGTAAAGTTTGATAAATATTTCATTTTGAAATTGATTTGGAAATGTTGTTGTTTAACTTGCTTGTAGAAATGGAATGGTTTTTTTTTTCCTTAAAAGAAAGTGAGCTGAAGGATCTAAACTAGAAATGTATTACTAAGCTAGTTGAAGGAAATATTAGTTGAAAAAATGTTTATTGAATTAAATTTTTTTTTTTATTAACTTTGTATCATAAGTTGTGTAAGAAAAAAAAATTCCCAAGATATCCAACTTAGTTTAAATGAAAATTTAACAAAATAAATCTGTATTTAAACTATAATGCAAATTATCTAGAATAATTATATATAATCATATATTTTTAATTACTTAAAAATTATCTTTTATTTTAAATTTATATAATAATTTTAAATTGATTTATTTATTTTTAATTAATAAAATATAAAGTTTAAATAAATTTTGTTAATATTTAAATTATATTATTTATATTATATCTAATATATAATATTGAACTTTAATAATCAATAGATAAATCAAATATACTATAATAATATTATTATGTTTATATATATAATATATATTATTATTATTATTAAATACTAATAATGTTTATATTAATAAATATTTATTAATAAATCTTTTAGTATCAATTAAATTTATATATAATATAATAAAATTTGCTTATATTAAATGTTTGTTAAGCAAGCAAATGTCTAAATGTATGTGGCTTTGTTTAAGTGTAAAAAGGGTTAAGGGTAACCCCACCCCCACAAATAAAAATGTTATATATATACTTGGGGGTGGGTCGGTGACCCCCACCACAACCCATTTTTTTAAAACAAAAAACAATGGCTGGTGGGGGTCGCTGATTACAAAACTATAAAACTTTTATATTATACTATGTTTAGCTAACTTTACAATTATGTCAAACATATGTGTGTATTATTTGAATAAAATCCATGTTTATTATATTTATACACATATTTTATATATATATATAAGATACATATATACTATATTATATATTTTATGTTGGGCTGTGTTTGTATATATTGAAATATATATATATATTATATATATATATATATATATATTATATACATTAGTTTGGGTATATACATACATATAGTATATATATTCCAAATGAGATTAATAGAAAGAAAAGAAATGTGTAAATACTTATCAAAAAAAAATAGATCTATTGGGCAAATGAAAAATACCCAAATGGGTATTTTTATTAAATCTAAATTTAAAACAATAAAAAGAAAAAGTTTACAAACCCTTGAATAGGGTAGAATAGAAATAGAAAAATAAAAATGTATATAGAGTTATATTGTGTATATCCATCCCCAAGCTTATATCCTTCTCATCCATGGCTTCCTCCTCTTCCATCTTCCCTTAACCTGCAAAAAAAAAAATGAATGAAATGAGTAAAAGAGATGAATAAAAGTATCTCCTTAGAGATTTTAGGGTTGATTTTCATCCAATGGCCTAGATTGGATTCATCCAATGGCCCAAATTGTCTCCTACAAATGTTAGGTGGGGGTTTGGTGAATCATCATTTGATCACATGGGTCTTGTTTTGAATGGGGCCACTTGTGTGGTTTGAAAGTTAAATTAAATTATCTTTTATTTTATTTTTAATTTAAATGTATTTCCTTATTATTTTAGAATTATTTTATATTAGAGAATTAAATTAATTTTGTGTATATCCATCCCCAAGCTTTAGTCCCCCTCTAGTCATGGGCTTAATCTTTATTTTATGACCTGCAAAACCGTATTAAATTAATTTTAATTGAAAAATAATATTTTAAAGCTTTCCTTAGAGTAAATCAATTAGGGTTGATTTAAATTTCATTAATTAATTGTTCCCTACAAAAGTTTGTGGGGTATTGAAATAAAGGTTAACCTTATCACATTCATTTTTTGAATGGAACAAAAAATTATTCCATAATTTTTCTAGTTAATTAAATTTGGTTTTAATTGATGTGATTTACTTTATCAAGTCATGGGTTCAACGCTTTGAGCACACCTAGGAAAACATGAAACGAAAACTAAATAAACCTATTAAATTAAACCTTAATAATGCATGATGTTTTGAAACATAGAAAATTTTTAAATTAAAAGTTTTAGATAAATGGAAGGGTTGTTTAGACTTGGACTTTAATTATTAAATTATTGCATGATCTTAGAAACCTAGGTATTAAATTAATTTAAGATTAATTGATGAAATATTTTAAACCTAACCATAGATTAAATCAATTCTTTTATTTAATAATATTATTTATTTAATTTTGTGATGATCATTTGTTAACCTAAGGTTAACTAAACGTTGCTTTCGTCCTTTAACAAAAAAAAAATTATTCCATAATTTTTCTATTATAACCTTTGTTTCGTTTTGGGTTTGGTGTGCAAAAATTTTGTGGGCATTACACTTGGTATCAAAGCCGTGGGTTCAATGCTTGGACCCTGGGCACACTAGAAAACATGAAACAAAAACAAATAAACCTAGCGCAACTTTAAACCTAGTACACACAACTATGCATGATGTTTTGAAACATAGAAAATTTAGAAAACTAAAAACAAAAACTTAGATGATTATAAACTAACTCTCACCTTGGTCTGTGCAGTAGGCGCGGACTAGACGAGGGGTTCCTACATGTGGACCTAGACCTACCACCCCCAGATCAGGTAGTAGCAACTATTTTGCCTCAGATATTGCAGATGCTACAGGAGGTTAATGCCGCTATATGCGGAGGATCTTTAGGAGGGTGACCTAGCAGGAAGGATAAAGAGCCATCAGTGGAGGCTCATATGCACCTTCACATCACAGTGTAGAGGATAGGGCAGAGAACTCACATGTGGAGTCATTTAGACATGAGTCACCTCATAGAGAGCTCAGAGATAGAGATGTGATGCATAAAGACCGGTCTAGGAGCCCTAGGCCAAGAGCTGATCCTGTAGAGAGGCCTAGAGGGCGACAGTCATCTGCAACGGAGCACATTAGAGAGATACTGAAGTTGCACCCACCTCATTTTTCTGGAGACACAGCCAGATTTCAGGCTGAGGCGTGGTTGGTTAGCTTGAGTGGATGCTTCAAGCTATGCCCTTGTTCTAGCAACATGAAAGCTTGTGTTTCCATCCACCTTCTGAGAGATGGAGCTGGAGTTTGGTGGAGGACTGAGGAGTAGAAGCTCCATGTAGATTTTGAGACAGTCACTTGGGAGCTCTTTGAGGAGCATTTCAGGAGTAGATATATTTCCAGGAGGTTCATTCAGCAATGGATTGATGAGTTCCATGATCTGCGACAGGCCTCCATGATGGTAGTAGAGTATGAGGGATGGTTTCTGGATCTACTTCAGTATGTAGACTACATGCAGGATGAGTAGGTTTGAGTTCATAGGTTCATCAGGGGCCTGAACTTGGACTTGGGTGGGGCAGTGTGCATTCATTTCCCACATAAACATTATCAGAGGCCATGGAGAAGGCCTATATTGCAGAGGAAACTAGGGGGAAGACTCAGCAGGCACGTGACAGAGTGAGGAGTCACATACAACAGTTATAGGATGGTAGATTGAGGGGATAAGCTCCTCCTCCTCATGGTGGACACACTTCAACATAGTCTTCCTTCTGGCCTCCTCCACCTCCTCAGTAGTAGTATCAGCAGTACAACAAACTCGACCACCCTTTCGACCTCTATAGCACCATGATGCTCAGAGAGGGTGTAGTATGGGACCTCTAGCTAGGGGGCCAATAGGACACAGGCTCCACCTCAAGCACAGTCAGTAGGAGTACGTCCACCACAACACCCACAGAGATCTATGGTAGGGTCATCAGGTCCTTCAACACATACTACTAGGCCACCTAGAGGACTATCTGCACAGTGGAGAGGACCAGGTACTTGTTATGGATGTGGTGTGCATGGACATCATTGGAGAGAGTGCCCTCAGAACCCTTGTTAATCAGGGTAAGGCACCTATTTTTGAGCCTACTATTGGTGACATGGCTAGGAGCACATAAGATATATGTAGTGGTCGAGAACCACCAGGAAGAGCACCAGGGCACGGTGATAGAGACCACAGGTAGCATTGGTGGTATTTCTATCCCTATTTTATTTGACTCAGGCTCATCAGATTCTTTCATTTCTCCATCTTTAGTAGAGCATTGCAGGCTGGTGGCAGTTAGGTAGGGCCTTAGTTGGGATGTCGAGATGGCTTCTAGAGCCAAGATCTCAATTGAATCCTTAGTCAAGGAGTGCATAGTGGACCTAGGACCCTTTACCACTACCTTGGATCTTTGTATCCTTCCCTTGGGTTCGTATGGTATTATCTTGGGCATGGATTGGTTGTCTACACACAGAGCCAGAGTTGATTTCTACAGTAAGATTATATCTTGTGCAAGATGATTTGGGTGTGGACTCATTGATTGTTGAAGTCAGGCGACCCATCTCTATTCACACTATTTCCGCTATGCAGCTGAAGCGGTGTGTGTGATGAGGTTGTCCGTTGTATGCTATTACAGTTAGTGATAGGTCAGAGGATAGGGCTAGTGAACCTTCACTTGATGATCACCCCATTTTGTAAGAGTTTTTTGATGTGTTTCCTAGTGAGCTGCCAGGGATGCCTCCCCCACGTGAGATAGATTTTCACATTGACTTGGTTCCAGGAGCGGAACCTATCTCACGCGCTCCTTACAGGATGACCACACCTTGAGCTATGTGAGCTCAAGTTGCAGCTTGAGGGCCTTCTTGAGAAAGGCCTAATCCATCCTAGTGTATCCCCTTGGGGTGCACCAGTGATTTTTGTGAAGAAGAAGGATATGGATCCTTGCAGTTGTGTGTGGACTATCGTCGCTGAAAAAAGTAACAATCAAGAATAGTTACCCCCTTCCTCACATCGATGATTTGTTTGATCAGATGAAGGGGGCCACTATGTTTTCTAAGATTGATCTTAAGTCAGGATACCATCAGCTGAGGATTGCAGAGGTAGATATCCACAAGTCAGCTTTCGACATGAGATATGGCCACTATGAGTTCATAATGGTGCCATTTGGTCTTATGAATGCCCCTGTAGTGTTCATGAGTTTGATGAATGGGGTGTTCTGGACCTTTCTAGACTGATTTTTCCTCATGTTCCTTGATGACATTTTGATCTAATCACATACACATGAGGAGCATGAGGAGCACCTTCGTCACATTTTGCAGTGTCTTCATGAGCAATAACTTTATGGGAACCTGGAGAAGTGTGCATTCTTTCAGTCAGAGGTGCAGTATTTGGGTCACATCATTTCTGGGGAAGGTATCATAGTTGATCCTTCCAAGATTAGAGCCATTATGGATTGGCCAGCACCCACTAGTGTGACCGAGGTGCACAGTTTCATGGGGTTGGCAGGATACTACAGGATATTTGTTCAGGACTTCTCTTGGGTTACGCACCCCATCACTTCCCTTTAGCAGAAAGGGAAGAAGTTAATATGGTTGAGATAAATGTGAGTAATCCTTCAGGACACTAAAGGAATGCCTTATGACATCACCTATTCTTGTTGTGCTAGACCCTCAGGATGATTTCTTCATTTACATAGATGCTTCTTTGGTAAGATTAGGAGGTGTGTTGATGTAGGAGGGTTGTGTTCTAGGTTTTGAGTCTCAAAAACTTAAGGATTATGAGCTCAATTATCCGGATCATGACATTGAGCTTGTAGCTATTTAGATGCATGCTTTGGTTCTGGATGGAGACACTTCCTTCTTGGTCAGGAGATTTATACTCAGGACTGATCACTTGAGACTTTGGTACCTCTTCACACAGCCCAATCTCAACTTTCGTATGTGGTGTTGAATGGAATTTCTTTACGAGTACGACATGAAAATAGAGCATGTGAAGGGAAAGGATAATGTGGTTATAGATGCCCTGAGTAGACAGAGACATGTGCCTATGATTACCTCAGTGAGTATAGATTTGTGGAGCAGGATCTTGCAATGACTTCCTCACGACAGGTTCTAGCTTGCAACCAGATCATAGATTGAGTCTCAGAGACCCCTTGAGGGGAATTTTGATGGATTATCATTAGAGGCAGGTGGTATTCTCAGACACAAAGGTAGGATATATGTTCGTAGAGATGGAGGCTTGAGACAAGATATCTTAGAAGAGGCTCATTGTGCACCTTATTCAACCCACCCAGGGGTGAAGATGATGCATGCCACCTTGAGACAACTTTATCATTGGAGAGGTCTTCGGTGGGATGTAGCTCAGTTTATGTCATGTTGTTTAGAGTGTCAGAGGGTGAAGGCAAAGCATCAACATCCAGATGGCATTCTCTACCCGCATTCCATACCAGAGTGGAAATGGGACACTATTTCCATGGCTTTCATCGTAGGGATACCGACGTCGAGATACCACCATGACACCATCATCGTCATAGTGGATAAATTGACGAAAGTGGATTATTTTTCTCTAGTAAAGACCACCTATACTGCTAGTGTAGTAAGGTGAGTATAGCTCGATGAGATTTTCAGATTGCATAGGATTCCACAGAAGATCATTTGTGACAGCGATCCCTTGTACACTTCTGACTTCTGGACTTCCTTGCAGTGGGTTCTTAGTATGATTATCAGCTTCAGTAAAGCTTATCATCTAAAGACAGATAGATAGACAAAGTGAGTGAATCAGATATTGGAGGATATGTTGTAAATGTTATGTCATGGACCAACAGTCTAAATGAGAGGAGTACTTGTATTTGGTAGAGTTTTCCTACAACAGTTTTCAAAGTTAGATTGGTAGGGCTTCTTTTCAGGCGTTGTATGGCAGAGAGTGCAAGATACCCTTGAGTTAGGATAGGTTGGAGGATAGGGTTTCTCTTGGGCCAGCTTTGGTACAAGGTATGGAGCAGCAGGTTGTCTTGATTCAAAAGAGGCTTCAGGAGGCTCAGGATAGGAAGAAGAAGTATGCAGATATGAGGAGGATAGATCAAAGTTTTGAGGTGGGCACGAAGGTGTTTCTTCATGTCAGGCCTCATAAGAGTCTGATCTATTATGGAAAAGGCTCTAAGTTAGCTCCTATATTTGTGGGTCCCTTTGAGATCTTAGAGTGTATCGGTCCTTTGGCCTATCATCTAGCATTGCCACCTAGCTTGTCTCACATGCACGATGTTTTTCATGTATCTGCACTTAGGAGATATATTCCAAATCCCTCTCATCTTGTGGATTAGACCACATTGTAGGTGCAGGAGCAGGAATAGGTGTTAGTGGAGCCCATATGCAACATAGAGCACAGGACCCTGGGCCTTCGAGGCCATGAGATTGAATAGGTGTTGGTCCATTAGGATAGTTATGATGAAACTACAACCACTTGGGAGGATGCTACTATTTTACGAGCTCAAATTTCCTCATCTATTCCGGTGACTTCAAGGAGGAAGTCGAGTCTAAGGGGAGGGGGATGTAGTGCCCACTCCTCTTTGACATTGTTCTATATTGATATTGATATTGTTGGACTAATGTTGAGACATTTGATTATGATACATTGATCATTCAATGAAAGATTGTACTGATATATGGATTATTGACACTATGATGTTATGTTTTATTATAATGCACTAAATAGTGATGTTAGACAGTTGATATATATATTGATTTTCATGATATGGATTTCCTACTGAAATAACATGTTTTGGGATGTTTTGAGTAGAATTGTAATCTCATGGATGTTATGTTTAGAGTTTGACATATTGATGGAAAATAGAATTTTTAAATGTTGAATAATGATCATTGATTTTATATGCATATGTTCTTGATTTTGTTAATACAGCCAAAAGGCCAAAGAAGTTTATTTGTGTACAGGAATTTTAGCATAAACATCAAACATGATACGGGACTAACCACGGAAGGATGTCGGTTGTTGAGCAACGAGTCCAAATTTGACAACTTGTGTAATGTTGTTTTGTGTGTGTTTTGCATGTCTTGTTTGGAAGTCTCCCATGGGGGGGTGATTTCACATGTGTGGCCATGGGGTGAATTGTGTCCCTTTCTTTAATTTTTGCATGTTCTTATTTATGATTTGTGTATTTAAAATTTTGAAAATTTGTCACTTTATTAACATGTGTAAATGTGTGTTAATTAGACTTAACCTTTCTTGTTTTGTTTAACCAAATTAAAGATGTGACAAATAGTTATTATGAGATCTTGTAGTCCTTGTGTGAGTAAAAATTTATGTGATTTGGGAGTTTTTTACTCCACCCCAAGTTCAAAATTCGGATTTTGACTTGGGGGCACTTTTGGAGACTTGTGGGACAAGCAAGACTTGTCCCATGCCTCTTAATTTGACCCAAAAACCTTACCTATGGGTTGGGAAGCTTAATTTTGACTTATTTGTCCATTTTTTAGTGTAAGAGAAGGAAAATAATTGCACTTTCTTTCTACCCCAATTTATTATGTCCTTTGAAAGCATGGTGTGCAAGTTTTGAGCCATGTGGGTTGTCATAGTCTTTTCTTGTGCATTCATGTTTCTTGGTCTTGGTGTCTTGAATTGAGTGTGGGAATGGGTAATGATGAAGTTGCATCCTACATGGAGCCACATCATCATCCTCACATTCCATTTCTATTTATTGGTGATTTTTGGTTGGAATGGGGGTTACTTGCTCATTTTGCTTCTTGTGCACTTTTGGATTTTGGAGCTTTTGGAGTGCTTGGAAATTGCTTGGCTTGGATTTGAAGAGACTTGTGAAGGTTTTCTTCGATCTTGATGGAGATTTAGGCTCTCCACATTTTTATTATTATGTTATTTTGTTTATGTAAGCAATGTTGTGCTTGTTAAAAGATTTTTGTCTTGTGATGGTGTTTGTGTGGATTGCTTGAGTAGTTGGCCTTAGTTGGGTGTGTGAGAAGGGTTTATGGGACCATTGGGGAGGGAAAAGAGAGTTTATGTGAG
Source organism: Taxus chinensis (assembly GCA_019776745.2). Taxonomy (NCBI): domain Eukaryota; kingdom Viridiplantae; phylum Streptophyta; class Pinopsida; order Cupressales; family Taxaceae; genus Taxus; species Taxus chinensis. The sequence goes on from CM034157.1 coordinate 103,368,711, forward strand.
GCATGCAAATTGGTGGGAGTGTGAATGGGAGTCTTACCTATGGGGAGAGAAAAGAGATTCATGGATTTGTTGCATGTTGCAAGGGAGAGATAAGGATTTTGTGTGATTATTTTGTGCACTTGGAGGCTTAGGGTAAGACTCCCACTTCACTTGGGAGGCATAAGGAGGTGGTCTCCCATAACCCTTTCTCTATTTGTTTTGATTCTCAAACCTTTGTGTTGTTGTGAAGTTGTAATATTGTGGATTATGTTGTCTTGGTGTTTGAGTTGTCATGTCTTGTATGTGTTGTTGTTATGCCACTCTTTGTGATAGTTGTCATTGTTGCTCAATACCCCTCATGGTTCCTTGGTTGGGGCTCAAGGGCCATTAAGTGAATGGATTATTCCCTTAATGGATTTAAGGTTCGGTGGAGAGCGTTTCCTAATCCCCCGTCCTTGTTTTGTGAATCCATTGTGAATATTGAAGAATGTCAAAGTTAGAGCTACCATTGGTGGAGTGAAGACATGCTTATTGAAGACTTGAAAATTGGACTTGTTGCATAGCCTTGTTGTAATTCATTATTTTCTAAATCATATACTTTCCACTTTGAGTGGATGTATTGTGAAATTGTGAGTTGTGATAAATTTTTTGTATTTTTTGGAAATCATCTTATCTTGTAAACTCTTTTATGAGTGTTGATTGAGAAAATTAAAATTTCAAATGTGTTTGTTTGGGAAAAACAATTATCAAGTTTTACTTTGTCTTAGTGAAAGGAAAATTTGAATAGAGTTGAAATGGATGTGCATCCTTTTTAATTTAAGTATTTTCATTGTTCTCAAATGTGATATACTTACATTTCTAAGAATCTTGTGAAGTGTGATAGGCTTCAATTTGAAAGAAATGAGTATTTGGTTGGTTTTCTTTTGATTATGAAATGGAATGGTTATTTTGTTACCTTAAGAGAGATTAAATTTGACGGCCTAAACTATAAATGTATTATAAACCAGTTGAAGGAAATGTTAGTTAAGACTATAAGATTGAATGAAATCATTTCCTTTATTATCACTTTGTTCCCAAGTTGTGTAATAAAACTTACATTTGGCTTAACTTAACTTTAGGTGAAATTTTAAAAATAAAAGTATAAATGTATATATACCCACATTATATTAAAATGTAACCTTGGCTAATTTAGCTTTACAAGTATATCTTACAAAATTTTCCTATATAGATGTTAGGCTAATATTGAGTTATATTAAAGAAAAATAAAAAGGAATTAAAATAAATTATGACTATTTCCCCCTTTGGAATAATATATTAATAATATTAATATATTACTATATCAACATCTTTCTTATTAAATAAAGTAATAGTAAAAAGAAATTACTCATGATATATATATATATATATATATATATATATATTTGTTATTTTATTAATATTAATAATAAATGGTTAGTAACTTTTTCAATAATAAATATATTATTGTTATTGATAGTAAATGTCATTATTATTAATAATAATAAATGTTCTTATTATTATTAATAAGAAATATTATTATTAATAATAATGAACATATTTTAAAGTTTTTAATAAACAAAGTTAAACAAAAAATAATAATAATAATTTTGGTATAACCTTTGCAGCTATGGGTTTCTATAGAAAGGAAATGGGGTGGGGACGGTTCGGCAACCCCACCCCCCATCCCATAGTTATTTGGAGTAGGGAGTGAGGTCATTGACCCTTCCCCACCCCCATAACAAACAAAAATAAATACAGTGGGGGCTAATCCCCCACCAAACCTTGCAAAATTGTCTCATTACTTTGCGCACGACACCTATAAACGGATTCCTTACCAATATGTATTTCTTTGAAAATCTGTGGCCATAGGTTATTGTTAAAAAATGTTTTTATGACTTAGGATATATATATACTTATACCCATATATATATATATATATATATATATCAGTATTAATAAGCTTGTATATGTGAGTAGAATAATCTTCTACTTTTTTTAATCTTTCTCGAGTACATTAAATTATATGAAAATGAGAATATAAAAAGAGCTTTAGTTGTGTATATCTATTCACAAAAGAAAAGAAAAGAAAAAGTAGATCTATAGAATGGTAGATCTATTGAATAAATGAAATTTACCCAAATGGGAATTTTATTTTCTTATTATCAAATCCTAAAATTTGTCCCTTGAATGGGGTAGAATAAGGAAGATAAATAAAATAATATGGATTTGGGATGTAGGGCAATATCCATCCATCCCCAATGTTCCTAAGGGTAGGCACACAGGTTCAATTTGGCTCTTCTTCAGTCAGAGGTAGAGGATCTCATCATCGAACATTCTTCTGGGAGACCTCCTAAGCTAACAGAGTTTAGATCCGTCCATAAGGCATCTTCTACATTCCTCTTGTCTCCCTCTTCTTCTCTCTTCTTTTTCTTTCTAAGAGATTGCCTCTTTTTACATGGGTACCTTTTCAGGCTTGTCTAGAGTTGGGACCCATATTTGGCATCTTTCTTAGATTAGAGAGCATTATTTTCTCTTGTGGTGGATGTTTTTCCCACTGGGTTTTCCTTCACTGCTTGGGACCTTTTTCTTGAATGCATGGGTACCTCATCAAGCTTAGAATGTCAGTGAAACATTTCTCATTTCTGACTTGCTGCATCATCCTAAGTTACGATGAAGGGGGGGTGTTGGTGTGTGTTATTTTCCACATCATTAGTTGAGATCATAAGTCCATGTGACATTTAGGGGTCATTATGAGATCCCTTATGCGTCAGTGCGTCAGTGTGTTAGTGGGTCATATGCGTCATTGGGAGTTACACTTATATTTTAGGAATGTAACTCCCCCTCTCTACTCGAGTTGTCATGATTGTAGCACTGGGGGTTACTCAACACCTCCTATAACACACCATTTGATCTATGAGATAGAGGAGAGTTTTATGGCTTAACCAGGTATTAATGCCCGTGTTTCAAATCTTTGCATGCACATTAAAATGGTTAAATGCTCGCTCCTCCCAAGATCTCTTCATGCTATCGTAGGTCACATCCATTGATGTGCACATCGTCCCTCGTGATCCTGGAGAATTGTGGGTTTCAAACCCTCTTTCATTACTGGAATATGACAGTTTTATTAAGTTCCTCATGCATTTGGAAGATTCCTAGAAATGTGTTAAAATCTATACCAAATAAAGATATGATTTTCTTGTGGTTCATAATTTGAATGACGTGAGGTTGAGTGATTATAGTTTGATCATGTTGAAATAGAGATTGGTTGTTAGGACATTCGTATGCATCCATAGTTGTATCTTTATAGAAACTAGGGTTAAATCATTTTAAGTTGTATTACCATATGCTTGTTGAGAAAAACAACATGTATATCCTTTTTATTTTAGTAATTAATTGCATCAGAAAATGGAGTTAATATTCATGCCAGTTCATTTTGAATTGACATCATACCACTACTCTAGTCTTGCAGGACCATTAATCGTTACTTTGGATGTGCGGAAACTCATGTTTTGTGAAGTTTTATCGTAGCATGGATAAAATGAGATACTTGGATTTCACCACTTTGTATTTAAGGATGAAATCCTAGAATTTTAATGAATTTATTGGGATCTTGGACCCATTGTAAATATTTAAACCTCACTATGTGAAGTTATTATACCGTGTTATATAATTCACTTAACGGCATATGTAATTTAGATTTTCATAAAGAGATAATTACTTTGTGTGTAATAATGTCTCAAAATGAGTAAATGATGAATACTTGAGTTGAGAAATCTTACTTTTCACAAATTGTTAAATACATTTATTTGATAGTAATCATGATGTATGAAGCAATAATTAGAAAATTATTGTAACAATCAGTTGTTGTCTTTTAATTTCTAAATTTAATAGCTATTTAGTGGCATAGCTAATCAAGGTGAATTATAATATATATATAGGATAATATATATGATATTAGGGCGGAAATTCATTCAGCCTTTCGATAAACTTGGTATTAATATGTTAAGATTGGGATCCTGTTGTATAGAGATGGTAGAAGTTGTATCATTGTAAAAAGGTAATTTAAAGTTAAAGAATCAAGGCATTAAGAAATGAGAAAGTAAATGGGATGGTAAATAGATGGAAATATCCATTAGGCATATTAAGGGATAAGTACATGCGGAATGTTGATATAGTTACATTTCTGCATAACGAATGTACTTATCTCATAATAATCCTATTTGGCCTTTGGAATCTATCACAATATAAACTCTTGTAAGATAGGTTAAATTTGAAATAAAATTATAGAAAAAACTATAAAGATCTAGATAACTATGAAAGGGATAGTTGTGAGGTGGTGGAAGACTTAAAACTCATAAGACTAGTGTAATGTCTTGAGTTTAGTCGTAACCTACATGATGGATAACTTTGGCCAAAGTATTCCATTGATGGTTGTGCATTGTCTGATCACATAAGTCCTCCAATTAAAATAAAAATTGTCTGTACCCTGATCATGGGAAGTTGAACACTAAACATAAGGTAGACAATGGTAAGATACCACCAATACGAAGTCGAGAAATTAGCTTCGTGGTAGACCCAAGGACTTTCTCATAGTTCCCATGACCTTTAAAAGGTTGATCCGAAATGCTAATAAGCATTGTCACTTGAAGTAATGATGAAGGGAGATCGTGGAGATCTGGATATACCCTTCTCAACTGCACATGGCTTACATGGATATTATCAGATAGATCAAAGTAGAACCAAGTTGATTTCAAATGAATTTGATTAAATCCAAAAAACAAGTATGATTGCAGCTGTGTAATTTGTTTTTATGATGAAAAAGATCCTCATTTCCATCTCTTGTAATTTTGAGTGTTACAAAATTCCAAGAGTAGCCAGTTGAAGAAGTCATTTTTACTATAGGAGAAAAAATATCATCAAAATCTATACCTTTTTTCTGTGCAAACCCCTTGACCACCAACCGGGCCTTGTATCTTTTCTTGCCTCCTTCTTCCTCTTTGACTCAAGAAACACCCACTTGTTTGTGTAATCTCTTTACCTTGGGTAGCTTCACAAATCCCATGTCTAGTTCTCCATGAGAGCTTGATGCTCCTCATCCATGGCTTGCTCCCACTTCTGAAGGATGGAATCTACCTGGGAACATTGCTTCATCAAAGTTCTCAGCTTCCACTATCATGTGAGTAATAAATAATAAAGAGAAGGAGAAAAACACAGGCTCTCTTCTTACCCTAGAAGACCTCATCAATATAGGAGTTTGGGGTTCCTATTGAGGAGGTTCCTGAACTGATTCATGTGTCACTTTCATGTAAATCCAGAAGATCCTCTACCGCTACATATTCTTTCTTGGATTCTTCCCTATTTTCCTGCAACTGCTGCTTATACACAAACTTTCTCATTAAAGACCACATCCCTAGATCGAATGATTTTCTTGTCCTTAATACTCTAACATTTATATCCAAAGTCATCACCACCATAACCAATGAAATGGAATTCAAGAATGATTTAGCCTCTAGCTTGGTTCCTATCATCCTTTTCTATATGGAAAAACACCTCACATCCAAAGACTCTGAGAAATGAATAATAGAAATTTCTTACCATACCAGCCTCCTTAGGTATGCCTCCATCCAAGGCTTAAAGGTCCTATGGGTTGATCAAGTACACAACTGTGTCTACCAAGAATCTCTCCAAAAAAGAGGTAGTCTTGCATGTAACCTCATGCTCCTAGCATATTCCATTATTGTTTTGTTCATCCTTTCTGACACCCCATTCTGTTTCGGAAGGAAATAAGGGATAAAATATGCGGAATAATCCCTCACAGAATCGCAACAGTAGAAACTAATATGCAGAAATTATTACAGATCTCAAATAAAATTGCAGAATAAAATAACACAACACAAAGAGACAGTATTTAACGTGGTTCACCCAATTTGGGCTACGTCCACCAAGAATCACTTGCTCAGATTTTATTACAAGCCACCGCTCTCTCAATACAATACCCAGATCTGTTTGGAGCTATGCTCAACAAACTCTACAGAATTCACACCCGAATTCAAAACACATCTGCAATGTTTTTTGCTTGTACATCTATCATATGCATAAAACCATATAAATAGACAACTGCTTAAGCAGTTTTACAAAACCGTGGGTATTAAAACCATGGGCAAAACCTATGGGTCAAAAATCTCGCCCATATGAGAAGAGCACGTTTCCCGATATATCGGGTGCATTTTTCGAGGCCAAAAAAAATTTACGCCTAAAAAAAATTCGGGGGCTGCCCCCGAACCCCTGCTACCGGGGGCTGCCGCCCCCGGACCCCCGCTCGGGGCCCGGCCCGGCCCCGAACCCCGGCGAGGATACATGAAAAGTGTACAGTACTCTTAGTGTACAGTCTTCAACACTTTCACACATGAAAACAGGCTCCACAACCTAACAATCTCCCACTTGGAGACTAGTTTTCCTCTGAGCAAGCTTCTCAACCCTTCACTAGTTTCTGTGAAGACCAACCAAAGCTGAACACAACTTCAGTTTTTCCCTTGTGACCACCTTGGTCATCATGTCTGCAGGATTCTGACTGGTATGAATCTTCTCCAACTTCAACTTCTCTTCCTCCAAAGTTGTCCTGATGAAATGGTACCTTAACTGTATATGCTTTGTCCTAGAGTGGAAAGCAGAGTTCTTAGCTAGGTGTATAGCACTCTGACTATCACTATGCAGCTTTCCTTCCTCCTGCTTATGCCCCAACTCCTCAAGCAATTGTTGTAACCAAATCATTTCTTTGCTTGCCTCTGTGGCAGCAACATACTCAGCCTCTGTGGTTGACAAAGCCACCAGCTTCTGTAGTCGTGAAATCCAGCTCACTGTTGTCCCACCTACAGTGTAAACATAACCTGTCGTGCTCCTCCTGCTGTCTACATCTCCAGCCATATCTGAATCTACATAACCACACAAAGTGGTGTTTGATCCACTGTAGCACAAAACTGTCCCCATGGTCCCTCTCAAATACCGAAGGATCCACTTTACTGCCTGCCAGTGATCTCTACCTGGATCACTCATAAATCTACTCACCGCTCCCACTGCATGGGCAATATCAGGCCTAGTGCACACCATAGCATACATCAAACTGCCAACTGCTGATGAGTAAGGTACCTTGGACATTTGGTTTCTCTCCTGCTCTGTCTTGGGACACTGCTCCTTTGATAACTTGAAATGGCCTGCCAAAGGAGTCCCAACCGGTTTAGCATCCTGCATATTAAACCTCTCCAAGACCTTCTTAATGTACTCTTCCTGAGATAAAGTCAGCTTCCGTTCCTTCCTATCCCGAGATATCCTCATACCAAGGATTTGTTTGGCTGCCCCCAAATCCTTCATAGCAAAGGATTCACTTAGTTGCTTCTTAAGTACTTTTATTTCCTTCATGTTTTTACTTGCAACCAACATGTCATCCACATACAAACAAAGGATAATATAACTTTCATCCTCAAATTTCTTTAAATACACGCAATGGTCAGAATGACATCTAATATAACCTTGCTCCATCATGAAGCTATCAAATTTCTTATACCATTGACGTGGAGCTTGTTTCAAGCCATACAAGCTCTTCTTCAGTGCACACACCATCTCCTCTTTACCTTTGACCTCATAGCCCTCTGGTTGCTGCATATATAGTTCCTCCTCCAAATCACCATGGAGAAATGCAGTCTTTACATCAAGCTGTTCTAAGTGCAAGTCTTCTGCTGCAACTATTCCAAGAACAGTTCTAATAGAAGTCATTTTTACTACAGGAGAAAAAATCTCATCAAAATCTATACCTTTTTTCTGTGCAAACCCCTTGACCACCAACCGGGCCTTGTATCTTTTCTTGCCTCCTTCTTCCTCTTTGACTCTGAACACCCACTTGTTCTGTAATGCTCTTTTTCCTTCGGGTAGCTTCACCAAATCCCATGTCTGGTTCTCCATGAGAGCCTGATGCTCCTCATCCATGGCTTGCTCCCACTTCTTCCTGGCATCTACCTGCATTGCTTCATCAAAGCTCTCTGGCTCTCCACTATCAGTGAGTAATAAATAATAAAGAGAAGGAGAAAAATGTTCAGGTTCTCTTCTTACCCTAGAAGACCTCCTCAATATAGGAGTTTGGGGTTCCTGTTGAGAAGGTTCCTGAACTGATTCATGTGTCACTTTCCCTTCTGGAAGATCCTCTACCGCTGCATATTCTTTCTTAGATTCTTCCCTGTTTTCCTGCAACTGCTGCTTATACATGACTTTCTCATTAAAGACCACATCCCTAGATCGAATGATTTTCTTGTCCTTAATACTCCAACATTTATATCCAAAGTCATCACCACCATAACCAATGAAAGTACATTTTTCTGATTTAGCCTCTAGCTTGGTCCTATCATCCTTGTCTATATGAACAAACACCTCACATCCAAAGACATCCAAAGACTCTAAGAAATGAATAATCAACTTTCTTACCATACCAAGCCTCCTCAGGTATGCCTCCATCCAAGGCACTTGAGGGTCCTCTGTTTATCAAGTACACAGCTGTGCTCACCGCTTCTGCCCAAAAAGAAAGAGGCAGTCCTGCATGTAACCTCATGCTCCTAGCACGTTCCATTATTGTTCTGTTCATCCTTTCTGATACCCCATTCTGCTGCGGAGTTCCTGGAACCATCTTTTTCCTGCGGATTCCATTCTTAGAACAGTAATCATCAAATTCATTGCTGCAATACTCCCCTCCATTATCTGACCTGAGACATTTTAGCTTAAGACCTGTTTCATTCTCTACCAAGGCTTTCCATTTAACAAAAGTGTCAAATACATCAGATTTGTTTCTAATACAATAAACCCAAACTTTCCTTGTTGCATCATCAATAAAAGTAACATAATAACTTGAACCCCCAAGAGATGATACCTGAGCTGGCCCCCACACATCAGAATGCACCAGCTCTAACTTACTCTCTTTCTTTGTAGGTCCAACCTTGAGAAACCTTACTCGCTTCTGTTTCCCATATATGCAGTCCTCACAGAACTCCAAACCTGTTTCTGTATATCCAGGAAAATCCTTCTTTATGATCTCCATGCCCTTATGGCTCATATGACCGAGCCTATAGTGCCATAATGTTGTATCTACTTCTGAAGCCACAAGATTACAAACATTAGTGCTATAAGTGGTTAAATACAAGGTTCCAACCTTCTTACCTCTTGCCACCACAAGAGCACCCTTGGTAACCTTCCAAGAGTCTGCTGTAAATATCACAGTACAACCATCACTTCCCAACTGCCCTGCCGATATCAAATTTCATCTTAATGTAGGCACATGTCTGACATCCTTCAATAGCCAAGTATTCCCATTCTGCATCTTAACCTGAACAGAACCTTTTCCAACTATGCTGCAAGGCTCATCATCACCAAGAAAAACATGCCCAAAATCTCCTTGAACATAATCAACAAAATAATGCCTATGTGGAGAAGCATGGAAAGAAGCCCCTGAATCTAAAACCCAAGATTCAGTAATATTGTGCAAAGAAAGAATCAAAGCATCCTGACATACATTACCCGTTGCCACATTTTCCTCCTTGTTTTCTTCCTGTTGTTTCTTCTTATCCCGAAGCTCCCAACAGTCCTTCTTTGCATGCCCAGACTTTCCACAATGCCAGCATACTATCTTGCTTTTGGATTTTGACCTTGCCCGATCTTTTGATTTTCCACGGTTTCCTCTATTCTTCTGTCTCCCTCTAGTTTCCACTGTCAAAGCATTCCCTAAAGTAGAAGATTCCCCAGAGCTTTTTCTTCACATTTCCTCGCTTAGAATCACCCCTACAACATCCTCAAACTTCAACTTTGAGTTAGCTGGAACCGAGTTGCTTACCGCCATTACCAGGCTATTCCAACTCTCAGGTAAAGAGCACAGAATTAATAAAGCCCTAACTTCTTCATCAAATTCTATTGTAACCGAAGCTAGCATATTTACAACCGTATTAAAATCATTTAAATGATCTGCTACTGAACCATTCTCAGACATCTTCATATTAAACAACTTTTTCATTAAAAATATCTTATTAGAGGCAGAGGGTTTTTCATACAACTTCCCTAATGCATCCATCAGTTCTTTTGTAGTCTTTTCCTTTGAAACATTAAATAATACCGAAGATGCAAGACACAGCCGGATTGTCCCAAGTGCCTTCCTATCCAACAAATCCCATTCCGCATCTGTCATGCTCGAGGGTTTGTTCACCTTCTCAGACAACGGAGTATAAAGATCCTTCTGATAAAGGTAATCTTCCATCTGCATCTTCCAAAGACTGAAATTCTGCCCGTTGAATTTATCAACCCTAGATCTTCCATCATCTGCCATAGCTCCCACTCAAGATAAAACTTTCCCTGTGATTCAACACTTCAGCAAACCAAACCAGGCTCTGATACCAATTGTTAGGAAATAAGGGATAAAATATGTGGAATAATCCCTCACAGAATCGCAACAGTAGAAACTAATATGCAGAAAATTATTACAGATCTCAAATAAAATTGCAGAATAAAATAACACAACACAAAGAGACAGTATTTAACGTGGTTCACCCAATTTGGGCTACGTCCACCAAGAATCACTTGCTCAGTTTATTACAAGCCACCGCTCTTTCAATACAATACCTAGATCTGTTTGGAGCTATGCTCAACAAACTCTATAGAAATCACAACCGAATTCAAAACACATCTGCAATGTTTTTTTATACATCTATCATATGCATAAAACCATATAAATAGACAACTGCTTAAGCATTTTTACAAAACCGTGGGTATCAAAACCATGGGAAAAAACCGTCCCATAAACCTATGGGTCAAAAAATCGCCCATATGAGAAAAGCACGTTTCCCGATATATCGGGTGCATTTTTCGAGGCCAAAAAATTTTACGCCTAAAATTTTTTTTTTCGGGGGCTGCGCCCCCGAACCCCTGCTACCGGGGGCTGCCACCCCCGGACCCCCGGGGCCCGGCCCGGCCCCGAACCCCGGCGAGGATACATGAAAAGTGTACAGTACTCTTAGTGTACAGTCTTCAACACTTTCACACATGATATTTAACAAAAGTTTCAAATACATCAGATTTGTTTCTAATACAATAAACCCAAACTTTCCTTTTGCATCATCAATAAAAGTAACATATAACTTAAGCCAACCCCCAAGAGATGATACTTTGTGTCATCCCCCCACACATCAGAATGCACCAGCTCTAACTTAATCTCTTTCTTTGTAGGTCCAACCTTGAGAAACCTTACTCGCTTTTGTTTCCCATATATGCAGTCCTCACAGAACTCCAAACTTGTTTCTGTATATCCAGGAAAATCCTTCTTTATGATCTCCATGCCCTTATGGCTCATATGACTAAGCCTATAGTGCCACAATGTTGTATCTACTTTCTGAAGCCACAAGATTACAAACATTAGTGCTATAAGTGGTTAAATACAAGGTTCCAACCTTCTTACCTCTTGCCACCACAAGAGCACCCTTGGTAACCTTCCAAGAGTTTGCTATAAATATCACAGTACAACCATCACTTCCCAACTGCCCTGCCGATATCAAATTTCATCTTAATGTAGGCACATGTCTGACATCCTTCAATAGCCAAGTATTCCCATTCTGCATCTTAACCTGAACAGAACCTTTTCCAACTATACTGCAAGGCTCATCATCACCAAGAAAAACATGCCCAAAATCTCCTTGAACATAATCAACAAAATAATGCCTATGTGGAGTAGCATGGAAAGAAGCCCCCGAATCTAAAACCCAAGATTCAGTAATATTGTGCAAAGAAAGAATCAAAGCATCCTGACATACATTACCCGTTGCCACATTTGCCTCCTTGTTTTCTTCTTGTTGTTTCTTCTTGTCCCGAAGCTCCCAACAATCCTTCTTTGCATGCCCAGACTTTCCACAGTGCCAACATACTATCTTGCTTTTGGATTTTGACCTTGCCCGATCCTTTGATTTTCCACGGCTTCCTCTATTCTTCTGTCTCCCTCTAGTTTCCACTGTCAAAGCATTCCCTGAAGTAGAAGATTCCCCAGAGATTTTTCTTCACATTTCCTCGCTTAAAATCACCCCTACAACATCCTCAAACTTCAACTTTGAGTTAGCTGGAACCGAGTTGCTTACCGCCATTACCAGGCTATTCCAACTCTCAGGTAAAGAGCACAGAACTAATAAAGCCCTAACTTCTTCATCAAATTCTATTGTAACCAAAGCTAGCATATTTACAACCGTATTAAAATCATTTAAATGATCTGCTACTGAACCATTCTCAGACATCTTCATATTAAACAACTTTTTCATTAAAAATATCTTATTAGAGGCAGAGGGTTTTTCATACAACTTCCCTAATGCATCCATCAGTTCTTTTGTAGTCTTTTCCTTTGAAACATTAAATAATACCGAAGATGCAAGACACAGCTGGATTGTCCCAAGTGCCTTCCTATCCAGCAAATCCCATTCCACGCATCTGTCATGCTCGAGGGTTTGTTCACCTTCTCAGACAATGGAATATAAAGATCCTTCTGATAAAGGTAATCTTCCATCTGCATCTTCCAAAGACTGAAATTCTGCCCGTTGAATTTATCAACCCTAGATCTTCCATCATCTGCCATAGCTCCCACTCAAGATAAAACTTTCCCTGTGATTCAACACTTCAGCAAACCAAACCAGGCTCTGATACCAATTGTTAGGAAATAAGGGATAAAATATGTGGAATAATCCCTCACAGAATCGCAACAGTAGAAACTAATATGCAGAAAATATTACAGATCTTAAATAAAATACAGAATAAAATAACACAACACAAAGAGACAATATTTAATGTGGTTCACCCAATTTGGGCTACGTCCACCAAGAATCACTTGCTCAATTTTATTACAAGCTACCGCTCTCTCAATGCAATACCTAGATCTGTTTGGAGCTATGCTCAATAAACTCTATAGAATTCACACCCGAATTCAAAACACATCTGCAATGTTACATTATACCCTACCATATGCATAAAACCATATAAGTAGACAACTGCTTAAGTAGTTTTACAAAACCGTGGGTATCAAAACCATGGGCCAAAACCGTCCCATAAACCTATGGGTCAAAAATCCCACCCATATGAGAAAAGCACGTTTCCAGTATATCAGGCATGTTTTAAGGCCAATTTTTTAAATTTCAGGGGCTGCCCCTGAAAACGCTCAGGAACCCCTGAAGACCCCGATGAGAGACAACTGTGGAAAGTGTACAGTACTCTTAGTGTACAGTCTTCAAACTCCTCATTCATTGCAAGTTAAATAATTAGCTCATAACATGGTACCAGAATTATTCGGCTTTCATGTCATCTTGATCTTAGCAATGTTGTATGGACAATTGCTTTGTGCAATAAATGGATATCCATAGAACATATAACTACCAAGAAGAATTGCTATGCAAACCATTAGTTGAGATTTTCTAGGAAGAAATAGGGATTATTGAAGAAATTAGTGTTAGGAAATCAACCTAACTTAGCAAAATGGGACCAGTCAACATGACTAGATGCCAATTTGATGTACACTTTGATTTTCAATAATTGTGTGGAAGACATGTAATAATTATGAAATTTATTTATGTTTTGAATAAATGAAAATTTGCATTTTGAGTATCAATTTTTCCCTATTTTTATGAAGGACTGGGATGAACTAAATGCATTATATATTTCCTAGAAATTCAAGTTCAAAAAAAATTATTACAATCAACCCACTTGAGACCCATGAATAACCTAGGATTAGTTACAAAATTATGGAATAATTTTTTTTTTAAAGTGACACTTAACAACTCAAAGTCTCAATTGTCACAATTAAATTCAAGGTCTAAGAAGATAAAGATTTCCCATTATAAAAATTACTAAAGATCACATTATAAAGCAATTAAAGTGTAATAAGTCCACAGTAGATGATTCAAATTTCCTTTAGGGATTAATTTAATTACTGATTACATTAACACTTTAGATTAAATATTCCTTAATAAAATTTAGAGGTTAAGGGAGTAAAACAATTAAATACCCAAGGTATTTAATTCCACAAGATCTAACAAAAGACAAGAACAAGGTTTAATAACATTGGTGGGAAAGTTTCCTTAAGGTTTAAGTTTTCATTAGAATAAAATTCTAGACCCCCACTTACCCACTCCTAGAAGTTGTTTAGGATTCTAATTTGATTTTTCCCATATTAATGCAACTAAAACCTTTCCCTAAAAACATTCCCATTAGATAGGGAATTTTCTCACCTTTTCGAGTGATATGAAGAAGTCCTCCTAAACCATAGAATTTCTCAAGTTATGGACCAACAGAACTTGCTGATGAAAACTTTCTAAGAATTGCAGCCTTTGAGGAGGAAAGTTTTCCCCACCTCGGTTCTGTCAGACTTTGGGAAAAGGTCACTTTCACTATCAGCAAAAGTGTTTGACCGTTGTAAGCGGTGAAGAAAACTTTTCCCAAATTTGACAGATTTAAAGAAATTTAGTGCTAGTTTTCCCTTTTGGGACAAAAAATTTGAGAAATTTCTGCCGAAACCCAAGGAGGAATGTGGCATTTGCTCATTATTTCAGGGGAATTTCCCATTGGGCCCTTGGTTCAAGCGGGGAACATTTGAAAAATTTTTTCAAAAGGAAGGGTAAAAATTCTAAAAAAATTTCAAACCCAGGAGCCTCCTTGCGACGCAAGAAGATGTCACGTGTCATAAGCAACCGATTAGGATCTCAAAATGGTTCGGTGGGTTGAGCAGGGATAATTTGGAAAATTTACCCAATTTGGAGGCTAAAGCATTAAGGCTTAAAAAGATATGCTCCTGCGTCGATGTCCGAAGCCATGGAAGCCTTAATTACCAATGGGTTGAAATTGGTGGCGGGCTAGGAAAACATACAAATTTGGGCCAAATTTATTTTTGAAAGTGCTTAAGGTTAAAATAGCAAAAAGCCTCCGCCAACACCCAAAAAATGCCATGTGTCAATCAATGATTGGTTGCGGGGTGACACTAAGGAAAAATTACCAAATTAAAAAATCAGAAGGGTTATAAGTTTAGACAAAATTTGGATATGCCTTGTGGATAGTGGATGCCACGTAAGGAAACTTCATGATTGGCTGCACTTTTTGGGAAAAGGACAAAAAGAAAAGGAAATTTCCAAAGGGGCCAAAATTTCTGCGGGTCCAAGAATATTTTTTCATTTAAAATTTGACAATTTTTAACTGAGCCTGAAATGAAGTAAAAACTTCAGAAGGCCATAAATTTTGATTGGGAACTCAGTTTTTGGAAAATGAGGACTTTTTGGAAAATCTCTCGAAGTCCTCTTTGCACAGGAATCCTTATAAATTTGATTTTGATAAATTTTAAAGGGTCAATTTTGAGAAAACATCTTTCTGTCACTTTTAAAGTGAACTGGTATTTTTAACTTATAAATTTTGTTCAAATTTATTGATCTTCTTCCTTCTCAACATGTCAAACAGACATGGAGGATTTTCTTGGAAATATTTTAGGATAGATTTCAAGGTTAAGTTTTGTTTGATTGATTTCAATTTCAAAATTTCCCAATTTTGACAGTAAGACAGTCTGAAATTTTTGAGCCCTAATTTTGAAAGGTTCTAAAAATTCCTTCATAAGTATTTTTATGTTCCAATTGATTACTTTATAAAATTTGGATATTTCATTTATGTTATTTTGATTGTTGTATGGGTCATTCTGCATTTTGATTAAAATATTTGCCAGTATGAAAGTACATCTAACAGAGATCAAATTTAAATAGATCTATTTTCATTTTCCAACTTTAAAGTATAGAATTCATTCCAATTCTAATCTATCATTAAGTTGTTATTTTTTTTTTCAATTCAAAGTATTCAAAATGCCAAAATACAATTCTGATTTCTAAATCATATTTTACACAAAAAAAACTAGAGTATTATGACATTTCTCCATGCGCATATTCACTTTTCATTTCTAATAGAGATTTCAAAATACATTTCAAACATTAAATTTCAATACAGCAATAATACCATTTGAGTAAAGTAATACAATTCTTTATTGATTCAAAGAGATAACTTTACAACTTCTTCTTTCATTCCTCAATTACAATATACATAATACATTTCATTTCTTTCTTTCCAAAGAAAAAAATACAAGTATATCTCTTTCACATTTCAAAATATAACTTTCATAATCCAAGACAACATCTTTCCATACAAATAATATACAAGATCATCCACTTCAAGTGGGAAAAGGTTACAATAAGAAATGATCTCACAAAGGACTGTCAAATTGTCTTCTTTTTTTTTTCTCAGTTCTAGAACAACAATATGAATTTCCATCATTCTCTAATTTGATCACAACAAAATAGGGAAAAGGAAACGCTCTCTCCACCCAACCAAGACATCCAATGAAAAGGAGAAGCCATCCTTCTTCATTGGCCCCCGAGCCCCAACCACATTGCAATAAGAATGATTTGATTCAACTCATGGCAACAACAGGCTTCCACAACAACAAGCAACAAATTTCACATTTAAAACACAGTCCAAAACAAAATTGTAGTTTTCAACCACAGATAAAACATAACAAACAACCTCAGGCTTCATCAAGCAAGCCAAAGGAGAAAGAAACTATGGGGGATGTTGCTTATGCCTCCCAAATGGGAAATGGGTATCACCACCTGAGAACAAACCACTAAATATATATATCATTTCAAAATCCTGAAACATGCCCTTATGCCTCCCCCAAGTACCCCTTATTCCTCCCATTTCCTTATGCCTCCCCAACCTCTTATGGCACCCCATAATGAGTAAAGAAATGCAAGCTATTTCTTTGTAAGGTGGAACCCAAATCCCAAACTCCCCCCACACTTATACCTCCCCAAAACACTTATGCCTCCCACAAAATAAACCCCATAGTCTTCTCCTACACCATTCCTAGGCCATCTACCCAAACAACCCATAAAACAATGCCAAAACATTCACACACAATAACATTTACATTCAATAAAAAAAGAAGAGCATCCATCAAGGAGCCAAGCTCTTACCTCTCCATGATGGAGTTTGTTCCAAGTTCCCAACATAGCAAGTTGTTTCCAATGCAAAAAGCCCAAAATAAATGAAACAAGCATATAAAAATATTCAAACTTCCTCCAAAAGCAAGAGCTCCAAAAGCAAAAGGAATTCACCCAAAATGAATGAAGTCTCCAAGAGTGAAGCAACCCAAAACAAGCAAGGGAATTCAAATATATAGAAGAGGGAAGAGAAGAGGATGAGGTGGATCCATGTAGGATGCCACATCACACATCCTCAACTCCAACACAAAAGTCAACTTCATTCTCCAATGCATAATAAATAGGTGGGTGAATAATATGACAGTTTACTTACACACTCCAAATCAAGCCCACACCCCAAAGGACTGAAATTAAAAGCATGTAAGAAAAGTGCAATTAAAACATTACAACTTGACTTACAAAAATGCATA
The DNA here is from genome assembly GCA_019776745.2 of Taxus chinensis. NCBI lineage: Eukaryota > Viridiplantae > Streptophyta > Pinopsida > Cupressales > Taxaceae > Taxus > Taxus chinensis. Next base: position 103,386,199 of record CM034157.1, read on the forward strand.
ATGAAAGGTCTAAATTCAACCCTCCTAACCATAGGTATGGTTGGTAAATAAATTTAAGAGGTATGGGACAAGTTTAACTTGTCCCACAAGCCTCCAAAATCAGCCTCCATGGACAAATTCGAATTTCAAAAGAAGGTGGAGTGTTTCATACTCCAAAATCAACTTACACATCTCTTACACACACTACTTACAAACTTACTAACGAAATTTAATACAAGAACCAACAACTCTATTAATTACTTTCTTATGATCCATTTTAATTAATTAATTAACAATATGATTACTCACATTAATTACACACATTTAATTAAATAATGAAAGGGGTCAAACACATCAACTAAATAAACACATGCAAACATCAATAAAAGGAACCATAATAAATAAATACACATAACCCTTGGTCACATTTAAAGGTGATCCCCCCATGGGAATCCCTAACACAATACAACACACACAAACAAATACAAGTTGCCATGGTGACCTTGTTGAATTCATCTAGAATTCCAATGTGGTTGGTCTCCAATCCCCCGATGTTTGTTGTGATATTTTTAACCTGCAAAATACAAATAGCTCCTTCGGCCTCGTGGCCATATCAGAACATCCAAAATGAATATAAATATAATTTCAAAATCATCTATATATATATGAATCACAACAACAACAAGGAAATCAACAATATCATTTACAATTTTATCAACAACTATATCATCATCAAATAAATTTCCATTTTCTAGGTCTACTCAAATATCCAAATATCACATGTCTGAACAACATCCATAGTATAACTATGTCAAATAGTATATCAACATCAATATATAAAATGTCTCTAATAATCATCATGCATCATAACTATGAATCAAGTCAACAATAATCCATGATCTAACATCTAACACCATACTAAATAAAAACTATAATAATGTCCATAATATAATCAAAAGTATCATGATCAGTATCAAAAGTGTCGAAGGGAAGTGGGCACTGCACATAAAACTCGGTATGGCTTCCCTATGACCATTCACCAAACTCATTAATGAAGGAAACTTTCGGTTGGTCGCTCCCTTTTCCATGACATATGTAATTTCACCTTTCATTATGTACAGTGTTGAGTAGATCTTATGGAAATTCTCCACAATGTACAAAATTTTCCCTAATTAATCCATCTTGAACTTGCTAAGAATTTCTAATGTGCCTGCATCAAGGGGTATTAGTGTGCATCTGTAAGCATTGTAAATAGGTTTGTGATTCCCATGAAATCCCTTATAGATCATAACCAAGTGTTTTTGCCTGAATATTCTAGTCCTTCATACTTTATTGGTTGCCTGCTTGAAGGAGCAACATTGAATAACAACATTGTACCTCTATTCATGTCTCTCAGTTATATCCCTACAACATAGTTGTGTTGTCATGAGAGGGGCATTTGAATGACGTACAACAAAATTTGATTAATATCAAGACCTTAACCAACTCACCTCCTGTTTTGACACTCGTTGCAAACCTTATTTTTTAAAGTAGATACTTGTGGAAGAGCCAAAATTGATACCCTCACCTCAACAGTGATGTATTGGCAACAAACTTGACCTATGTTTCCATCTGCTATCTAAGAAACTCCCTTCCATGTAGGATTTCCCTTAGAATAACTGCAGCCATCTCTCCATGTCTAGAAATCTTTCAGATTTTAGGTTAATATTAGACACTAGTGTGATCATAAATTGAAGGTCTAGGGTTCAAATGTTAGACATTAGATTAGGTAGAAATTGGTACTTCTTCAGAAGGTTATCTAATAGCATAATAATGTTTGCACAACTAAGAAAGATAACCCCGTCTTGGAAAAAGTAGAATGCATTACAAAAGACCAGGGTCTCTCTGTGAGTGCATTTTATTGACATCTTACAAACCACTGCCTTACATCCTTTCACAAAATTGATTGAATAATCCCGTAGGTGATCTAGACACTGATCAAATTATAACAAACATTCCCAAGTTATAATATTTCCTATCTTTATTTGTGAAGCTAAAGGAAAAGTTGGCACATTATTTAAATTATTCATCACTTCTCTGGGTCAATTTAAATTACTTAATTCCTCACCTTTATAACTTTAGGTTCCGCCTTTCAAAACCCTATATTTTGAAATTAAATCAATAAATCTACAAAAACTTAGTTATTTTCTTATTAATTAAGGGCCAATAACTATACGCATCAACTATCATCACCTATGTAGATTAAAAAAGTAACAAAGGCATCATTAGAAATTTGATGCAATAGCAAATACAATTGGACAAGTGGTTGCATTATATTCTAAAACGCAAATATCGGAAGGGGAGTTCATTTTCTTCACTGTCATTCATAGGTTAGTAGATTAATCTATATTCTGAATGACTATCATTTTAGAAACAATTAGGGCAAAATTACTCATGATCTATGTTCATCCTCAGAACTAATAAATAAAATTATTTGCAAAATCCAGTTACTTTTTATAAATTTATAACTTAAGTCAACATACCATATTATTTCAAATTTTATTTATATATAAATTTAATGGAAAGCTCTTAAATAATCTAATTCTGTAAGTATGGACAGTTCGACAAATTTATTCAGGTTTTGATGTAACACTTATAACATTTTGTAAGCATAGATTGACAAAATAAGATTTTACATATCCACATTCAATTGAAAATATGGAATCTAAGATATATGAGTACACACTAGCACTTGATTAAAGCCATTATGTATCCTTAAGTATATGGGTGAATGATATCTTAAATCGTGGGTCCTCTTCCAACAAAATGCATTGATATCAATTTTAATTATGTATATTTGAGCCTTATATCAAACTAGATATTGTATCTTTAGTAGTTACTCATCTTGCAATCATATCACATTTCCACATGAAAATAAGCTGAAATCACCTTATTAAGTATTTTTTTATTATGGTCTTATATCCAACACCAGATTTTACACTCTTGTAGTACAAATTACCTAAATATCTTTAGTTATATTCAATAGATGACTATGTAAAATTATTTGCTTTAATTAAAATGGTGTAAGTGAAATTATATATAGATATTGCTAATGTTATTTCGAACCAACCACTTTTCCCTTGTAATATCACAATGAACATTAATAGAATCATTAAATAAATATGATATATTACCAATGTGGATGTAAAATTATTTCATGTCATTTAGTAAAAAATGGTTCAAGAATCTACTATTAATTTATTAGCCTTAATTTTCATCGATCCCTTAGTTAAAAATTATATTAGATAACCTTTTAAAGGTGTCAAAATCAAATAAAATTAATCTGAGGACGACAGATCTTGATTATTGTGGAATATATTTATTTCAAGTGGATGAATAATTATGGGGACCATAAATGCTATAAAAATATCATATCTAATACGATATGGATTATAGCATTTCATGAATTTGCATTATTTGGGATCATTTCATCTCCACGATTTTTGGGAGGATAAATACTTTCATATCAATCTAGATTTACATATCATACTATTATTATATTTTAATTCCTGCAGATCCATTTGCAAATGTATTGCATGGGTATAACCAAATAGCTGCAATTATGGACAATGGCTGGCAAACCCAAAATAAAAATTTCTATCATTAGGTCATTGTGGGATGGTTTTGTATCCACGTATTAGAATGAGGCGTAATTAATGGATTTTAGTGGTTTAATAAAGATTAGATACCCATTATTTTTGACAACTGTAAATATTGGTAACATGAACTATTAAGGCATCATGGACTTGTCAAATTAAACCCATATGTCCATTTTCTGATAAGGCATGTATAAGACATAATATTTTATCACCTAAAGATGATTTTTTCATGTTCAACTTTGATGATAGATGATCCAATCTATAGTCTATCAATGAAACACCACTTATAAGGTGGATCTTCTAATGAGTTCAAATTCGAAGAAGAAAGAGATTCTAATTATTTTTTTCCCCTTGCTTTTAGATTTTACAGTAGAATATTCAACTTCATGGATTGAAAAGCAATGAAATCTATCTAGTAATGTCTCAGACTTTAGGAAGTTCATGAGATCTAAGTGCCCAGTCCTCGTATGGACGTCATTAATAATCTTTCATTCATGATGTTCATTTTAAACTTTGGATTGATACTTAGACTAATTTTGATTTCGATATATCTTTGTTGCATGTCATGATTAAATAAATGCAAATAACTGGAAGACTATTTACACCCACATTTCTATAATAAATGAAAGTTTAAAATAATGACCCTAATGGATTTATCAAGGGTATACATGACTACCAACATTTTATTTAAAATATCTACTTATTTTCATACTAATGATGTTCATACTCTTCCACAATAATTAATATTGCCTACTGTTGGATTTTTCAGTATAATTATACTAAACTATTGGATAGCTAGGGAATAAATTAATTATAGTGATGATAGATGATAGACATTACTAATCGATCACTTCAATGATTATTTATTGTCTATGACTGAAAAAATAGGAATTCTCAAACCACTAAATGATGCAGTTGTAAAAGGCCAGATAGGTATTCATGTTTTGTGTTGCAGGAACATTATATCATATATTTCAAAAGGGGATCAGGGGACTAACCACAGAAAGATGTTATTTATTGTATGCATTACATTACTCTGAATGTGAATTTAAACATGTGTAATCCCTATGCTATGAAAGTTAAATGTTGCATGCTTTAATATGAGGTTCAAACATTTAGTGAGCATTAGCCTTCATTTATGCGGCCATGGGTGTAATATGTTCTCTAATATATTCAATTTAGAATATTTTAAGTTTATTATAAAGCATGAGGCATTAATTATTGGGATAGGATTATTGATTACTTCATTAACAAGTTGCTAGATGTATCATAATTATAGTTCCCATTCCTAGCTTTAACATTTAAACTAACTAGGGAATTTTCCTATGACTTGTGGATTGGAGTCATAAACATTGGGTATTATAGTCCTTGTATTTATACATCGCTTAGATGTACATTTAATATAAATGCATTTAGGTGGTGTATTGACTCCACCATCCAATGTCCCAGATTCGAATTTGTCCTTGTTGGCCCCTATTTAGAGACTTATGAGATGAATTATATGTTATGGATTGTCCATCATTAATCCATTTGATGACTATAGAGCTACCAACTTTACTTATGAAGTATGGGACATGATATTGAGATTTTTCTAGATGTATTTAGTTGAGTGTAAAAAGGGTATCTAATTGTCACTTGTTTACTTACACATTTAATTTTGAATCCTTAATAAGGATGGTTTGCAAGTTGTGAGTGTCATAATGGGCATGTTATGAATTACTTACATGTGCAATTAATTACGATGGGTATGGTTTTTGACTATGTGTGTTGGAATGCTAAGAGATAATGTATATGTGTGTGTTTTAATATCTTGGTGTCACCTGAATATCATCCACGACATCTCTTTTCTATCTATTGGATGAATTTGATAGATTTTGGGTTACTTGCCTTATTTTCTTCTCTTGCATTTTTGAAAATTGGTCTTGGTTTTCATACTTGGAGTTGCATCTTGGATTGAGTATGGCGAGAAGGATTCAAAGCTTGGAGGGTAAATAAATTAGAAGCTTGATGGAGAGGTAGGCTCTCCACTTATGTCATTATGTTATTTTGCTTTTTTTTATGCACTATTGTGCTTGCAAAATTGCTTGTTTTGTCTTGTGAATATGTTTGTGTGTTAGTTGGTTATTAGGCCTTAGATGGGTGTGCAAGGACGGATCATGGGGCCATTGAAGAGAGAAAATAGATTTTTTTAAGGCATGAAATTAGTGGAAGTGTGAATGGGAGTCTTACCTATGGGGATTGAAAAGGAAATCATGGTTTTGTTGCATGTTTGCAAGGGAGTGATAAGACTTTTTTTGTGACTATTTTGTGCACTTGGAGGCTTAGCGTAAGACTCCCACTTCACTTGGGAGGCATAAGGATTTGGTATCCCATATCCCTTTCTCTGTTTCATTTCATACTCAAACCTTTGTATTGTTGTGAATGTGTAAATCTTTTGGATATGTATCTTGGTTGAGTTGAATATATTGTATGTGTCTTTGTTGTGAAGCCACTTTTTTGAAAGTTTTCATTGATGTTCAATACTCCTCATGGTTACTTGGTTGGGGATCGGGTACCATTAAGGGGATGGATTCTCCTATTAATGGATTTAATGTTCAGAAGAGAGTGTTGTCTACTCCCCCTTACATTTTTTGTGATTTCATTGTGAAGTTTTAAGAAAGAAAGTATTTGGAGCTACCATTGTGAAGAGGACATGCATATTGAAGACTTGATTTTTGGCTCGTTGATAGCCTTGTTGTAATTTACTCATTTCTTTATTCATCCCCACTTTGAGTGGATGATTTGTAAAATTGTAATCTTGAGAGAAAGTTGTTGTTATACTTGGAAATCAAATGACCTTGTAAACTCCCTTTAAGTGTGCTTGTTTTAGAGACATTTAATTTCAAATGTATTATATTTATGAAAATAAATTATCAAGTTTTACCTTGTCTTGTTGAAAGGAATATTTGGTTTTAGTTGAAATGGATATGCATTCTTTTTAATTTAAGTAGATTCATTGTTTTTCAAATGGGACATACTTTCATTTCTAAGAATATTGTAAAGTTTGATAGGTTTCATTTTGAAAGAAATAAGTATCTTGTTTGTTTGCACTTGCTTTTAGAAATGGAATGGTTACTTTTGTTTTCCTTTAAAGAAAGTAAATTGAAGGACCTAAAGTAGAAATGTTTTACTAAGCTAGTTGAAGGAAAGTAGTTATTAAAATTGTTAGAATTAGCAACACTCTTCCTTTGCTAAATGTATAGAGTTGTATAATAAAAACAATTCATCCTCCCAAGCCTATCCTTAGTTGAAACAAACACAAAAGAAAATGATCCATAAATTTGTATCTGTAACTAGAATGAATTATACTTTCCTCTTTAATGTATACATAACTATATTTGAACAAATTACATATAAATGTTTCTTCTGATTTTCCCTTATAAATAATGAGTTAAATGTAGTTTTTTTTAATTAAAAAAAAAGTTTAAATAAATTTTGTTACCTTTGTATGCTTAATATACTATATTACTAACATATGAACTTAGTTGCACTTTAATAACAATGACTAAATGCGAATATGAATAATAATATATATGTTTATATATATAAACTATATATTATTATTATTATTAAATACTATTAATAATAATAATAATAAATATTGTTATTAATAAATCTTTTACCAATTGAAATCTTATAAATAAATAAAAATGAATCAGCCCATGTTGGGCGCATAGTGTCTAGTCGTATTGGATTTATTGGTGTTGGGAGATTGGGTTGGGAGAGCGGGCACCATGGGTTGGGATAGGGGTGGTTCCGCATCCCTCAACCCACCTATCTATTAAAGAAACCTACGGTGGGGGTTGAGCCCCCACAAAACTTCTTTTATATTTTCTATGTGTCTGCAGCTGCACTTTACTTTGTACATAGTACGCGAGTATTTTCGAACCAAGACCTCCATGTTTTTGTATTTATTCACATATTGTTGTATATATATACACACACACACACAAACACATTCCTTTCAATATATATAAAATTTTGATTTTTGGGTTTTATATTTAATTACAATATTATATATATATATATATATATATAAATCATTAGTATTGGAAATAGATACATATATGAATGTATATATTCCAAATGAGAGCTTTCAGAAAAGAAAAGAAATGGAAGTATTACAAAAATGCAAAGCTATTGGGCAAATGGAAAATACCCAAATGGGTATTCTATTAAATTAATCTTACTACAATAAAATGTAATGTCTTCTCTCAAGCCCTTGATTAAGGCATAATAGCAATAGAAAAATAGAATAAAATTGAATTTGGGATGTATATATCAATCCCCAAGCTTTCTCCTTTCCTCCCATGGCTTCCTTCTCTTCATCCTCCCCTTAACCTGCAAAACCAAAATGAATGAAATGAGCTAGAGAAATGAATAAAACCATTCCTTAGAGAATTTAGGTTTGATTTGAAATCCTCCATCCAATGGCCCAATCTCCTACAAAAGTTAGGTGGAGGGGTTGGTGAGGTTATCATTTGGTCACATGGGCCTTGTTTAAAATGTGGTCACTTATGTGGGTTGGAAGTAAATTAAATTTTGGTATTTTTTTTATTATCTTCTCTTGGAACTTAAAATTTAATCTAGACATGACTTAGGAAAATTTTAGTGAACTCCCTTCCTTAATAATCTAGACCCACTTGTATTTTGGAGAATTAAATTATTAGTTTTGTGTAAATGAAAGAGCTAGTTTAGTTATGGACTTTAATTTTAAATTATTGCATGACCTTAGGAACCATTGTATAAAATTAATTTAGGATTAATTGAATGAAGTATGTTAAGCCTAGTCATAGATTAAATCAATTATTTTATTTAATATTATTATTCATTTAATTTTGTGATGATCTGTAACTAACCAAGGGTTTTAACTAAGTGTTGCATCTGTCCTTTATAAAAAAAAAATATTCCATAATTTTTCTAGCATAATTTTTGTTTGGTTTTGGGTTTCATGTGTGATATTTTGTGGGCATTACACTTGGTATCAGAGTCGTGGGTTCAACGCTTAGACCCTGAGCACACCTGGAAAACATGAAACGAAAACAAATAAACCTAGCACAACTTTAACCCTAGTACCACACAACTAAACTATGCATATGTTGTTTTTTTTTGCAACATAGAAAATTTTAGAAACTGAAACAAAGCTTAGATGATTGGAAGGGGGGTTGTTTAGACTGGACTTTTGTTATTAAATTTTGGCATGATTCTCTTAAGCAACTAGGTATTAAATAAATTTAGATTAATCGAAAGAAAATATTTTAAAAACCCAACCATAGACTGCATCAATCCTTTTAATTTTAAACATTATTATTTATTTATTATTTGTGATGATCAGTTTGTTACTAAGGGGAGCTAAACGTTGCTTCGTACTTTAAAACAAAAAAACTATTCCTACGTTTTCTCGTATAAATCTAATGTTTAGTTTTGGGTTTCGTGTACAAAAGATATGGTGTTACTTTGGTATTAGAGCCATGGTTTTCAAGTGCTTGGAACCGTGCACAACTTAAAAAATATAAAACAAAAAACAATAACCAATGCACCTTTAAACCTAGTACACACACAATGGCCATGATGTGTGAAACATAGATTTAGAAATTGAAAAAAAGCTTAGATGATTATAAACTAACTCTCGCCTTGGTCTATGTAGGAGGTGCAGACTAGACGAGGGCTTCCTACGTGTGGATCTAGATCTAGCACCCCAAGATCAAGTCATAGAAGTTATTCTACCTCAGATATTGCAGATGCTACAGGTGGTTGATTCTGCTATACACGGAGGATTGATAGGAAGGTGACCTAGCAAGAAGGATATGGACCCACCAATGGAGGCCCGTGCACCTTCACATTATAGTGCAAAGGAGAGGGCAAAGAACTCCACCTGATTTAGTAGATATAAGTCACCCCTGAGGGCTCAGAGTCAAGATGTATGTACAAAGATGTTATCAGCGCCCTAGCTTTAGAGTGGATCAGTAGAGAGCCTAGATGGGGACAGTCATCTATAATGGAGCACCATTATAGAATAAGAAGTTTCACGTGCCTTTATTTTTCGTTGAGACACAGGGATTTTTAGGTCGAGATGTGGTTGGTGAGCTGAGTGGATGCTAGCTATGCCCGTGTTCTAGCAACACGAAACCTTGTGTTTACCATCCACCTTCTGAGAGTTGGACCGAGCATGGTGTAAATCAGGAAAAAAATCGTGTAATTCTCATACTGTCACTTGGAGCCTTTGAGGAGAGTTTCAGGAGTAGATATATTTCCACGAGGTTCATTTAGCAATGGATTGATGAGTTCCATGATCTGCGTCAAGCCTCTATGATTGTAGTAGAGTATGAGGGATGATTCTTGGATCTACTTCAGTATGTATACTACATGCACGATGAGCCAGTTTGACTTCAAAGGTTCATTAGTGGCCTGAACTTGGACTTGGGTGGGGCAGTTGCATTCATTGCCCAAACATTATCAGAGGCCATGGAGAAGGCCTATATGTAATGAAACTAGGGGGAAGACTTAGCAGCAACGTGATAGAGTGGACGATTTGTACACTTGTAATCTTGAGAGAAAGTTGTTGTTATACTTGGAAATCAAATGACCTTTTAAACTTCCTTTAATGGGCTTTGTTTTAGAGACAATTTAATTTCAAATGTATTAATATTTAGGAAAAATAAATTATCCAGTTTTTAACCTTGTCTGGTTGAAAAGAATATTTGTTTAGTTCTAAATGGATATGCATTCTTTTTAATTTAAGTAGAAAAAAAAAAAAAAAAAAAAAATTTTCATTTTTTTTCAAAATTGGACATATACTTTCATTTCTAAGGCATATTGTAAAGTTTTGATAGGTTTCATTTTCAAAGAAATAGTATCTTGTTTTGTTTGCACTTTGCTTTTAGAAATGGAGATTGTTACTTTTGTTTCCTTTAAGAAAGAAAGTAAATTTAAGACCCTAAAGTCAAAAATGTTTTACTACTAACTAAGCTATTTGAAGGAAAGTCTTTTATTAAATTGGTTATAATTTAGCAACACTCTTCCTCCGTTGCTAAATATAGAGTGTGTATAGACAACCAATTCATCCTCGCAAGCCTATCCTTAGTTTGAAACAACACAAAAAAATGATCCATAATTTGTATCTGTAAACTAAATGACTTATACTTTCCTCTTTACTGTAATACATAATATATTTGAACAAATTACATTAATGTTTTTCTTCTGATTTTCCCTTATAAATATGAGTAAATGTAGTTTTTTTAATTAAAAAAAAGTTTAAATAAATTTTGTTACCTTTTATGCTTAATAGCTAATTACTAACATATGAACTTAGTTGCACTTTAATAACAATGACTCATGCTAATATGAATAATAATATATATGTTTATATATATACTAATTATTATTATTATTATTAAATACTATTAAAACTAATAATAAATAAATCATTGTTATTAATAAATCTTTTACCAATGAAACTCGTATAAATAAATAAAAATGAATCAGCCATGTTTGGCGATAGTGTCCCGAGTCGTATTGGATTTAAATTGGTGTTGGGAGATTGGGTTTGGGAATCGGCACCATGGGTTGGGATAGGGGTGGTTCCGCATCCCTCAACCCACCCTATCTATTAAAGAACCTCACGGTGGGGTTGAGCCCCCACAAAACTTCTTTTTTAAATTTTTTCTATGTGTCTGCAGTGCACTTTACTTTTGTACATAGTACCGATATTTTCGAACGCAAGACCTCCCTGTTTTTGTATTTATTCACATATTGTTTTATATATATACACACCACACACAAACACATTCCTTTCATATATATCATTCTTGATTTTTGGGTTTTATATTAATACACTATTATATAGATATATATATCATAATTAAATCATAGTATTGGAACTACATACATCATATGAATGTAATATTCCAATGATAGCTTTTCATAGAAAAAGAAAAGAAAGGGAAGTATTACAACAATGAACAAGCTATTGGTCAAATGAAAATACCCAATGGTATTCTATTTAATTAATATTTAAAAAAGAAAAAGCATTTTTTTAATCTCAACTTAAAATAATGTCGTATAGAAATGGAAAAAAACGATGTAGTAAAGTTGTGAGCAGCCATCCCGCACCGTCTTCCCCTTCCAATCCATGGCTTTCCTCCATCCTCCCCTCTTTCCGGCTTTTCTTAACGAACCTATACACCCAAAAATGAATGAAATGAGTAAAAAGAGAGATGAAGAAAACGATCCCTTAAAATATTTTAGGTTGAGTTGATTTCCCCTCAATCAAACCAATGGCCTAGATTGGATTCATATAATGCCCAATTTGTCCCGACAATGTTAGGTTGGGGTTGGTGAAGTGATCATTTGGTCACATGGGCCGTTGGTTTTTGATGGGGCACTTGTATGGTTTGAAAGTTATGTCTAAAATTACTTTCTTTTTTATATATTTAAATAAACTCCTTTCCTTATTATTTGAATAATTTTTATAGTTAAGAGAATTAAATAATTAGCCTTGTGGCAAATGAAGGGTGTTTTTTTTCTTGGAAACGTTAATTTTAAATATTGTCAAATGACCTTAGGAACCGTATTAAAATTATTTTATGATTAATAGAATGAAATATTTCAAATTAACCTTAGAGAAATCAATTGTTTTTATTTCATATTATTATTGAAAGTGTTTTTTGTGAGGATCATGTGAAACTAAAGGTTAACCTTATCATCGCCTTCATTTTTTGTAACAAAAAAACCAAAGAACAAAAAAATATTCCATAATTTTTCTAGCATAATTTTTGTTTGGTTTTGGGTTTCATGTGTGATATTTTGTGGGCATTCCACTGGTAATCAAGAGTCGTGGGTTCAACGCTTAGAACCCTGATCACACCTGAAAAACATGAAACGAAAACAATCGGGAGACCTGCGTCAACCAAACGGAGCAGTTGGTAGAACACCGGGAAGAATAGGTGGGGCATCGGGGAGAAATTCGGGGGGGGGGAACGACAAAGAGAGTAGGGCATAATGGTCGGATGTTTTGAAACATAAGAAATTAGAAAACTGAACACAAAGCTTAGATGATTGAAGGATTTTTTTACGACTTGAACTTTTGTTATTAAAGTTTTGGCATTGATCCTTATTCACCTATGTATTAAATAAATTTAAGATTAATCGAAAGAAATATTTTAAACCCAACAATAGACTGAATCAATCCTTTTATTTAACAGTTATTATTTATTTATTTTTGTGATGATCAGTTGTTAAACCTAAGGTAGCTAAACGTTAGCCTCTGATTTAACAAAAAAAAATAATTCCATAAGTTTTCCTCGTATAATCTATGTTTAGTTTTGGGTTTCGTGTACAAAATATTATGGGTGTTACAATTTGGTATTAGAGCATGGTTTCAGTGCTTGGGCTCGTGCACAACAAAAATATAAAACAAAAACACATAAACCTAATGCACTTTAACCTAGTAGCACACAACAACTGCTGATGTTTTGAACATAGAAAATTTAGAAATTGAAACAAAGCTTAATGATTTAAACTAATCTCCCTTGGTCAATTTGGAAGGTTGCAGACTAGACGAGGGCTTCCTACGTGTGGATCTAGATCTAGCACCCCAAGATCAAGTCATAGAAGTTATTCTACCTCAGATATTGCAGATGCTACAGGTGGTTGATTCTGCTATACACGGAGGATTGATAGGAAGGTGACCTAGCAAGAAGGATATGGACCCACCATGGTGCCCGTCACGCTTCAATTATAGTGCAAAGTAGAGGGCAAAGGCACTCCCACATGAATTAGTGGAGTATATAAGTCACCTCCTTGATACTCAGGCTCAAAGATTTGATTACAAATATAGGTATCAGAGCCCCTTATGCTTAGAGTGGATCACTGTGTAGGAGGCCTAGATGGGGACTCATTGCTAAATGGAAGCACATTAGAGAGATAATGAAGTTATCACTTGCCTTATTTTTCTTGAGACCACCAGGAGGATTTTTAGGTCGAGATTGTGGTTGTTTAGCTTGAGTGGATTCTTCAAGCTATTCCTTGTTCTAGCAACACGAAATCTTTGTGTTACCGATCCACCTTCTGAGAGATGGATCCGGACAATGGTGAAATCTAGACGAAAAAATCGATGTCATTCTCAGCTGTCACTTGGGAGCTCTTTGAGGAGAGTGTCATGATAGATAATTTCCACGAGGTTCATTTAGCAATGGATTGATGAGTTCCATGATCTGCGTCAAGCCTCTATGATTGTAGTAGAGTATGAGGGATGATTCTTGGATCTACTTCAGTATGTATACTACATGCACGATGAGCAAGTTTGACTTCAAAGGTTCATTAGTGGCCTGAACTTGGACGTGGGTGGGCAGTGTGCCTCATTGCCCACAACATTATCAGAGCCCAACGTGGGAGTCGGAGAATCTTGGAGGAAGCCCATGAGAAGGCCTATATTGTAATGAAACTAGGGGGAAGATCTTAGCTTAGCGGCACGTGATAGAGTGACGAGTCGCATACAACAGCTATAGGATGGTAGATTGAGGGGATAAGCTCCTCCTCCTCATCGTGGACACAAATCAACATAGTCTTCCTTCTTATTTCCTTCCTTCTGCCACTCTTGCCTCCTCTACCTCATCAGCAACAGCAGGAGAAGTAAACTCTACCACCCTTTTGACCTCCACAACCTCTTGATGAACAGATAGGGCTTAGTATGGGACTTCTAGCTAGGGGTCCTAATGGGACACAAGCTCCACCTCAAGAACAGTCAGTAGCAGTATGTCCGCCACAACACCCATAGAGATTTATGTCCAAATCATCCGGTCCTTCAGCACCTACTACTGGGCCACCTAGAGGACTATCTGCACAGTGGAGAGGACCAGAAACTTATTATGGATGCAGCATGTAAGGACATCATTTGAGAGATTCACCTCAGAACCTGCTAATAAAGGTAAGGAAAACCTGATCTAGCCTACCATTAATGACAGTGCTAGGATATTCACACATATATTCAGCGGTTGAGACCCCCCCACGCCGAGCACCAGGGCCATTGATAGAGAACCACAATGTTAACATTGGTGGCGTATTTCTATCCCTCTTTTATTTACTCAAGCTCATCAGATTCTTCATTTTTTTCCATCTTCCAATAAATCATTAGCAACAGCTGTGCATTTTGCCAAGGTCTTATTGGGAGATGTCGAGATGGCTTCTGGAGCCAAGAATCTCATTAAGATCCCTTGTCCAGGAGTGCATAGTGACTCCTGGACCCTTACCACTACCTTGGATCTTCGTATTCTTTCCCTTGGGTGTCGTATGGTCTATCTTTGATAGATTGGTTTGTCTCTGCACAGAATCAGAGTTGATTTCTATAGTAATATTATATCTTGTGAAGATGATTTGGGAGTGGAGTTAGTGATTGTTAGAGTCAAGAGACCCATCTCTATCCACACAATTTATGCTATTCATCTGAAGCTGTGTGTGGCGACTGGGTTATTAGCTGTATGCTATTACAATTAGTGATATGTCTTAGGATGAGGCTAGTGGAACCACCTTGATGACACCCACCCCATTTTGTAGGATTTCTCAATGGTTTCCTAGTGAGATGCCAGGATGCCTCTCCCACGTGAGATATATTTTTCACGTTGACTTGGTCCAAAGAAGAACCTACTCTGCGCCTCTTTTACAAGATTACCAAAACCTGAGCTATGTGAGCTTCCAGTTGCAGCTTGAAGGGCCTTCTTAAGAAAGGCCTAATCCATCCTCAGTGGATCCCCTTGGGGGTGGCCCCCTTGAATTTTGTGAAGAAGAAATATGGATCCTTACGTTTGTGTGTGGACTATAGTCATCTGAACAAACTAGCTATCAA
Source organism: Taxus chinensis (assembly GCA_019776745.2). Classification (NCBI taxonomy): domain Eukaryota; kingdom Viridiplantae; phylum Streptophyta; class Pinopsida; order Cupressales; family Taxaceae; genus Taxus; species Taxus chinensis. Next base: position 103,401,697 of record CM034157.1, read on the forward strand.
GAATAGCTACCCCCTTCCTCGCATGAATGATTTGTTTGATTAGATGAAGGGAACCACTATATTTTATAAAGTTGATCTTGAGTCAAGATACCATTAGCTAAGGATTGCAGATGCAGATATCCACAAGTCAGCTTTCTACATGAGATATGGCCACTATGAGTTCCTAATGGTGCCATTTGGTCTTATGAATACCCTTTCCATGTTCATGAGTTTGATCAATGTGGTTTTTATCTTTATCTTCTCACATATGCATGATGAGCATGAGGAGAACCTTCGTCAAGTTATATAGTGTCTTCATGAGAAAAAACTTTACGGGAACCTAGAGAAGTGTGTGCTCTTTCAGTCAGAGGTGCAGTATTTAGGTCACATCATTTCTTCGGATGTTACAACAACACACAACTATCATTCAAGATCCGATCCTTATGGATTGGCCAAACATCCCACTCGTGGTGACGGCAAAGGTGCAGCGCAGAATTATTGGGTTGTTAGGATACTACATGCGATTTTTTTCAGTACTTCTCTTGAGTAATGTCACTCCATACTTTGACTTCCCTTGCATCGAAGGGAATATTTTTTTTTTGCGTTAGATAATATAAAACTCCTGCAGCGACACTAAAGGAACTCCTTATGACATCACACCATCGTTTTCTTATTGTGCAACCCATCAGGGTGAGTTCTTCATTTCACATATATGCGTCTTTTGGCATGATATAAGGAGGTGTGTTGATGTAGGAGGCGTGTTTGTATCTTTTTGAGTCTCTTAACTTAAGGATTATGAGCTCAATTATCCGGATCATGACCTTGAGCTTGTAGTAGTTATGCATGTTTTTGTTTGATGGAGACACTTCCTTTTTTGCTGGATATTTATACTGAGGACTGATCACTTGAGACTTCACCACCTCTTCACACAGCCCAATCTCAACACTCGTCTATGGCGTTGGATGGAGTTACTTTATGAGTACGACATGGGAATAGAGCATGTGAAGGGAAAGTATAATGTGGTTATAGATACCCTGAGTAGACAGAGACATGTGCCTATGATTACCTCAGTGAGTATATATTTGCGGAGCAGGATCTTGCAACGACTTCCTCACGACAAGTTCTAGCTTGCAACGATATCATAGATTGAGTCACAAAGATCCCTTGAGGGGAATTTTGATGGATTATAACTAGAGGTAGGTGGTATTCTTAGACACAAAGGTAGGATATATGTTTGTAGAGATGGATGCTTGAGACAGGATATCTTAGAAGAGGCTCATTGTGCACCTTACTCAACCACCCAGTGGCGTGAGATGTGCATAGCCACCCTGGATACAACTTTAAATCATTTGGATATTCTTCGGTGGGATGTGGCTCGTTTATTGTCCAAGTTCTTTAGAGTGACAGAGGGGGAAGGCAAAGCCTCAACATCCCAGAATGCCTTCTCTACAACCGCATTCCTACCTGAAGGTGTGTATGTGGAAACTTAAATTTCCATGCTTTCATAACACTAGGGATCTTCACTGTGAGATCCACCATGACACCATCATCGTCATAATATGGATAAATTGACTGAAAGGTGGGATTATTTTTTCTCTAGTAAAGACCACCTATGCCGCTGTGTAGTAAGGTGAGTATGCTCGATGAGATTTTCGATTGCTAGATATCCACAGAAGATCATTTGTGACACGCGATCCCCGTGTAACTTCTGACTTCTAGACTGTCCTTGCAGGTTGGGTTCTTAGTTTATGCTTATCAGCCTCGAGTAATACTTATCATCTAAAGCTAGATAGATCGACCAAGTGAGTGGAATCCGATTTGGATGATATGTTGTAAATGTTTATGCTCATGGACGCATCAATCATACTTTATATTTAGGTAGAGTTACACAACAGTTTCAATTCAGATTGGTTAGGGATTAATTTTCAGAGGCCCCTTTTTTATGGTATAGAGTGTAAATACCCTTGAGTTAGGATAGGTTGGGGATAGTGGTTTTCTTCTTGGCCAGCTTTGGTATCAATGTATGGAGGCATGGGAAGTTTTCTTGATTGAAAGATGGCTTCAGGAGGCTCAGGATATGTAGAAGAGCTATGGCCAATTAGGAGGATACCTCAAGTTTTGAGTGGCACGAAAGTTTTTTTCGAATGTCAAGCCTCAGATAAGCGTCTGATCTATTATGGAAAAATCTCTTCGCTTAGCTTCTATCTTTGTGGGTACCCTTGAATCATTAGAGTGTATCGTGCCTTTGGCCTATTGTGCGAGATTGCCAACCATACTGTCTCACATGAATGATGTTTTTCATGTATCTGCACTTAGGAGATATATTCCAAATCCCTCTCGTCTTGTGGATTAGACCACATTATAGGTGCAGGAGTAGGGATAGGTGTTAGTGGAGCCCGTATGCAACATAGATCACAGGACTTTAGGCCTTCAAGGTCATGAGATTGACCAGGTGTTGATCCATTAGGATAGTTTATGGATGACAATACAACCCATTGGGAGATTCTACTATTTTAGTACAAGCTCATTTCCTTCCTCATCTACTTACGGTGACTTCAGGAGGAAGTTCGTCCGAGGAAGGGGGATTTAGTGGCCCCACTCCTCTTTGACATTGTTCTTATATTGAGTATTGATGACCTTTGCCGCTAACTGTTGAGGACATTTGTATTATGATACATTGTCATTCAATAGAGATAATTAATATTTGTTATTTATTAATAGTAATAAAAATGGTAGTAACTTGTCATAATAAATATATTATTGTTATGATAGTAAAGGTCAGTATATTAAGTAATAAGTAAATGTCTTAGATTATTAATCAGAAATAGTATTATTAATAATAAGAACATATTTTAAAAGTTTTTAATAAAACAAAGGTAAACAAAAAAAATAATAATAATTTAATCTAACCTTTGCAGCTAGGGTTTCTATAGAAAGGGAAATGGGGTGGGGACGGTTCGGCAACCCAAGCCCCACCCCATAGTTATTGGAGTAGGAAGTGAGGTCATTGACCCTTCCCCACCCCCATAACAAACAAAAATAAATACAGTGGGGGCTAATCCCCCACCAAACCTTGCAAAATTGTCTCATTACTTTGCGCACGACACCTATAAATGGATTCCTTACCAATATGTATTTCTTTGAAAATCCATGGCCGTAGGTTATTGTTAAATTTTTTTATTTTATTATATATATATCATATATATATATAATATATATATATATCTATATATATATAGTTCAGTATTAAAGAGTTCAGTATTAATAAGCTTGTATATGTGAGTAGAATAATCTTCTTCTTCTTTTATAAATCTTTCTCGAGTACATTAAATTATATGAAAATGAGAATATAAAAAGAGCTTTAGTTGTGTATATCTATTCACAAAAGAAAAGAAAAGAAAAAGTAGATCTATAGAATGGTAGATCTATTGAATAAATGAAATTTACCCAAATGGGTATTTTATTGGAAACAAATATATATCAAATCCTAAAATTTACAAACCCTTGAAAGGGGTAGAATAAAGGAAGATAAATAAAATAATATGGATTTGGGATGTGTATATCCATCCCCAAGTTTGACCCTCCTCTTCAATCCTCCCTTAACTTGAAAAACCAAAATGAGAGAAATGAGAAAAAGAAAAGAATAAAACCCTCCCTTAAGGATTTTTAAGTTTGTTTTGAATTCCTCCATCCAATGGCCCGAAATGTCTCCTATAAAAGTGATGTGGGGTTAGGTGAGGTGATCATTTGATCACATGGGTCCCATTTTGAATGGGGCCACTTGTGTGTTTTGAAAGTAATTAAGCTTTTGCCTTTTATTTTGATTTAATTTAAATAAACTGTCCCCATATTAGTTTAGATTACTTTTACATGAGAGAATTAAATAATTATCCTTGTATAAATAGAAGGGTTGTTTATACTTGGAATTTTATTATTAAAGTTTTGCATGATCTTAGGCACCTAGGTATTAAATCAATTTAAGATTAATCAAAAGAAATATATTAAAGCAAATCATAGACTTAATCAATCATTTTATCTAACATTATTATTTATTTAATTTTGTGATGATTGGTTATTAACTAAGGGTACCTAAACATTGCATTCATCTTTAACAAAAAAAAAAATATTCCATAATTTTTCTAGTATAATCTATGTTTGGTTTTGGGTTTCGTGTACAAAATTTTATGGGAGTTACAATTTAAATATCCACCTTAAAACTCAAATGGCATACTAGTAGAAAAAACTTAAAGGGGATGAAATTCACAAGGATTATAAATTTGAAATCAAACCCTGGATGCATTTGCTAAATGTTAGCGATTATATCACCACTAGTCTTTTTCCTTGATTTAATCTAGAAAAAATGCTATTTGAACCAAATCTAGTAAGAAAAATAATACCAAATGGATTCTCTTACCTGACATTATACAAGCCATTGTTAGTTACTATAAAGGGGTTGCTTTTACCTAACCTTCCTCTACAACTTAGGATAATGCTCTTGTGCAATGTATTCAAAACATCCCATGAATAATTTCGTAATCCCAAATGGCAGATTGTTTCATGTATTTTTCTAAAATTGAACTTAATTAAGCTATGATGTACATGGCCATTGAAAAATATCTGACCGTTAATGGATTTTGTTATGATTATTACAGAACCTCTGGGATACTTTTTGGCATGACTTCCATCGTATGTACATTGAATCATTGCAAAACAAAACCCTGAGAGAGATCATCAATAAGGTTAATATCAAATTCATTCTGAAATATGGAGATCCTAATCCTTGCTTAATGTCTATTACAAATTTATTGCCAAAGATCATGCTCTCCACCTTAGGGATTTGGTTCATCCTATTTTCAATAATGAAAAATCTTGTTTTTATCAAAAAATGTTATATTCTTGATAATTTGATTTTTTTTGGAAGGTATGAAATGGGAATAATATCTAACCAAAATATTGTTTTCATTAAATTTTTTTTTTAGAAATATTATGACAAGATTGATTGGCCTTTTAGAATTCACATGTTGCAAGCTCTTCGATTTGAATATTTGTTTATTTTCATGGAAAACATGTTATTCCAACATGTTGGTGCTTGCATCACTATTAAGGTTGTTCAAATCTCTAGGTTTAAGATATTAAAATCTATAACATAAAGAATCCTTTTGGCACCATCTCCGTATGTTCTAGTTATTGAAGATTTCAACTATATGATTTCTCACTACACCTCCCAAGGCATGCTGAAAGGCATTTTATTTTCAAAATCTAGAAAAAAATTGAATCATTTTCATTTTTTTGGAAAACCCTTTCACATTGTCCTTAAAGAACAAAAATTTAATATTTTCATGGATTTCTTTTATAATATTTTCTCCCCTCTAGCTCTACCTTTAAGTTGTTGAAATATAAATGTTATATGAAATATTTAAAACCCATATCTTATTGGCTCACACAATATTAGTTGTAGTGGATTTAACCTAGAATCTAATTCAAATTCCTACATATTCCATTCAACTTCCAAGCGTCCCTCATTGATATTTGAACATATGTTGTCCTATATTTTGAATAAAAAATTAAAACTTGATCAATAAACCACTTTCATTACCAGTAAAATTAAAATATTTCTTGAACGTTTTGGTTGCAACCCATGTTTATTAGTCTCCATTCTAACCTAAAACCCCACCTCCCCTCTAATGTGGCTAATAATTAACTTGAACAACTTCTCATGGATGTTTTCTGGGCCAAGTATAATATTTCTAAATTATTTCATAGGGTGGCATGGTATATTTTTTGTAAACGTAAAGAGACAGGATTATTGGGGCTCATTGATATCCAACTTAAAGGTCATACTCTTGGAATCAAATGGATTCTTTGAATTCTAAAAAAATATAAAGCATGGATATTTCTTGTTAGACACTTAATCATCCAAGTCTTTCCACTTAGAACAAAATATTTAGAAGGGTTGTATTTTCGATCCCTACTAATCACTCATGTTTTGTTAAAAATATGAGGCACTTTTGCAACCAAAAGTATCTTGCACACATGGGAAATTCTCAAACCCCATCTAATCTGGGTGGGGAATGAATTCTAGAATGGTTATTATATTAAATTGCATTCTATATGGTGGTCTTTCCTCCTGTAATTCTAAGGTTGTTCTCTTTCACTTTCTCTTGGAATAAAAGGGTTGAGGTTTATTAAGAAATAAATTTGCAATATTACAGATCTATTTTCTTGGAAAATAATGAGTTGACATCCATAGGAATATATTAATCAATAATTTAATATTTCAAATGATGATGCTCATTCTATCTCCACCATCCTTTTGGTGATGGGATTGGATCTTGCCTTTTACCAATCCATACTTCAGGTACAATCATTATAATGGTTATCCCCTTTTCATGGAAACTAGAATTTAGAATGATGCTCTTAACTATAGATGGAATCACAATTCATCCCCTCAAGATTGGTCGAAGATATTTGAAAAATCTTTGCAAATTTTTTAAAAAACTAAGAAATCTTATTTATTATAGTATATTCTATATCAAGGCCTTCCTATTGGGGATAGAATAGATGAAATGGGAGATCTTAACTTTTTTCTCCCCATTTTTCCACCAACAAAAATCCATAAAAAATATTTTCAAGTTTTTCTCCTCTTTTCATTCAGTTTGGATGTGGATCCACTCACTTTTTCTCCCTTATTACAACAACCCTTTTCCTTGAAAATAATCCTCCTAGGGGAATTGGCTTAATTACCTGTAAAATAAATCAAAATATATGGAAATTATAAAATGCGAATATTATATTTCATTTTTTTAACAAAAAAATATCTTATATTATATTAAATTCAACACGATACAAGATTCATTGAAAAAAAAATGAATGATATGAGAGCACACCTTGAAGCCACAAGCACAATAGGCCATGCCTAAGAAAAAAATTCCAAGCTACGTATACATCTGAGGAACATGAAAAACAAAGCCACCCAATGCCAAAGCATAACGATAAAAAAGAGGCTCAAAGCACCCCTTATTCTTCTTACATTGTGTGACAACAATCCACGACACCTGATGCAGAGCGAATTTGAGTGGAGGATCAAGGCAAGGGCTATTCTGAATATGGTCAAAATAAGAAGACTCAAATACATGTGACCCTTTGGCACAAAATCTAGTAAGGGGAATCTCAACATTCATATATATTTAACTTTCAGACTAAGAAAATTCTTTGACTTCTGATGCTGAAAATTGCTGTCAACCTTTAGGCCGTAGATATAGCCATTTGTTCTTCCTCTGTTTATTCGTATTAAGTGACAATGAGAAATCCTCCTGAAGGTGCCATGTGTTATGGCGAAAGATGCATAAAAATTCCTTGTTATCATAATCAAGAATTTAAATGCACTCGAATTCATCATGGATTAACTCAAATTTTTCCTAAAGACATTTGCTAAAATCCACCTCAACGCATATATGAGAATAATTGAATAGTCCATTCTTAGACCACTCATCATACATCTTGATTATTTTACCAAAAAAATCACCAATAGCAGCACAAACCATAGGGTGCCAAAAGGGAAGAGGAATATTGGGGAGATGAACCCAAACGGGCACTTTTGAAACCGCCGTAGTAGAAGTGTTATGATCCTCATATGTGGATTTCACTAATGCCTTGAGGTTTTTGTGTAACATTTTGTTACATTTCGTATCAGAACGACCACCGGTGATTGAATCCCACTCGGTTGGTTACGTCATGTAGTCAGGGCCCGTGGGGTGCCTAAATGTCGGTGAAGTGGGGCTCGTACGTATGGGAGTGTGGGCGCAAACCTAGCCTGAGTTGTGCTTTATGAAAGCGTGGTGGGATGTTATGATCTTCATGTGTGGATTTCACTAACACCTCTATTTTTTCGTGTAACTGTTCGTTACAAGAAGTATGAATATATAGAAACTATGGAGTACAAAAAGAACCAGCCCTACTCAAAGTCATCATGGATTAACTCCAATTTTTTCCTGCAAACCTTTGATAAAATCCACCTCAACACATATATGAGAATAAGCGAATAGTCCATTTTTAGACCACCCATCATCCATATTTATTAATTTACCAAAATAATCACCAATAGCAGCACACACCATAGGGTGCGAAAAGGGGAGGGGAATATTGGGGAGGTGAACACAAACTAAAATTTTTGAAACCCCCATTGTAGAAGTATCAATATCTACAAACCATGGAGTACGAAAAAAACCATCCCTACCCCATAACCAAGGACCCTCATTAAGAATTCATTGACACTCTGTAGGTGATAATAATTGAACAATAGAAGACCCTTTGCATATAACTAAATCTCACAGTCACAGGAACAAGTAGAAAAGATCCATTTTTGTAAATTGAAAAATAAGGGAAAATATTTGAGGGTAGAGATAGATGCAGTTACCGCTCAACAGGAAATAGTTATCATAGGAGTATCCTCTTCCTTTTCCAAAATTTATGGTGACCCGAAAGTGGATGAATCATTCCCTAGATAACTAGTAGCGGCTGCGACAAAGGATTTATGTGTAGTAACCAGAATTGGAGAACTACCACCACCACTAGATTCAAAATGCCCCTACCTCCTTGTTTTTCTAAGCATCACCTCCCACCTAGCACCACCACCACCATTCCCATCCCCTCTAGTGTGTAGGCCTCCATTGAGGACTCCATTAATGGAAGGGTTAGGGCATGAAGGAGAAGTTCGGTTAGGGATCAAGAGAGGTAGAGTTTTTCTTCGAGACATAGGCTTATTTTTTTCTCTTAGCATCCTTATATTTCAAATTTGGAAAGATACAAATTTTAAAATTCACAATTAAATTCAAATGGATAGTATATTGATTATTTCTAATCAATTTGATATGATTTCAAATGTCTTTCTTTATATTTGGAACCAGACATTGAAATTACTCCTAGAGGTGAAGCATATGTCAAATCTTATTTATCTTTAGGGAAATGCTCCTGATGTTTTTATTCACAAACTATTAGACCATGTTCATCCTTACTCCTCTCAGGGTAATGATTATGTTAAGTCATATTACCACTCTAGTAGTAGGTAAAATATCCTTATCCCTCAAGCTTCACAACCCCAACTCAATGTAGACAAGGTAAATGGAGGATTTCTTCTCCTATTGGTACTTCTTAGGGACAAGAATTTTGTCGAAATAATTGATGGAATAGTCAAACGTGATAGTGGTGGTAGTGGTGATGTATCTGATTTGTAGAAGGGTCCTCCTTATAAATTCCCATGATTTTATCTAGTGGTGATGTAGTTGATTTGTATAAGGGTCCCCCTTATAAATTTTCTTACTTTTCTCTGGTCATTTCTTCATAGAAATTATATAACAAATAATAATATGGCTAATCCAGAGTTCCTGATATGGAACAATAAGGTGGTTCTAGCCTTTTTAGGAATCCCGATGGCTTACCTCCACCTCATTCTCCATCTAATACTTTATGTATTTCTAGTACTTAATATATCTCCTTGTTTCATTTCTTCAACTATTTTTTGGTTTAAAATACATTGATCTTCAATTTCTATGTTCTAAGAAGTAATTTAATCATTTCAATTGCATTTCACCACTTAAAAACTAGACTTAAAAGTATTTATATTATCTTCATGTGGAATTTTAACTAAATATTGGAGGCATTGGCATTAATAAAATTGATTCCCATACTCTAAGAAAAAACTGCACATCAAAAAATGGTTAGAAAAATAGATTCCAAACAATAAAAATAGATTAGCACGGAGAAATAACAATAGAGATAGACACAAAAACTATTTATATTATCTCAAATAATAGTTTACAAAATATTAAACCTCCAATTTATTACTACTACAAGATTCCGCAAACACTCTGTGTGTTGTTTCTGTAGGTTGTTGTTTTGTTGTAGTCTCTATTTTCAGTTACTACGGGTGTTATTTTAAGTTGCTATAGGCTCTGAGATTTTTCTACAGGTTGTGGACCATTTCTATAGTTTGTGGGCTATTTCCCAGACTCTTGCACTTCTTTATACTATAGAATACTGAGTTGTTGTTCTAACTGGACTTTTTTTCCTTCTCCTTTTTTGAACTTTTGTTGGAAATTCTTTTTGTCTCAATGTATATGTTAGAGAGTTAATGAGACAAAAAACAATTTTTTTGAAAAGTTATAAAGTTCTCTCTAAAATAGGGATTTCAAAATGCACATCCAGAAAAAAGCATTAAATGTTGACAGATGGTGGTTGACAAGAGGGAAAAGATAAATTTGAAAATATGCAGGCTCAAGATTACCTGGTACATTAAATTCTTAAAAAAATGACACAGCCCCTTAATCTTGAGCAAAGACTAAAAAATAATTTCTAGAGCTAGGCATTCCATCTATGATGCCTAGATTTTCTCTCAAATGCTCAAACCTTTCCTTTTACAGTGGTTTAGTAAAATTTTTATCTCAATTTCTCCTTTCTCAACCAATTCATGAATGAAGTGATATCTGATTACAATATTGTTTTTTCTTCTATGAAAAAATGTATTCTTTGACAATGCAATGGAAGACATATTATCAGAAAAAATAACAAAAAATCCTTGTTAGTTTTCCTTCAAATCTGAGAGGATTCTTTTTAACCATACCATCTAACAAGTGACTGAGTTTACTACAATATACTCATCTTCAGTAGTAAATAAAGAAACAATAGATTGTTTCTTGAAATCCCATGATATAGATCCTGAACCAATATTGAAAACATATCCATATGTGCTTCTTCTATCATGTAGTATACCTACCCAACTTCTACCCATGTAGTCAACTAATTGCAAATCATTATCAGCAGCACATAAAATTCCAAAATTACTTGTTCCATTCACATACCTCAATATATGCTTGCTTACTTGCCAATGTGTCTCTCTTGATGTCTCCATGAATTAGGAAATCAAACTAACTACATACATAATGTCTTGTCGTCTTGTAGCTAAATAAATTGAAAAATTACTTTCATGATTTTGTACCTTGTAGGATCTACATTGTTCCTACAACCATCTTTAGTCAATTTAATGCTTAATTCAGCTGGTGTAGATGTTGGTTTTTATTCCAACATTTTGAACCTTTGCATTGCATACTTTTCTTGAGACACAAAAATGACCTGCTTTATTTTCTTGACTTTAATGCAAATAAAATACTTCAACAATCCTAAATAATTCATGTCAAACTCCTTCTTAGCTTATTTGAATTCATAAATTTCCTTGCTTACATTTCCATTAAAAATTAATTCATCAACATACAAAACAACAATTAAAATCTCACCATCGTTTACCTTGATGTAGAGTGTAGGCTCTCTGCTACTTTTGCTAAAGACATCACTGATCAAATAGGAATTAATCCTACTATATCAAGCTCTTGGTGCTTACTTCAGTCCATACAAAGCTTTCTTTCAGACCCTTGGATTTCATAACTAGGTGGTTGTTCCACATACACTTATTCTTCCAAGACTCCATTCAAGAAGGCTGATTTTCTGTCCCTTTGATGGACCTTTCATATGTGATGAGAAAATATGGAAATAATATTTCTCATAATCTCTAATCTATCAACTGGAGCAAATGTCTTATTGTAATCATGATCAGAATTTTGTTTGTATCCTTTGACATCTAATATTTCCTTGTGTCTTTCAATCTTTCCTTTTGTTTGTATCCTTTGACACTTGACTGTTATGACTTATTTTCCTTCAGGAATATCTACTAATTCCCATGTTTGGTTCTTTTCAATAGCATGCATCTCCTCATCCATTGTTTCACACCATTTATAATCTTTAATTGCTTCCTCAAAATAAATACGACTAGTTGTTAAAAATAAAGCAAAATTAATCTTGCATTTTCATCATACCTTGACTGCTCATAAATCTCTTGTACACTCCTCATACGATTTTGACATTGATTTGAGTCGGATGATGATGAAGATGCCTCATTCACTGCTCGTTGTATGCTTTGTTGGCTACTACCATTTGAAGATTCACCCCTTTGTGAAATGGGTGCCCAACTAGGTGCATTGTTTGGCCTGTCATCTATTGTATCAACAACAATAATTGTTACATTTTTCTTTGCTTATGGCTACTCCACTTCTTGTGTATCTCCCCAAGATGCTTCTTCAATAAATTGAACATCCACGCTGATTATGAGCTCCTTTGTCACTAAATTATACAATCTGTAAGTTTTTGATTGCTCGCTAAATACAATAAAAATGCATTTCTCTCCTATGTTATCCCATTTTGATCTTCTTTGTTTCGACACATGTGCGTATGCTACACACCCAAAAACTCTCAAGAGCTCAACACTTGGCTTTCTTCTATTCTATGCCTCTTAAAGTATCTTATTTCTCACACTCTTTGTGGGACATCTATTTAGCAAATAGACGGATGTCTCAGCTGCTTCAGCCCAATATTCATCTATCAATCCTCTTGCTTTGATCACACTCCTTACCATTTCTTAAATTGTACGATTTTTCCTCTCAGTTACACCATTTTGCTGCGGTGTATACTTTGCTCTGAACTGTTTCTTGATCTCATGCTCTTTGCAAAAGTTTAAAATTCATTTGATATGTATTCTCCCCCTCTATCAGTTCTTAAGGTCTTTACGTAATGCCCATTATGCTTCTCTACTAAAGCTTTGAATTGTTTGAACACTTCAAATGTCTTTGATTTATTTTTCAAAAAATGAACCCATGTTCTTTTGTTGAAGTCGTCAATAAAAATAATAAAATACTCACTTTTAGACAAGGAGAGATTCTTCATGGAACCAAAAAAAATATGAATGTATCAGCTCAAGAGGTGAGCTAACTCTCCAAGATTTACCTGAGGGAAAAGAATTTATATGTTGCTTTCCTAATATGCAACCCTTACATACTTTCTCTGGCTGTTAAATAGGAAGAAACCCTTTAACTATTTGATTTTTGTAAATAACATGCAATCCACCATAGTTCAAATGCCCATACCTTAAATGCCAAAGTGTAGATTGATCAATGGTTATTGTTTTAATTTTTTTTGTTGCCACACTTTGCATTCTCAATGGAAACATTTTGTTTTGTGTCATTTTCATTACTGTAATCTGTTGAATGCTTTTACTTCTGTCATATACAATGCACTCTTCATGCTTAAAATTCCTTTTATACCATTTTTGCACAAGCTTACCAATGTTGAGAATATTATACTTCAATCCAAGAACATAAAAGACATAATTGATATGACTTTTGTCTCCTTTCTTGGTTTAGATAGATACGATGCCTTTGCTAATGAATGCAATCTTATTGTTTGTTCCCATTTTGACGTCAATCTTGATTAACTCATCCATGATATTAAATATTTATTTATTTCCACACATGTTCCACTCTACACATGTGCCACACATATATTATGCATTCTTCATGCTCAACTACATTGCAAGTTGTAAACAAAGTTTCACTCTTTTCATTTGATTCTTGTTCAACCTCTTTTGCGTTGTAGAAACTTGCATTATGATTATGATTTCTTAAATCATATTCCTTGTTTTTGCACTCACTTGCACAATGACTAAATTGATTTCGATAATAGCATTGCACATTTGTTTTTTCATACGTTTGTGAACAACCACCTCTAGAATTTTTTTTGTTCCCTCCTCTTCCTCTTGCTTGTGGCTCTTGCTGAATTTGTCTTCCAGCATCTTGTTGGTTATTAGATCTTCCTCTTCCTCTATTATATAATCCTCTCCCTAAGCCTCTAACATTTGTGTTTCTCTTAAAGGCTTGTTCATTGGAGGAGCTTGCTGATTTTCTCATTTTTTGTTCTTGGGTTTGTAAAGAACCCATTAACTCATCATATTTCATTAACTTTAAGTTGTTAGAATCTTCTATGGAAACCAAAACTAGATCAAATTTTGCAGGAAGGCTTCTCAATACCTTCCCTATGATCCTCTTCTCTTCTACAACCTCACCATTTGTCCTCATTTGATTGATAATGGTCATTTTCCTTGTGAAAAAAATATTTATTAATTTTTATTGTTTCATGAGAAGGTCTCAAACTCTCTCCTTAATATCTACAGTCTTAAAAATTTCACCTTGTCACCACCTTGATTTTAATTTTGCAAGGTATCCTAAGCTTGCTTAGATTTTGTTGTTGCTACTATCCTTGGGAATATTGAATATGTGACTACATTTTGTATGTAGCTCAAAGCTTTAGAATATTTTCTTCTATTCTCCTTCAATGCATTATTTTGAGCTTGTGTCAATGAATTGAATGTAGTTTGGTTTGCTACCTCTGTATAACCTCCTTTATCTAACTCTCATAGATCTTAAGAGGAGAATATGGTCTTCATTTTAATGCACAAAATGTCATAGTTTTTCCCAAAAAATGTTGGGGGCTGCTGCCATGAATTGATGCTAGTAGAATCCATTAAAATAAATAGATAAAAAAACAAGAAAATTAAAATCTCAAACCTACAAGATATTGAGCTTTTTATTTGCTAGGATACCAGAGTGTTGGAAAAATAGATTCGAAAAAGAAAAAAATAGAGTAGTATAGAGAAATAATAATAGAGATAGACAAAAAAAATTATTTATATTATCTCCAATAATGGTTTACAAAAGATTAAATCTCCATTTTCTTGTTGCTACAAGCTTCCCTACGAACTCTATGTGTTGTTGTTGCATGCTATTTTTTTTTTTGCAGGATCTATTTTCAATTGTTGCAAGACATGTTTTAAATTTCTATGGGCTACTATGTAATTCCTATGAGCTCTAGGCTTCTTCTACAGACTGTGGGTTGTTACTACAAACTGTTGTAGTTTTGTATGTTGTAAAATATTGAGTTGTCATTCTTAGTGGATTTTTTTTCTCTCTCCTTTTTAAAATTCTACAGAAAATTCTTTTTGTTTCAATGTATATGCTAGAGAGTTGATGAGACAAAAAACATTTTTTTGCAAAAATTAATAAATTTCCCTCTAAAACAAGGATTTTAAAATGTGTGTCCAGAAAAAAGTATTAACTACCGACAGATGGTGGTTGAGAGGAGGGAAAATAAAAATTTGAAAATATACGAGCTCAATATTACCTACTACATTAAATTCTAAAAAATTCAGACAAAAACCATTTTTTCTTTGATACATAACCCTTAGACTTCACCCCAAAAACCAAGAAAATACATGGAAGGAGGTGTTTTCTTAAATAAATCTCCATATATACTCTACCACATGTTATTAATTTCTTATCGCTCACCATACCCATAGAAATGAATATCCAAATTGCATTACCATTTATTTTAGATTTAAAGATGTCAAAAAAGGCAAGAGACAATTCAGAAAACTCTTTCGTGTCATGAAAAGTTAGAGGGTATTAGATAAGGAGAAAAAAATTTGAAATCCATTATTTGATGTACATAATATAACCTAATTATAGAACCAAGGCCATAACATTTAAAAAATACACATTAATTCATTCTTTCTATGTAGGGAAGAAAATTCAGGCACATAGTATCATTTTGAAAAAATAGAGAGGAGAGGAGAAGGCTTATCAATAATAGATCCTTTCCTAAGAGCATAAAAAATAGGTGTTTCCAAATTCTCGGTGCTTGTTTTATTCCATCCAAGGACCTTAGTTGTGTTAAATGATAAATATTTTGTAGTGTGCCTCTCTTTTCCAAATCTATTGCAGGCAACCGCACATGCACTTCTTGGAGCTTACATATATGAATCCTCCTCCATATCAATTGATTATTTTTCATTTTTCTTGAATGTACTCCGATTTCTAGGGTAATACCATTCACTTAAGAATAAAAATTCAATCTTCTATTTCTTTTTAAAATATTTCTAGGATTCAAATATTTCTCATTTCTTTTACATGCACCCATGATTTCAAATCGTAGTATTTATTTGTTGACAAATTTTATATCAAATCTGATGGATTTACTTCAAACCTTTTCTATGTTTACATCAATGTATTGAGTGGTCATTCTTCCCTTCCACACAATGCCTTGATAATAGAACTTTCTCCGAGCCATAAATAAGAACTTCTAATGTGATATTTGAAATCTTCCTCCTCATATCCTTCTTTCTCTTCTCAGGTCCAAATTAAGATTTTCGAGTGGCCTAGGCAATACTCGAAGTGTACTCCCTCTTAACCTGAAAATGCGACTAAATTTTTTTTGTTTAGGTTAAAAGAGAAGGTTACGATACAAGGATGTTGCAAGGGTACTTAACCTTTAGGGTTCATTAACTTACTTACACTACTTAGCTCAGTTTTACGATTAGAGAATCAGGTCTAGTTAAAAGTTCCATGTTGGCACAATTATCTCAAAGGTACATTAATCAATAGTTCTATAGGAAGATAACAAGGTTTAATTCCCTTAATTAGATTTTTTCTTCTCTTCAATTTAGTTCATTCTTAACAAGGTTAATCTTATGTTAAATTATTAAATTCATTACCTTAGTAGCTTAAAAGATCCTTTATTAAATTTCCTACACACACTAAGGGTTCTAAGGACATTACACCCTTAGGCAACTAAGAGGCCCCACTCACCCATTTACACATACCCTTAAGGATTTTACAATAAACATTTAAATTACATTTCTTCTTAATAAAGGTAGGGTCAATTCTCCACCCTTGGATCAAATCCATCTTAGCCACTAGATCCTAGGGTTCCCAACTTAGCCCTAAAATCCTTATGAAATTCTATTAAAACCTTTCTCTCATTCTAATCTTCTCATTTGGTTCATTTTCTTTTGTTAAATTTGTAGGTTGGAGAGGAGGAAGCCATGGGAGCAAAAGGGAGGAAGAAAGCCATGGAGGATTCTACATGAAGATTTAGTCTAGGCTTAGTCTAGTTTTAGGTCTATTTATGTAATCTATTTCATTTAAAGATTGGGAGGGGTTTCCTCCTCCAATCTACTTTTTTTTATTCCAAGATTATAGTGTATTGGGTTTTAAATTTTGGGGAAAACCCTACCCCCTTTGTTATAAATGAAAGAATGCTTTTAGATTCACTAATTGTATGTTTTGTTGTTCCATTCCAAAGCATTTCTCTTTATTTTACTTGCTGGTAGTAATAGATTAAATTTTTCAACTTAAAAATTAGTGCAATCTGGCTAAATTTCACGCACAAGCGTGGGTCTGCGGAATTCTGTCATAAGTGACAGGACCGCCACCCAGAGTAGACCGGCAGTCCTGGGACCGCCACCCTACCTGGGTGAAAAACACATGACCGCTACCCTACTGAGTGGTAGTTTTGAGACTACTGTCATAGCCTAAGCAGTGGTTATGGGACCGCCACTCTACACAGGGTGGTGGTCCTGTTTTTGAAAAATAGAACCATAATGCTGAGATTTTTACAAAAACTTAAAGTTACTAAAGGATGTAAAAATGCATTCTAAGTTTTTTTTGTTCATTCCAAGTTCCAGATTGAGATTTAGTGCTCTATCATTCATTTCTAAGTTAAATCTAGTCATTTTGAAGTGTTTTCAACTCTATTATAATTCATCTACTTACAAGAAGAATTTCCATTTATTTAACTAGTTCCTTCTTTCCATTACAAGAGCAAAAAGTAATGTAAATCTATTTTATTACTTTTCATTTCCTCATATAAAATCAACTTTCCTAGATACAATATAATCTAACTTGTTCTCTCTTTCATTCTACTACAACATGCATACATTCTAAATAACCATAATAACTTTATTTTCCATACCATGTAATTTTGTAAACAAGTTCAACTTCTTACTATTTCTACATTTTCTTTTCCCTCACACTTACAATACAATAACAACTCAGTGGAAATATACTTTCTTTTCCATTGTAACATAGCATAATATTTTTACACAACACTACTTTTCTCACAATGCATCCAAAGTTTCAACAAGGAGAAAATACTTCCTTTTATATTTACAAAACTAACTCTACAATATTCACAATGAAGAAGATTTTTTTTTTTCCATTTCCTAACTAAACCATACAAATATTTCTTTCTCTTTTCAATATAGAAATATTAAATGTAAACTCCTTTCCACAAGATTACAATAATGCTCTCCACTTGATGTGGGAATTCATACACAAGTAAATACAAAAATGAAATACATTATTACAATTTCTTCCACTTTAAGTGAGTAAAATACAAGGAAGTTTCACATAGCCACCAACAAGACTCCATTCTCCAACTCCAACAAGATAGCTCCTCCAAGAAATTTCTTGATTCACAACAAAATAGGGGGAGAGGCAACGCTCTCCACCCAACCAAGATACCCAATGGAGAGGAGAAGCCATCCTCTCCATTGGCCCCCGAGCCCCAACCACATTACAATGGGAGAAGATTTCAACTCATGGAAACTACTAGCTTCCACAATACTTAACAAATAATTTCACATTCATTCCAATTACATACAAACACAACAACAAACTCAACAAGAAGAATCAATCAAAACAACAATATAACAAGGCTTATCAAGAAAGCCAAAAGAGTAATACCTATGGGGAGGCCACTTATGCCTCCCAATGGGAATGGGTGCCCACCTAAAAGCCTCTAATGAAAAACACAATTTCCCCCTACCAACTCTTATGCCTCCCTCAAGTACCCCTTATACCTCCATACACTCTTATGTCTCCCTCCAAACTCCTATGTCTCCCTCATAATGAGAACAAGAAGAAATGCAAGCATTCCTCATACTAGGTGGGGCACCCAACCCAAACTCCCTCCTCAAGAAAGTGATCTCTTATGCCTCCCTACAAGAAAAACTCCCCATAGTCTCCTCCCACTCCCAACTTAGGCAATCTACCCATGCGCAAAAAGAATTCCAAAGAGACAACAACACTCAACACAACATAAAAACACATACAATAGAACAAATAACATAATTTACACTAAGGTGAAGCTCCTACCTCTCCATGGTAGAGCTTGTTCCAGATATGAAGTTCCAAGATTCTCTAAAGATCAAGCAAGCATCCACAAAGCTCTAAAAATCAACAAACTCTCTCAAAATCCCCTTACTCTCCAAAATTCAAGAGACTAAAAAAATATCATCCAACCCAAAAGCAAGTCACAAGAATTCAATAAATAGAGAAAGGAGAGGGAGGGATGATGTGGCTCCAAGTAGGTTGCCACCTCATTTCAGCTCCACTCCACATCACTTGGTCAACCTCATATTCCAATGCACAATTAATAAGTGGTTGAAGGAATGACAAGAACCTTACACACTCCATCTAAGCCCACTTCCCCAAAGGAAAAAATTAAATATTTGAAAGAAAGTGCATTTAACAATTCACCTTTTTAACTTCCCAAAACACCTAAAAGGGCAAAAATTTGACCCCCCAACCCATAGGTAGGGTTGGCATGGGCATTTAATAAATATATCACATGTCAGAAATACAGATAAATAACCATGTCAGAAGTATATCAATATCAACATCAAATGTCTCCAGTAGTCCATATACATCATATAAGAATCAAATACATAATGGTTCAGTATCTCTGATATCTACTAGAATGCTAAACTAAAGAAGCTATAATAGATCCATAAGTGCAGTCCACATAATCGAAAAATGTTAACAAATAAGGTGTCAAAGGGAAGTGGGCACAACATCCCCCTCCCATTAGACTTGACTTCCTCCTGCAAGTCACTAGAAAAAGTGTGGAAACTAAACTCGTAGTAAAGTAGCATCCTCCTAAGTAGTTGTTGTCTCATCATATATGTCCCACTAGACTCAAACCTAATCAATCTGTCTGCTACAAAGGCCCAGGGTCCTGTGCTCTATAATGCGTACGGGTTCCACCATCACCTACCCCTGATCCTGCACCTATAATGTGGTCCTATCTAGCACGTGAGAAGGATCATAAATATATCTTCGAAGCATAGAAATGTGAAACACATCATGGATGCGAGATAAGATAGGTGGAAATGCTAGATGATAGGCCAAGGGACCAATGCACTCCAAGATCTCAAAGGGACCCACAAACCTAGGATCAAGCTTAGAACCTTTTTCGTAATGAATAGGGCTCTTATGCGGTCTGGTACGAAGAAACACCTTCGTGCCTACTTTAAAACTATGATCTTTCCTATGTTGGTCCCCATACTTATTTTTCCTATCTTGTGCCTCCTGCAATCATTGTTTGATCAATGTAACCTACTACTCCATATCCTGCAATAATGTTGGCCCAAGAGAAACCCTTTCCTCTAACCTATCCCAACTAAGAGGTGTCTTGCACTCTCTACCATATAATACCTAAAAAGGAGCCATGCCTATCGAACTCTAGAAATTATTATTGTAGGTAAACTACACCAAGTACAGATACTCCTCCCATCTTGACTGGTGATCCATAACGTACATCTTAATCATGTCCTCCAAGATCTAATTCACCCACTCATTCTATCTATCTGTCTTAGGGTGATATGTTGTGGTGAAATTTATCCTCGTCTCGAGAGCATGTTGTATGGTGGTCCAGAAATGGGAAGTGTACAAAGGATCACAGTCGCTAATGATCTTCTATAGAATCCCATGCAATATGATGATCTCATCAAGATATACCCGTACCACTACACTAGATGTATTGGTGGTCTTCACCAAAAAAAATGAACTACTTTTGTCAATTTATCTACCATGACCATTATGGCATCGTGGTGGTATCTCAACGTCGGTAACCAAACGATGAAGTCCATGGAAATGGTGTCCCACTTCCACTCCGGTATGGCGTGAGGAATGAGAAGGCAAGCTAGATGTTGATGCTCGGTCTTCACCCTCTAGCACTCTAAGTAGTGTGACACAAACAAGGCTATGTATCTCTGAAGTCCTCTCAAAAACTATGATTGTCTCAAGGTAGCATTCATCTTCTTCACCCTGGGATGGGCTGAATAAGGTGCACGATGAGCCTTAGTCAAAATGTCCTATCTCAAGCCTCCATCTCTAGGAACATATATCCAACCTCTGTGTCTAAGAATGCCATCAACCACTAATGAAAATCCATAAAATCTCCACTCAAGGGGTCTCTATGACTCAATATCTGCTCTAGCTACAAGGTAGAAAATGTCCTGAGGAAGTTGCTACAAAATCTTGCTCCATAAATATGTGCCCACTGAAGTGACCATACCCACATGTCTCCATCTACTCAAGGTGTTTGCAAACCACATTATCCTTCCCCTTCACATGTTCTATCTCCATGTCATACTCACAAAGAAACTCCATCCAACGCCATTGACGAGCATTGAGATTGGGCTGTGTGAAGAGGTGGTGAAGACTCAAGTGATTAGTCCCTGAGTGTAAATATTTGGCCAAGAAGAAAATTTCTCCACTGCACTAAGGCATGCACAACTACTTGAAGATAAAGATCATAAGTCAGATAATTGATCTAATAATATTTGAGTTTGTGGGACTGAAAAAGTAACTACTCTTCCCTCCTACATCGACACACCACCAATTTCTGCCAAAGAAGCATATGTGAAAATGTAGAAATTGTCTTGAGGATCTGGTACTACAAGAATAGATGTTGTCGTGAGGTATTCCTTCAGTGTACTGAAAGCCTGCTCACATCTATCTAACCATACAAACTTCTTCCCTTTCCATTGAAGGGAAGTGATGGGGTGTGTATTCCAAGAAAAGTCCTAAACAAATCTCCTGTAATATCCTGCCAAACCCATGAAGTTGTGCACCTTGGTCACACTAGTGGGTGTTGGCCAATCCATGATGGCTCGGATCTTGGAAGGATCGACTATGATACCTTCCCTAGAAATGATGTGACCCAAATACTGCACCTCTATTTGAAAGAACGCACTCTTTTCTAAGTTCCCAAAAAGGTGTTACTCGCGAAGACACTGAAGAACCTAGTGAAGGTGCTCCTTGTGCTCCTCACACGTGCGTGAGCAAATAAAAATTTCATCAAGGAAGATGAGCATGAAGTGATCTAGAAAAGTCTTGAATCTACCTAATTCATCAAACTCATAAACACTGCAGGGGTATTCATTAAACCGAAAGGTAACACTATGAACTCGTAGTGGCCATATCTCATACGGAATGCGGTCTTATGAATAGCTGCCCCCGTAATCCTTAGTTGATGGTACCCTAACTTAAGATCTATCTTGGATAAAACTATATCCCCCTTCATCTGATCAAATAAGTCATCAATGCGTGGAAGGGGGTAACGATTCTTGATCGTTACCCTCGTTCAGCTGACGATAATAAATACACAACCATAAAGATCCATCCTTCTTCTTCACGACCATCACTAGTGCACCCAAAGGGGATACACTAGGATGGATCAGGCCCCTTCTCCAGAAGGCCCTCAAGCTGCAACTTGATCTCTCATAGCTCAGGAGTAGTCATCCGATAGGGTGCTCGTGAGATAGGCTCTGCATCTAGAACTAGATCTATGTGGAAATATATCTCACGTGAGGGAGGTAACCCGGTAGCTCTCCTAAAAAAACATTAGAAAACTCTCTCAAGATGGGATGGTCATCAAGGGATGGCCCACTAGACTCATCCTTTAATCTGTCACTAACCGTAACAGCATACAACTGAAAATCTTATCGCACACATCGCTTAAGTTACATAGCAGAGATGGTGCGAATGGAGACAGGCATCCTAACTCCTGATATTGTTGACTCCACCCCAAGATCATTTATGCAAGCAATAGTATTATGGTAACAGTCCACTCTAGCTCTATGAGAAGAAAACTAGTCCATGCCTAATATGACACCATAAGATCCTAATGTAAGGATTCGAAGATCCAAGGTAATTGTGAAGGGTCCCAAATCCACTAGACACTTCTTAACTAAGGAGTCTATAGAAATCTTAGCTCCAGAAGCCATCTCAACGTCCCAAAAACGACCCTACATAACTACCACCAGCCTTCAACACTCTACTAAGGATGGTGCAATAAAAGAATCAGAGGAACTAGAATCAAATAATATAGAGGTGGAAATACCACCAATACTACCTGTCGTCTCAATCATACTTGGTACTCTAGTACTCAGCTTGGCGGTTCTCAAGGACCACTGCGTAGATCCAATGACTCCGTGCCATATCCTCCAACTGTAGGTTCTGAGATTTGCGTCTTACCCCTTATTAGGGTTCTGTGAGCAATCTCTCTAATAATGCCCAGTAACACCACACAACCATAACAGGTTCCTAGTTCTCTCTAGTGGGATGCAGCTCCATGGTCTATACATGTGATTATATTTAGTCATATTTGTCCCACAAGCTTCCAAATTTGGCCTCCAAGGCCAAATTCGAGTTTCCCATGAGGGGTAGAGTGTGCTACACTCAAAACTCAAACACACATCACTCAACACAAAATCAAAGAGTAAATCAAGTCTAATAAATGAACTCCTTATTGGTCACATCTTTAATTAGTTTAGGAAAAATTCAAATTAGCTTAATTAAGACACTACAACCCATGAATAATAAAGGGGTAAACATATATCCAAAAATTTAAATAATAAAATATGTAAAATTTCATTACTAAAGGAAAACACATACTAATATAATCAAAGGGGAAATTAAAACAAAACAACACATGACCCCTAGGTCACAATTTTCTCGTAACCAAATTCTAACACACACACAAATACTTGTTGCCATGGTGACCTTAGCTGGATTATTCTCAAATTCCGATGTGGTTGGTCTCCACTCCCCAATATTGTTGTGAATATAATATACCTGCAGAACAGAAATACCTCATTCGGCCTGTTGGCCGCATTAAAACATTCATACCAAATATACAATATAATCTAAAATAAACGACACATGATTTACTATCATCTATGTGTCCTATCTCAAGCCTCCATCTCTAGGAATATATATCCAACCTCTGTGTCTAAGAATGCCATCAACCACTAATGAAAATCCATAAAATCTCCGCTCAAGGGGTCTCTATGACTCAATATCTGCTCTAGCTACAAGGTAGAAAATGTCCTGAGGAAGTTGCTGCAAAATCTTGCTCCGTAAATATGTGCCCACTGAAGTGACCATACCCACATGTCTCCATCTACTCAAGGTGTTTGCAACCACATTATCCTTCCCCTTCACATGTTCTATCTCCATGTCATACTCACAAAGAAACTCCATCCAACGCCATTGACGAGCATTGAGATTGGGCCGTGTGAAGAGGTGGTGAAGACTCAAGTGATTAGTCTTGAGTGTAAATATTTGGCCAAGAAGAAAATTTCTCCACTGCACTAAGGCATGCACAACTACTTGAAGTTAAAGATCATAAGTTAGATAATTGATCTAATAATATTTGATTTTGTGAGACTAAAAAGTAACTACTCTTCCCTCCTACATCGACACACCACCAAGTTTTGCCAAAGAAGCATATGTGAAAATGTAGAACTCACCTTGAGGACCTGGTACTACAAGAATAGATGTTGTCGTGAGGTATTCCTTCAGTGTACTGAAAGCCTGCTCACATCTATCTGACCGTACAAACTTATTCCCTTTCCATTGAAGGGAAGTGATGGGGTGTGTATTCCGAGAAAAGTCCTAAACAAATCTCCTGTAATATTCTGCTAAACCCATGAAGTTGTGCACCTTGGTCACACTAGTGGGTGTTGGCCAATCCATAATTTCTCGGATCTTGGAAGGATTGACTATGATACCTTCCCTAGAAATGATGTGGCCCAAATACTGCACCTCTATTTGAAAGAACACACTCTTTTCTAAGTTCCCAAAAAGGTGTTACTCACGAAGACACTGAAGAACCTAGTGAAGGTGCTCCTTGTGCTCCTCACACGTGCGTGAGCAAATAAAAATTTCATCAAGGAAGATGAGCATAAGCATCTGCAGAGTTGTTATAATGGTTGAGGACCCTATTGCCATGGAGGTGTGCATTTATCAAATTCACGACAAATTCTAATAACTGATAAAAATGGTATGGTCAATTTAACACAGATTTCATCCAAGTCTGCAAGCTTTTGGTTTAAACATTTAAAAACAAAATATTTTGAACCCCGCGTATTAACATAATAATTTGCATATTTCCAATGAAGTGCATTGGGGTAGAAAATTGTTTAAAACATCACATTATTTTATTGCCTCATAATGTGTAGGGAATTTAAACCTTCTTGTGTATCACTACTTTAAATACTTTATCATGAAGTGATCAACCAGTGATGCTCTAGGATGTTATCAAGCTCATTTTTATACATAATGACCTGAAGCTGCAAATATGTATCTATAGATTTGATAAGAAGGTAGGTTCATCCGATAGGGTGCCACTCGTGAGATCCGCATGTGCAATGCTATAATCTATATCTGATGTTGAACTGCATATGCTCATCGTGAGGGAGGTATCTACAGTAGCTCTCCTTAATAAAAACATTAGAAAACTCTATCAAGATGGAGACTGGTCATGCATAGATGAAGGTCAACACATCAGACAAAATTTCATTTATATGCAAGGTGTCACAAACTTTTGAACAGCATGACAACTGAAATATCATTATCGGACACATACGCTGAGAAATAAATTTGAAGGCGTATTGAATGCAAATGGAAACAGGCTTATTGATCAACTTCCCCATCCATCATTTGTCTGATTATGACCCCAAGTATGTCCTATTTCATGACAAGCAATAGTATTATGGCAACAAAGATGTCTGTCTTAGCTCAATAAATGAGGAAGAAAACTAGTCTCAGACTGCAACAACATATGACATTTTCCATAAGATCCTAATGTAAGGATTCGAAGATCAAAACCAATTGTGAAAAGATCGCTCTTCAGTCAAATAGTCACTTACATATGCCACCTAGGAATGTATACAACAATTCAATGTTAGCCCTGGTCCATCAAGAAATCTGAATGTCCCATCCTCAACTTCTATCTAACTACCACCAGCCTTCAATACTCTACTATATGCCTCCTGCTTTTTCTAGACAACACTCAACACGACTACTAGATATAGCACATGCGCTCAACCCATTGAGGTGGAGCAATACCGCTGGTTATTTTGACCTTTGGTCTTATGGCTCAAAGGAAATTCTAGATGGATGGAGCTGTTGCGAATGATGAAGTCCACTGAGTAGATCCGTTGAATTCTTTGCACGATATCTCCAACTGAAAGAAAACATGCAGATTTACGATATAAAACAACAGAAAAAGTTCTTTGGTCTATCTCACTATCAAATTTAATGCCCAGTACACACTTGCACAAACATGGATGACAGGAGAACACTAGTACACTCTACGTGGGATATAGTATCTGGATATCCTACATGTGATATTGGAGATGTTAGTTGAAATTTGTAGTAAAAGACACAATCTTCCAAATCGTGGCCTACTTGGCCAACAATCGAGCTTCTCATGATTTGTAGAGTAACTCAAACACACATCACTCAGCTCAGATTTGTAGATGTCTGCAATCAAGTCTACATGTAAATGGTAACTTTTTATCTGCATCCCGAACTTTAATTAGTTTTGGAGGGACAAATTCATATGGAGCTTAATTTAGAAATCTGACAACCAAGTGGCAAGAATAATTGGAGAAAATTCCTGATATCCAAAGAATTTTTCTACTAAAACATGTAAATTCCCAGCGCTAAAGGAAATGGTCTTCCTAATCCTACTCACAGGAGAGATTTTTATGGAACTTTGTTTGGCATCTAGGTCAACAGTCGTTCCCTTAACCAAATATTTGCATGGGACTGGATTTGTAGGACCAAATGATGAAGTCAATGGCCCCCAACATGGTGTCCCACTTCCTCTAAGAGTCAAAGGACCTAGATGAAACATGAAGGCCAAGCTAGACTGTTGATGCTCGGTCTTCTACCCTATAAAACTCAAAAAACAAGTTTGACAGAAGAGAGAACACGATGTAACTAACGAGAAGTCCTCTCAGAAAACAAAAAATAGTCTCAATGTAGCATTCATCTAATAAAAACTGGGATGGGCAATGAATAAAGAAGAACGATGTTAAAAGACAATAAATAGTACAAAACATGCAGTCAAAAAACAAACAAATCGACCAACATACAAAATCTAGGAACAAATAACTACTAACCTTTAGTGCATCTAACAATTCCATACTATCCACTATTGATTTATCCATAAATATAATAATGCTCAATAAAAAACTGTGACTCAATTAAATTAAAACTGAAAATTTAGAGCTATCTATAATTATTGTATATACATGTCCTTAGGAAGTATGCTGCAAAATCTTGCTTTTTTAATATGTACAGCCACTGGAAAAAGTGACCATACCCACGTGTCTCCATCTACTCAAGTTTTTTTGTTTTCTTTCACATTATCCTGTAATCTTCGCATGAACTCTATCTGCCTATGTCATACTCACAAATGAAACTCCATCCAAAGCTCATTGAGGCGAGTAGTTCTAGATTGGGCCATGATTAAGAGTAAGTAATGAAGACACCAAGCCTAACCCCGAGAACCACCAATAACCATAGAATTCATAGTCATAAGCCAAGATGCAATTAATATGTTGCAACCAAGGTTACTTGGGTAGGCATGCCCAAGCGTACTTCAGGCCACAACCTAACACACTCTATGATACATCGATCTAATAATATTCTCTTTTTCATAAGCACCCTACAAAAGTAATCTAATCATCCCTAATACATCTACATTTACCACCAAGTTTCATGGTAATATTGTCATTCATACTTTTAAAATTTAGAATTTCACCTTGCCTATATGGTTCTACATTCATCGATGTTGTCGTAACCACATTCCTTCAGAAGATCACATTGAAAGTCGCTGCATATCCACATCTATGATGACCGTACAAGCGATATTCCTTTTCCATTGATAGGGAACCTGATGGGGTCATAAC
Source organism: Taxus chinensis (assembly GCA_019776745.2). Classification (NCBI taxonomy): domain Eukaryota; kingdom Viridiplantae; phylum Streptophyta; class Pinopsida; order Cupressales; family Taxaceae; genus Taxus; species Taxus chinensis. The sequence goes on from CM034157.1 coordinate 103,429,442, forward strand.
ATGTCCGAGAATAAGTCCTAATCAAATCCTCAATGGATATGATTCTAATAAACCCATGAAGTATGTGCTACCATTGGGCACACTAGTGGAACTTGGCAACAATCCAAAATTATCTACGGATCTTAGTATAAATATCGACTATGATACATTCCCTATGAAATGATGTTACCCAAATATCAATTTCAAGGTTCTTAACTTGAAAGAACGCACAATATTACTATTTTCCAATTGACATCTCCAAGCAAAAAGGTTTTATTTTTTGAAATGACAGTAACATAAACGTCAAATTTAAGGTGCTCCTAATGTGCTCAACTATAGTCGAATGAATGTCAAATTTATTTTTTGAAAATAAAAATTTCATCAAGGAAGGTGAGCATGAAGTGATCTAGAAAAGTCTTGAATCTACCTAATTCATCAAACTCATAAACACTGCAGGGGTATTCATTAAACCGAAAGGTAACACTATGAACTCGTAGTGGCCATATCTCATACGAAATGCGGTCTTATGAATAGCTGCCCCCGTAATCCTTAGTTGATGGTACCCTAACTTAAGATCTATCTTGGATAAAACTATATCCCCCTTCATCTGATCAAATAAGTCATCAATGCATAAAAGGGGGGTAACGATTCTTGATCGTTACCCTCGTTCAGCTGACGATAATCAATACACAACCATAGAGATCCATCCTTCTTCTTCACGACCATCACTAGTGCACCCAAATGGGATACACTAGGATGGATCAGGCCCTTCTCCAGAAGGCCCTCAAGCTGCAACTTGATCTCCCATAGCTCAGGAGTAGTCATCTGATAGGGTGCTCGTGAGATAGGCTCTGCATCTAGAACTAGATCTATGTGGAAATATATCTCACGTGAGGGAGGTAACCCGGTAGTTCTCCTAAAAACACATTAGAAAACTCTCTCAAGATGGGATGGTCATTAAGGGATGGCCCAATAGACTCATCCTTCAATCTATCACAAACCGTAATAGCATACAACTTAAAAAATTATCGCACACATCGCTTAAGTTACATAGCAGAGATGGTGCGAATGGAGACAGGCATCCTAACTCCTGATATTGTTGACTCCACCCCAAGATCATTTATGCAAGCAATAGTATTATGGTAACAGTCCACTCTAGCTCTGTGAGAAGAAAACTAGTCCATGCCTAATATGACACCATAAGATCCTAATGTAAGGATTCGAAGATCCAAGGTAATTGTGAAGGGTCCCAAATCCACTAGACACTTCTTAACAAAGGAGTCTATAGAAATCTTAGCTCCAGAAGCCATCTCAACGTCCCAAAAACGACCCTACCTAACTACCACCAGCCTTCAACACTCTACTAAGGATGGTGCAATAAAAGAATCAGAGGAACTAGAATCAAATAATATAGAGGTGGAAATACCACCAATACTACCTATCGTCTTAATCACGGTACTCTAGTGCTCAGCTTTGCGGTTCTCAACCACTGCGTAGATCCGATGACTCCGTGCCATATCTCCAACTGTAGGTTCTGAGATTTACGTCTTACCCCTGTTAGGGTTCTGTGGGCAATCTCTCTAATAATGCCCAGTAACACCACAACCATAACAGGTTCCTAGTTCTCTCCAGTGGGATGCAGTTCTGGTCTATACATGTGATATATTTAGTCATATTTGTTCCACAATCTTCCAAATTTGGCCTCCAAGGCCAAATTCGAGTTTCTCATGAGGGGTAGAGTAACTCAAACACACATCACTCAACACAAAATCCAAGATTAAATCAAGTCTAATAAATTAACTCCTTATTGGTCACATCTTTAATTAGTTTAGGACAAATTCATATTAGCTTAATTTAGACACTACAACCCATGAATAATAAAGGGGTAAACATATATCCAAAAATTTAATAATAAAACATGTAAATTTCATTACTAAAGGAAAACACATACTAACATACTCAAAGGGGAAATTAAAACAAAACAACACATGACATCTAGGTCACAATTTTCCCTTAACCAAATAATTCTACCACACACACAATTACATGTTGCCATGGTGATCCTAGTTGAATTCTTCTCAAATTCTGATGTGGTTGGTCTCTAATCCCCTGATATTGTTGTCAATATAATATACCTGCAAAACAGATAATACCTCCTTCGGCCTCATGACCGCATTAAAACATTCATGCTGAATATGTGATATAAATTTAAAATCAACTATATATGAATAAATATCATCTATGCAAATACGATATCACTTACAATTTCTAGCACATTTTTAGTCCACATTTCATTCATGTCAAAACGATCACCATATTAATCCAATTATCAAGATCTACTCATAATGACTAAATATATCACATGTCAGGAATATAGATAAATAACCATGTCAAAAGTTTATCAATATCAACATCAAATGTCTCTAGTAGTCCATATGCATCATATAAGAATCAAATCAATAACAGTTTAGTATCTCGTATATCTACTAGCATGCTAAATCAAAGAAGCTATAATAGATCTATAAGTGCAGTCGATAGAATCAAAAAATAATAGTAAAAAAGGTGTCAAAGGGAAGTGGGCACTACACCCCCCACCCAACTCCGAGACTAGCCACCCATCATCCTATGCATTTTTTTAAAACAATTATAGTATAACTTTTAAGACATTCAATTAAAGCTATAAAGGTGTTTTTATTTTCTTTTCCATAACAAAACTATCAGTGACATCATCATAATTTATTTTTGTAGTGATATCGCATTCGATTGTCAATATATAAACACTATTTAATCTAGTATTACCTATTTTTTTTACCTTAAATTAATTTTTACTCTTGTTAGAGTGGAAAATGCTTTCTTAAAATTGTAGTTTCAAACAGGAATGCAAAGAAACATTCGTATTGAAACATCTAGATTTGGGAACGTGGTATATGGTGGAATTTTTCTAAAATATTTTGACATTGACGATATGTTAGTCAAGTTTTCACATCTTAATAATGCATGGAAATTGATGCATTCAACGTTAAGGGAAGTCTCCAAGTTTTTGTTATATATTTTACTAAAGAATTAGAGCATTTCAATATTTTCACATTATTGAGATCTAAATTTTTCAAAAATCCAAACGTATTTTTAATTATTTCTCCTCCTCAATTTTTTGTTTAACTAAATTGAGCACCACTTAATTTTTTAGTTTTATCCATTTGAAATAATTATATTATTAAACTTACTATTGAAAATTATTTTTTTTGTGAAGAAAATAAGAACATTACAAACTAAGTACCTTTTTTATTGGTTGTACAATGTTACCTATAGGAAGAGGTTCTTTCACACGTGAATGAAATGTCTTTTATAAACATTCATTTGAAAATTAGTAGAGAAACATTATTAATTGTTAATATATATTATTTAAATACAATTGTAATGTCTAATTTTCTAAAAATATAATCAATTCAAGCATACGGGATCTGCCAATTTTGTTTGGTTACCCTAATTGTTCTGGTTACTAATACCACAACCACTACCATATTTAGACTTTTAGTAGTATTATGGAAACGGTAAACCTAAAAGTTAAAACCAGTGACTAAATAATTAAATTTTTGCTTATGGCAACGTGGCTGTGAGTGCCGAGTGGCTCAGCCTGTCCTGCGGGCAGCGGAGTCACGGACTAATTTGTAAACCACTCTTTTGTTTTTCCTAATTCCTTTAATGAAATTGAATTTACTTCAACTTATGGTTACCAATGTTTTATATATATTTCAATTTTTTTACAATAGTATGGGAGAGCCGACTCCCGGAAACAGTGGAAAGCCGACCTGATGAATTTTTTTATGTCGCTTCTCCCCATAAAGCGCCCTGCAGTTGCCTAGTGTATCAAATGCCTTTGGATCTTCTTTCCTTAACTATCTCTTAAAACATACATTTGCATGGGATGTTTTCTATAATATTATATCAGATTAATAAAATTTTAACTAGTTGAGTGGGAAAGTACAAATATTTACTTATCACTTTTTTTCTTCTAAGATTTCCAACTATTTCCATAACCACCTACAATTATCTCAATTTCAAATTTTAGATGTCTTGAGGTGCATTATTGTTGCATAATTTCAAAGCAATGTAAGACCAATACTTTTTAAAATCAATAAAAAATGTATATATATAATTAACATGCACAACCATATTGTTTAGAACTTTTTTGGAATACTTATGAGATGATAGACCAACATTTAATAGAAATTATAATAACATATTTAACTACCATATGGATATATCTATTTATTTTAATATAATATAGATTATCCTTAAAGTATGATATCAATTACTGAAATTTAAAAAATAATTTTGAAAACCAAAAAGCTATTTTAATACTAGAAATGATAAATGTAGTTCAATAATGAACTTTATAATCATATATGAGAGAACTTTGTAAATGGATATACCAATCCTTAATTGTTTTTAAAGGTAGAAGTCAAGGCATATGATTTTCATTCATGATTAGTAATTTATTGTATTCTATAATTTTGTAATCTTAATTTTGTATATAAGGTGATATACATGGTTTTGAAAGGGCTCTATCCCTTTTACATCAAACTAAGAGAGTAAAACATTACTAACATTAAAAAGAGAGACCAAAATTAAACAATATAGACGAATCAAAAATTAGTCAACAGTAAGCAAAAAAAGATAAATAAATGATCAACAGATTTGCAACAAAGAAAACTAACTCTCATAAGATTTTACCATAGCCTCCCATTCATTGCTCAAAAAATATAAATAATCATCAATCTAAACCTTACCCATTTTCTCCTTGGAACCTTTTCTTACCATAATTTTTCTTTTCCTCTTGTGGATAGGTTCCTCAATTTTATTGTCTTTAGTAGACATCAAGGAATCTCACATGAAGAATATTCTCATATCACAGTTCTTGACTATCAATTTATTTCATTCCATCAACTTGTAGATCAGCCCCTCCCTTTATTCCGCAGTCCTTCTAACTCACCAAGATTATTTATGTGATGGACTACCTGCTTCTAAAATTCCTCCTTGAAAGGGTCTCTACATAATTTCTTTGATAACTACTTGGATGGTCAGTTTAATATTTTCATTTTACATTTTTAGAAACTTTGTAATATTAGTTGTTATCTTAATATTGGCTTCTAGCATCACAAATATACTCTCTAGACCCTTATCCTTCTCATCCTTAAAACTATGATCATCCATCCCTTCTAGTCCTTTCCATTTCCTCTTCTTTAGATTAAATATCCCCACTAAAATCTCCTTATAATGAAATACCCATGCCCTAAATCAAACTAAGATGACCATAGCTGAGTGTCCTCTCCCAAATTATTCATATTCATGGACTTTACAAAAAATTTAGCAGTACCTGTCCCACAAAATTTGTTACCACCCTTTCTGGAGTTTGATCGTAACCATTAGGAGATTATTCCTTATATCCTTACTCTTCTACTCCTCATTGTCCCTATCGATGATTGTGACCTGATGAACCATTCTGTCAGTGAGTTTTTTGGACTTAGTTATTAAGAAAATCAATATCATCAGACCCTTTCCATGGGCCTATCTAGTTTACTAAATTGGTAACTGGAATAGAGGAGGTTGAAAAGATTGTTGATTCTTCTCCTATGGTGGAAGTGATTGAAACAAATGAAGTGGTAGGAAAATGCATTTCTAAACATACCATTCAGAGTTAGATATCGCATAATTTGGAGAGTTACCTCATCCTAGGGACTAAGAGTGAATCGCAAGGATAACCAACCTGAAGCTTCTTCACCTTTTCCTTTATTCTTAGGGAATAAAATAATATCCAACTCATTGTTTCTCTTCTATTTGAAGAATTTTATATGGCTATTTTTTATATCTATATCAATTATCATTCAAAATTATTTATTTTTGAGTACATGTATTATTTCTTTCTATTATGTTCTCACATATTCATAGTCATTATTTACTCCTCTAATTTTCGGATCTCAATGTTTTCTATCTTCTTACTATTTCATCTCTCCTCTCATGTTGGTATCACATCCTGTGAGTATTTTTAGATTATTAGTTTTTGTTCTTTCAAATATATAAGAAGGTTTTTTTCATGACAATATTTACACCACAACCTCAGCCTCTTATTCCGTTTAGTAGATTTTGACACTAATTTCAATTCCCATTGATTGTTGGCCCCTTTTTATTGACATTTTTTCTACTATTATATATACACATACACATCAATTATTCAGTATTTTAAATTTAAATCACGTTAAACATATTCTATCATTAATGCAGTTATGACCATATTAAACGTAATGAATAAATATTTTAAATTAAAAGCACTATAAACATATTCTAAAATTAATACAGTTGTGACCATATTAAAACTAATTCATAAATGAATTACAAATTTTAGTGATAAACAAAAACCCATTATGTTGAAGATAACTAGAAACAAAAGGAATAGTTTGGAAACTTTTATTGCACTCAACTATTTTTTGAGAAAATATTAATATACTATAAAAAATGGAGGCTTTATTTTATAAATACCCATCAATTTAACAATAAAAAACATAAAAAATAAGAAAAATAAAAACTCATTGAAACTAAATAAAGACACATTCAACTAAATATTTTCATATACAAATGACCATACAACATCTAAAATCTTAAAATGAATGCAACGAGTTTTTATCATCTAATATGTTTCTTTCTAACCTAATTCTGATCTTTAAGTCTCATTATATTATTTTTTTCACTCCTAAACTAAAAAATTAATGAAAAAACACTTTGTGTTTTTAGGTACTATTAAAAAAATTATTTATTCTATATCATGGAAAAGAGTGATGGTTGAGCATAATATGGTATTGGTTGAGAAGTCTATTGATTCGTTCTACACACACACACATGAGCAATCACATGTGATATGTGTGATGGAAACGTCAAAGGATATGCTTTGGAAAAGTTAATATGAAGGGATTGAAAAATCAAGGGAGGAAGATGTGCATTGAAGAAGGGTTTTAAGGGAGGAGGGCACAAAGGGAGGGGAAATTGTTACGGGAAAACTAAAAAACTCTTCTTTCTTACGACAATGCAAATATGAAGCATGTGTAATTAGTGTCAATAATTTAAAGGAAAAAAAGGCGAGGTATTTAAGTCGACACAATATAATTTAGAGACATCTCAAAAATAAAGACATGGTCAATGAATACATTGAAGGAAAATTTGTGTGTGTTTAAATCCAAGAACTTCACATATGCTTGATATGGAAATTATACATTACATGTACCTTATATTCTAGATTTCATACAAATGCTAATACTTAATTTGAGTGATTCAAAGGTGTTTTTGTTTCTATTATTTTATAGTGAGAAACATGTTGTACAAAAATATATTGTCCCCTGGGGTGTTTCCACATACAATGCTCACAAATAGACCTACAAAATCTTCTTACCATTAAACATCAATGGTTTCTTATTTCTTGCTCTAAACACCAGTAATGGCCTAATTAGGAGGATGGTGGACCCAAGAACAACCTAGAGTTAGCCAGAAAAATTATGGAATATTTTTTTTGAAAAACGTGCCCACAAACAGGTTTTCGAAAATATAGTTGTCACATTAATGTTTCTAAGTCAATTATATTTAATAAAAATAATTTTCCCATTATAACAAATATTTAAAACCACATTATATTTAATGGATTTTAATTTGACTAAGCATGGTTTATTTCCCTAAGTGTTATTTAAATAAACAAATTAATTCCTACTATAGTTTAATATTCCCCCCATGGGATGTCAAGGGTAAAAGAGGCCAATATAATTAAATACCAAGGTTATTTAATTTCTACAAGGTTGAAACAATTAGCAAGGTCCCTCATTTAATATTGGGTTAGAATAATAAACACTTCCTTACCCCAAAAAGTGACCCCTTAAAAAGTCAACCCATGTATTTGAAAATTAAACATTTAAATTAAAAGACAATTTCCACTCACCCACTCTCCACCTACTTTTTGTAGGGATGAATCTCATCCCTTGGATGGATTCATTTAGGACCCTTGATGAGGAAAAGAATACCACTAACCCTAAAGCATGCTTAAGAAAACTCCTTTCTCATTTCCTTTTGGTTCATTGTTTCTCTTTTGTTTTGCAGGTTGTTGGAGGAGGAAGAGAAGCCATTGGAGGCCATTCCAAGATTTTGGAGAGGCTTACAAGTTTCATTTATTTTCTTATTTTGTTTATACCCTCTCCTAGGGTTTCAATGTATTTTTATATTTTATTTACTCATTTTTGTATTTTGCCCAAATGGGTTTGTGGGTATTTTCCTATTTTATTGATATAGCTATGTTTGATTTATATTTTCATTTGGGTATATGAAAATATGTACATACATACATACATATATGTATATATATATATGTATTTATATATATATATATATTATATATATATATATATATATATAATATACTATATATGTGTTCATCATTGTATAATACACACACATACATATATACATACATATTCATATATATACATATATATATATATACATATATTTATTGGGTATCAAAATGCCAATTATATTAAGTATATGCAATGCGATTTGATAAATATGTTCGACACCCACCCCACCATTTATATTTTATATTTATAGTAATTATATATATGTATTACAATCATATACATGGTTCCCTTCAATAGTACAAATTTAGCACCTTTAAATAAAGGTCACTGTGCACTTTCCAATTGGTGCCACATTTACTGTGGGTTTAATAATTTATGGGTGGGGGTTGGGGTCACCGACCCCACCATACTTTATAAAATTTTATGTGGGGGTTGCCTACGACGTATGCCATGATTATATATATATATATATATTTATAATTTAAATAATTTTATCCTTAAAATATTACTTAAATTGATCTTAATATATATTTAATATATTTATATATATATATATATTTATATAAATAATTTTATTAGTAAAGCTTAATACTATCATTAATATCATTTATTATTGAATATAATAATAAGAAAAATATCATTATAATAGTATCATATTATTTTTAAAATTTTCTTTCTAATTTATATACTTAAATTTTATTTAAAATTGATGGATAATATATTGTTGAGAGTGGTAGGTAAAATAATCAATTTTCATTTTTTCTTACTTTAATTTTCAATGCAATGAAATTAAAATAACTTAATAATTCATTAGTAATTTACATTCAAATGAGCTAAGGTCTAATTATAATAAGAAATTTCTTTTAAATGAGATTTAGGAGATGATTTACTTGTTATTAGTTAAAAGTATAGAGACAATTAAAATTTAAGTTAATTTCCATTTAAACTTACATAATTTAAAATTTATTTCAGTTCCAATATAAGAGAATGAACAAATGCAACTCTTTCACTACATTTTGAGTAAATCATGATCTTTAAATATTTCTTCATAAATTTACATTCATTCTACAAAAACAACAATTTTCCAATGATTTTTATACACAAACAATTATAAATGAGTAGTTACCATAAGTCTTAAAATGAGAACTACTAATTTTCCAATACATTTTTGTGGGAAAATAAATCAACTAATTTTACAATGGAAATAAATTGTTTTCCCTTTTAATCTCATTTCCTATTACAACAACTAGCTTTACTAAAACAAATCTTTATTTCTTTTTACAAAATACAATACAACTTTGAAATCACTAATAATCAATACAACTTAATTTTCCTTCAAAATATTAATACAATATCTTCCACTTAAAGTGGGAAAACTTACAAGAATGAAAGCTAAAAGGAATACAATATTACAAGTCTTCCACCCTAAGTGGGAATAACAAGGAGGTTTTCTCACAAGGAAATATTTCTTGAGGACACCAACAAAGCTCCATGTTTCACATCACCAACAAGAGAGCTCCACCATGCTTCATTTGATCACAACAAAAAAGGGGGGAGAGGCAACACTCTCCACCCAACCAAGAATTCCAATGAGGAGGAGAAGCCATCCTCCTCATTGGCCCCCGAGCCCCAACCACATTGCAATGAAAAATGGATTCAACTCATGGCAACAAAACAAGCTTCCACATCACAATACAAGATTCTACAACCATACCAAAATACAAACAATACAACTACAATCACAAGAAGGAAAGCAACAAAATACACAAGGCTTCAACATGCAAAAGCCAAAGGAGTAAGATCTATGGGGAGGTCACTTATGCCTCCCAATGGGAAATGGGTGCCCACCTAAAACCCTCCAATAAACATCTCAAAAATCCCTACACACTCTTATGCCTCCCTCAAGTACCTCTTATGCCTCCCACATTCTCTTATGCCTCCCTACAATCTCTTATGGCTCCCTCATAAAAATAGACCAAGTAAGAAATGCAAGCAATTTCTTGTCCAAGGTGGGGCACCCAACCCAACTCCCTCCAAAACATGAAATGAACTCTTATGCCTCCCTACATGTAAGATCCCCATAGTCCCCTCCTACACCACACTTAGGCAATCTACCCAAGCACCCAACAAGCATACCAAAACACTCAAAACATGCACATATACACAATATAAAAGGAAAATATTTTACAAGAGTATAGCTCCTACCTTTCCATGGTAGAGCTTGATCCAAGAGTCCCACACCAAGCTTCTTCAAGCCCAAACAATCACCAAGAATCTCCAACAAATCCACAAGCACTCAAAAATCCTCTAACTCCCAAAAATGCAAGAGCACAAAGAAATGAAGTAACCCCCAAACAAGCAAAAGAACTTGAATAAATAGAAAAGGGAGAGAGGAGGGTGAGGTGGCTCCATGTAGGATGCCACATCACTCATCCTCAACTCCACCTCACAAGTCAAACCTCAACCCCAATGCACCATAAATTGGTGGGTGAGAGGAATGACAAGTTACTTACACACACAATCCAAGCCCACACCCCTAAGGACAAACTTTAATTACATGAAAGAAAGTGCAATAATATTTTACCTTTTTGTCTTCCCAAAACACATAATGGGGTCTATTTTTGACCCCCCAACCCATAGGTAGGGTTGGTATAGAAATTTAAGAGGTGTGGGACAAGTTTGACTTGTCCCACAAGCCTCCAAAATTGGCCCTTAAGGCCAAATCTGAATTTTCATGAAGGGGTAGAGTGTACAACACTCAAGGTCACAAGCACTCAACTTACAACACATAATCCAAGAGCCATCAATTCTAATAAATGAATTCTTTTGACCCATTCTTAATTAATTTAGTAAAATAATTAATTTACTAATCTAGACATAAATCAAGTAATTAATAAAAGGAGAATACATCACTAAAATTTCACATACTAAAATTAAATAAAGGAAACTAAATGAAAGAATAACACATAACCCCTTGGTCACAATTGGAGGTGATTCCCCCCCATGGGAACCCCTAACAACAATTCAAACACACACATAAAAAAATACATGTTGCCATGGTGACCCTTGTTGAATTCATCTAGCATTCTAATGTGGTTGGTCTCCAATCCCCCCGATGTTTGTTGTGACATGTTTACCTGTAAAACACATAACACCTTCCACAATCATCTATATATGAAGCACAGACCAATAAGAAAGTTCCACAATACTAAATACAATTCAGTGCTTCTGAAAATATGTGAATCTCTAGCAAATAAGATCATTCCATGACCTTGTGTCAAAATTTAAGCTCAACTGAAAAACGTGAAACACGAACCAATAGAAAATTTCCACATATGGCACGCATTCACCTTTTATTGGCTACACATTCATGTTGGAGCTTAAAACTTGAATAGACTTAGAAAATTTTGGCTTTACAAAAATGTTGCCGCATATCTGTTTTGACTTGTTAAACCATCCTGAGCTGAAACCTTTTGAAATTTAGTCGATTCCGTGGATTTGAGGTGTTCCAGGCACATCTACTTGAGGTTTTGACGCAATTTTAACACTTTTCCTCTACTTGGACCATAGATATGCTGCCATGTGGTCCCTTTCTTGCTGATGTTGAATTTCATGACCAAATGAATGTTTGTTGACCCTTTTTTAAAGTAACCCGTAAATGCTTTTAAACTTAGTCTCCCACGGGTTTTCAAATGCCGACAACCAATGCTTTTGGGAAGTATATTTTAAAGTTTGTATGAACATATTCTACCATTCAAAATGGTTGAATCCATTTTGACCAAGTTTTTTACAATTTTATACTTTGTGATCGGGTTGCATTCTTTTGGGGCGTCGTAGCTTTTGATTTTGGGAGCAATTTGGATAATTTTAGTGTTGATTTGCAGGTCCCTCATGAAATATGTAGACATAGTACCGATCACCCACATGTCTGAAGATTTTACTTATATCAATCAGACCATTAAACCAGTCCCCCAACATTTCTTCTTAATCTTTTCATTTATTTCAACAAGGCACAAAACTTCTTACAAATTGATAAGTCTCCATTACTCAGAATAAACTTTGAAGTAACGGTAAAAATATAAATAAATGAGAACATTTATGTCTATGGAATTTCAAGGGAAAAGACCATCTAAATCCAGAAGTCTGCATTGAGCACCAACAATGGCTCCTACTCGGGGATCGGCACCCCATGTGGGTGTCACAAGAACATAGACCAAACTAGATGTCTAATCCATTGGTTAAGGAGTCAGGGAGACAAAATACATAGGGTTGATGTAAAAGATAGATTAAATTTAAACCAGAATATTTCCATGTATCGAAACCTGGTCATTGTTGACTAGAGCACAAAATGGAAACAACAACACAAACAAAGAGAAAAACAACAAAACTATACACTATACAATGTTCATACCTAATCCTTTGGCTTAATCCAAAAAGTATTTGAGATCCTACCATTAACAGGAAACTCCAGCAAATGTCCTTCAAAAATAATGTATGTTCTCCAATCATGGTATCAATAGAGTATGGTCTCATCCATAGGACATCAAACTTTCCATGTTTACCTTAATCTTCATGTTTATTGTCCCACAACAGGACCAAGTCCCCAACATTAAAATCTCTTGGACTAACATTATTTTAAAATATTTTCTTTATTTTTTTCTCTAAATTTAACATGTTTTTCGCGGGACTCTCTTCTAACTTCATCTAATTCCATGGTTTGATTTAAATCCTTGCCTCATATGGACTTACCTCCCTCCATCTTCAATTTTTTTCATAAATTGATATGAGGAAAGTTGTAAATGTAGGGGGAAAAGGGTTTGAACTCCATAAACCATCTCCAAAGGACTTTTTCCTATAGACCTCTTGATAATAACTATGTCTGTCCACAATGCAAACTTGAGTTTCTCACCCCATTTCTTTTTATTGGTCGCTAGTGTTCTTTTGAGGATCTTTAGAAAGTTTTTGTTACTCAATTATGTTTGGAAATTTCCTTGTGGATTATAATTTGATCCATAGTAAAAATTTATGCCATATTCATGGCACATTTTTTCCAATGGTTTAGCTACGAAGCTCGTGACATTGTTAGCAATTATCTTAGTAGGAACACCAAATCTACAGATTATATTATTGACAATAAATTCCATGACTACTTGATGAATTTCATTTCTAGTGGGAATGGCTTCAATCCATTTGGTAAAGTTATCATTTGCTACCAATATCCACCTATGCCTTACACTTGAAGAGTCTAAGATTTCATCAATAAATTCCAAGCCCCAATCTTTTAAATGGAGTGTCTATTGACACATGTTGCAAGGGTAGGGCACCAGAAGCTTTCGATGTTCCAGAAAAACGTTGACAACTCTCACATATCTGAACCAATAAGGAAACATATTTAAATAATGAATGCCACCAATAATCATCCCTTAGAATCTTTTGAGTAGTCACTCTTCTAGAAAAATGGCCTCCACACACTCCTCCATGAAATTTTGGAATTACTTTGGGGGCCTCTTCTTTAGTGATACATCTAAGTAACACTCCTTTTTGAATTCTTCCAAGCTAATTCATGATCATTCAAGATATACTTCTAAAAAACCAGATTAAGTGTCCTCCTTTGATTCTTATCTAAGGGCATAGGAAAATTCAAGTTCATCAAGTAATAAACTATATCTTTATACCAGACTGAATTGCTCACCTTTTGAGGAAGGTGTGGCCCTTTTTCTTCAACTTTGTGTATTTCTACCACCATCAAATTACTCTCTGTCATCAACCTTGTTAAGCGTAATCATCGAACAAGCTTAGTAATTTGTATGTCCATGTCATATTCTTGAAGCTTGTTAACCCATCGGCACCTTTTGATGGATATTTCCATCTAAGACAAAATATCCTTTACCATTATGTGAGGCACATATTCTATAATGTTTTAACTTAGAATATAAGGTCTGAATATTTTAGTTACTTTGACCAAAGAAAAATCTTGCTTTTCCATGACATAATATTTCATCTCATACCCTTACAAAGATTTAATAAAAATGCAATAGGTTTTTCATGGCCTTCTTCATTCTTTTCTAATAGAACAGAGGCAATAGTAAACTCATAAGAAAATGAAAACATTTGAAAATATTTTTTATAATCTGGACTAGCTGATACAACGACAGTCTTGAGTGATTCTTTTACTCCTTTGAATGCTTGAATAACCTCTTCTTCCCATTTGATCACTTGATCTTTCTTCATCATATTGGTGATAGGAAAAGTGATTTCAGAAAAATTAGAAATGAACCTTCTCACAAAATTAATCTTCCCAAAGAAAAACTGAATACCCTTTTTTGACAAGGGGATAAGAACTTGGTCAATAGCTTCTACTCATTTTGGATCGACCATGACTCTTTTGTTAGAAACTATGTGTCCAATTAGCTTAGCCTTTTGTACACCAAAATGACATTTCTTGTGGTTCAGTGAAATGCCATACTCCATGCATCTGATCAGTATTTTCTCTAAAACAAATTTATCTTTCTATGATTTTTTTAGATCATAGTGTATAAAATTCACGTCAATAAAATTTCATATTTACAATCTTGAAATATCTCCAAAATATCTCTAGATTGTATGATAGGCTCATTTTACTCTCGATATATATCTTTCAATACTATTTATTGAAAGAGATATAGATATGAGGCCCAAAACAAACATAACATTCCTTTTATACACGTTCTTGACTCAAATTACATTAGGATTATTGTCAAAAAAGTATTTACCCTTGAAATTTTCAGTCACAATGAAATTGTGACTTGCATTATACTATTTGCACAGTATGGTATTTTTACTTGACTTGGATAAAAAAATCATTAGTTCAAAAACGTGATGAAAAATAGGGGCCCCATACTAACAACATCTAAATTTAGAGATTTTGATATTTTATTAGGCATAATTCCTGCATTTGATGTATATTACATCAACACGATAAAATGATTTTAAAATTGAGTTAGAAATCACAATAAAATGAAAAAGTGTGGAAAAACATCAAAATATAGCAATGTCTAGTTTGTGGACCTATTATACTAGGACTCTAGGGTTTAGGAATTATGGTTTAAGGTTTAGGGTTCAAAACTCAAGGTCTATGGTAAAAGACTTAGAGCTCATGGTTTAAGGTTTTGGATTTAAAGTTTAGGATTTATGGTTCAGGGTGTAGGGTTCAAGTTTTATTCTTTAGGTTTTTAGCGTTAGGGTTCAGGGTTTGGGGTTCAAGGTTAAGAGGGGGGAAAACTAGGGTTACTAGAGGCTTAAAATTTTGTGATCATCTTATCGAGATGAATCCAAACACTTTTATATAGTGTAAGGGCACAAAAACATTCTATAATTAGAGGAAAATTGGGAAATAATTTTTTAAAATTCCTTCCAAATCAAAATTTATGTTTCTTTGAGATTTTAACTCATAGAATTAATTCCTAGCTAGACTCAAAGAATGTGCCACATAAACCTTGTCTAATCTAAACCTCTTATACCAATTCAATGAAATTACTTAGATAAGTGTAATCTGTCTAATGAATTTTGTTATTTATATCTAGGACAAAACAATGGTAGTAATTAACAATAATAAAATTAGAATTCACCAAATCTAAATTTTACTATTTTGAGCATAGTAGAATACTAGAAATATATGTCTGAGCCACTTCAAGGGGCCAACATCCTAGCCTTACAACAACAACAAAACACACAAATATGATGTTCAAGTACTTACCACTACCTCCTATGCATATCATAATTAAGTTATGGTTAGTCTATATGATGTACCTAACAAAAATCTTAAGATATACATAACCATCACATCACTAAGTAAAAATTTATGCTATGTATAGTTCAGCTATACATATCCCAACACACAATATAGGTTAAGGGTGTAGCAATTAGTTGGAGAGGCTTGAAAAGAAAATAACATGTCAAGAAATTTAAATTGTTCATGTTCCCCCATGCTAGATCCATGTCCAATGAAAACCTTCAAACTAATGGGATTTAGGAGTGATGGATTGTCTATAACATATCATGATTCAAATATTAGGTTTCTAATCACTCCATAAAATTTTTAACATTCAAATCCTCTTCCAAATGAGTGAGGAAGGTACCATTTATAAAATTATTATTTATTAACTAATGAGAGGAATTATGGAGAGAACTACCTTTGACTAACCCCATAGACACATAGTCTAAGAGAGAGACTAATCCTATAGGAACCAACACTTATAGAGAAAGAGCTAGGAAACAACATTGTGTAGTGGAATATAAGATGCTAAGCTTGTTAGATTGAACACCATTAATGGTTGTGAAAACACATGCATATTGAAATAACATGTTGGAAAATTGATTAAATTTAGGTCTGAATCCCTGACCTTGAAGCATGCCAAAAATGAAATACCACTCAATCCTATAATGATCCTTTTAAAAATAATTTTTTACAAACAAGGCTTCATGTTGTGATGCATGATCCCATTTTATGCCTCCACCGAATACAATGGCATTTATCCACATTATATTTGTTATGGATAAATCCTATTTGTTTAATACAAGGCAAGGGATTTGTCAATGATCTTATAAGATATATTAATGAGAATAATTGAAAACATGTTGGTTATAAGTTTTGGGTCTCGTGACTTAAGAATAAACTTAACATTTCCTTGATTAATGAATATATCTAGTCAATTGGTTTAGATAATATCTAGATAAACATTATGTAGGTTAGGACTAACAAAGTATTAAAAGGGGGAACTATCAATATTAAGGGATTAATCTATATCCATTTGAGAAACACACTTGTATATATCTTCAGGAGGGAGAAAATGGTCATACATAACCCTTTGTAGTACCTCATAGAATTTGTGTGGACAAAATAAAATACATTATTGGACAATAACCACTCAGATTGGAGTATGAGGATGGATAGTAAAGATTCATTAATATGATATAAAGGCATACAAGATGTCAATAATATTAGTGAGATGAAAAAACTATGTGCATAAAAAATAATGTGAGATGGGTGTTTTTAATGGCTAAAAATATTCAATCATGTGCATAGTCTAAACAAGTGTAAAAACTCGTTGGTTGATATCTAACACTCAACCAATGCATAATATACATGAGTTGAGAACCACGAGATTCATATGTTGCTTTATTTTTAATGTTGTCCCTATTTAACATCTCGATGTTGAAGATTTTCTTTGAAGGGATAAAGTTATAGATCTTGAGACACTGTAACAAATTCATGGTTATATCTTTATGAGCTTGATGTTCCAACTTCTTACCTATCAACTTATCTATAGATTAAGGCTCTCAGCTACCCACCCCCAACCCTGCCCCCATATAAAGATAGGGGAGATAATGGAGGTATGAACCAATAAATATTAGATACACTGTGACTTTAGTTTAAGTCATCAAAAAAATAATGGTACAAGAAATAACATTTTTTGACCAACTAGTCTCGCCAATAATCCTATCTACCATATTCTAAATTCTCTTGTTATTAATAAAATTCCATGTATGTTGTGGTTCCATATTCACCGGGAGCTCCATGAATACAACATTTAAAAAAACATGATGGAGTTATGAATTCGACGATTCAAATAACAAGGTTTAGACTCGCCACTTAATGGATGAGTTAATAGTTGGATCAACAAAATAACAAAAGAAAAATATAATCCTATTGAGATCTATAAATAATGATAACATGACAAACAAAGGAAAAATTCTAAGGAATTTATCTTCTTAAAAAGTACATTTAAGAATGTCAATATTCAATTATGTAATGTCCCCTTCTCGATATTAATCCTATGAGGACCATTAGCCCAATTCTCTTCCCAGGGGCTTAAAGAGAAATGCAAGGGAAGTAGTTTATAGTTATATTTTTAAGTTACTTTATTAAGCCTTGTAATATTTATATAAAAAATAAATTTAAGGTATAATGATTAATTAGAAGGGGGTATTTCTATTATTAAAGTGAATTTATGATAAAGTATATTTATAATGATAAAATAGAAATAAGGAAGTCACTTTATAAATTAAAAGTGACTTTGAGTCCCACATGGAGCAGCCAAGTTGGAAAAAGGAAAGGAAAGGTTATAAAAAGGAGGTTTGGATATGTTGGTGTCTGTGACTTGATTCATCATCACTCAGGGTCTCATCCACGTCACGTGGTGAGTCATCTCGCTTAGCAAGATCATAGGTCTTAGGAGCTATATGACAAGTGGCAAATTCCTTCATAGAATTTTTCATTGGCATATGCTTCAGTGGCATCATAGGAGTTACATTCCCTATTTGGAATCATAACTCCTCTTTCCATCTTGAAGGAAATGATTTTCCAGGCACAGGAGTTACACATCACTCCTATATGTACCCTCCTTTTTTTGATCTATGAGAATGAGTGAACCCAATTTCATTTTTCATGCAACGTGATTTCATGGTAATCTTGAATGATTTCTTAGCTATACATGGAACTCCAGCCACATTGTATTTAAAGTGTAACTTGGTTTATGATTCACTCCATCATCATTTGATCCTCATTATCACATTATCTCAAATACCAAAGGTGTTGGTCTCTAGATAAAAGTCATTAGTTCCATATGAAAGGAAGTAAGCTCCTGATGATTTACAAGTGGCTATAGATGAGGAGAAATATCTAGTGAGAAAATTGTTGAGGGCACCAAGTTGACTGGTAGTTAGGAGTTTTGATGTTTTATGAGCTAGGTGGGTTTCATCGAGCTGGAAATTATAGTGACTTTATTCTACATGGCTAGTAGAGAAGGTGATATTGGGTCAAAAAACTTCCATGTTGCAAGGTGGGTGAGTTATAGCCCCATCAGAAATTAACTAGTAACTAAGAAATATTGATGATGACCTTGTGTAATGAATCTTGGGTGAGACAAGATGGGAGAAGATAATACTCAAGGAAGGGAACCCAAGATAGGAAATGAGTAAGATATATAAAAAATGTATGAGTCAACATATCCATCGGAGAGTAGGGTGTCGATGCACGTCAAAGATAAAGGAAAATGCTTCAGAAAAAATGTAGGTAAATGATGGTGTTGGGCCAAACCAAGAGATGAGCTTGATGATAAAATATGGGTTTATAGATGTCAGTTGAAGAGTCAAATAAATAGTGGAGGCCTTAGAGTGATTTGGAGTAGGATGAATCCCCACGGTATTTATGGTGATAATTTCACATAAATAAAGATGAGTTGGATCTTAGACAAAGAGATTTGAGTACGAGGTAGTATAGGGTGTGAGAAATATGATGGTTTGGGAGTCAAGATAAGTGAGTGAGAAGATCAATGAAATTGATATAGACGAGAGTTTGCATATGTGATCTGTAGGTAAATAGGATGTAGTGAGAGTGAGTCTGGAAAATCTTTATTCCTAGATCGATGAGTTGGGGATGAGTTATGACTAGGAACTAACTTTAATACACACACCCTTGAAGATCCAAAACCTACAAAAAAATATTAAAATCTTCCACTAAAATTACAGAACTATACATATGAGAAAACTGTGCAAAAAAAGGAACATTACCATCTAAGAAAAAATGACCACAAATACAAATCTAGCCACATTTTACAAATGGTCCTTAAAACTTGTATAATGAGAGAAACCAGCACAAAACGAAGATTTGATAAACAAATGAAAATGTGCAGTGAAAAATTATTCGTTGTCACCAAATCACTGCACCCCCCGAATGGCCAGAATGTGAACAAGATGTTTGGTGTGATTGGGACACATGGGATCACCTCTCAAGTTGTGGGACTTGGAATTTGAGGTGAACCTCAGAGAAGGCCAACTTCCTCTTCCTAAACTAAGTGATGTACTACTCCTAGTATAATAAAATGACTATCTAATCCTAGGCTAACATTTTCATGAGTTTTAGGAAAGAGATTTTGCAGAAATGAAACTATACTAAGGATGGTGATGCACCAAATAAAGGGATGTTTAATATTTGGAAGGGTTAATGTGGGTAGGATGCTTGCATCGTGTCCACCTTCACCTATTGCAACTTAGAAAGGGTATAAAATACCACAAACCAGGGCATACGTTCCTTTATTAAACTTGAGCATATGTAAAGGATAGATCAAATTTGATTCAACACATAGTTAATTTATCATGAGAAAGGAACACATGCATTGGTCAAACATCTATTTCAGCAACTACGAATAATGATAATGCAACTTTAACAACAGAAGGAAAATAAGATTTTCACAACTGATATAAAAGATAATCACATTACTCACTCACAACATGAAATAGATAACCTGAAATAAAGGTAAGCTAACCACTCACACTAAGGAATCATACATTCACAAAGTAAGCATTGATCAACCATCCAACACAATAAATCAGATTCCCAATTGCAAGGTGTAACTCTGAATATAATTAAAAGGTTTTTAGAATTCTCTGAAGCA
Organism: Taxus chinensis; assembly: GCA_019776745.2. Taxonomy (NCBI): domain Eukaryota; kingdom Viridiplantae; phylum Streptophyta; class Pinopsida; order Cupressales; family Taxaceae; genus Taxus; species Taxus chinensis. The sequence continues at coordinate 103,450,245 of CM034157.1, forward strand.
CTCTTCCAAGCTTGAAGAGAAACCTCACTCAAAAATAATCTATATCCCTACTAGCTTGAAGCATTCAACTATTTATAAGTTCTTAGGTTGAGCCATTACAACTGGGCCCTTAACTAACATTTTCTAAAAATAGAAATGTCATTAAATTAAGGGAACATGCTCCCATGAAAATAGAAAATTTGTTGCAAGGGTTTGACTCAGTCAACCCTACAACTTTGACTGATCCAGAGCTTGGATCTGACCTTTCATGGCCACTCAGCTTTGGCTTTGTTCAGCTACACCTTCCTCTCCTACAAGTTTCTGTTGTTCTCCTTCCCACACAACCATTTGATGCTTATACTCAGTGAAGAACTTGATGATTCCCTAAATTTATTCATCTCCAGGCCCACATGCATAGTGATTCACTATATCTACTGTCTCGATCTCCTTTGTGATCTTGGCTGGCACTCTTCGAAGTTTATTCATAACTTTCTTTAGCCTCCCTATGAAATTTTGGCACAAGACCAATCGGTCAATGGAGTCACTATTGAAAGTTTTGGTGACCTCATCATCACGCTTCACCAAATCCTTGAAATTTTCCTTAATTTGATCTTCAGGAAGAGCATCGATGTTTTCATTGAAGAATTTGTAATTAGCAATATCAAACTCTTCTGAGATGTCATTCAGGGCATCCGTGATTTCTACTCGTTTATCTTCCAATTTCTTAATTAAATCCTGCAATACTTGGCACCAGAATTCCATGGCCTTTTGGTATTCAAATAACTTCAAGGCATCATCGATCACCTCTTCCTGAAGGAGAAAGTTGGGGTATTCTTCTCTGATCTCACTCCATGTTGCCAAATTTAAATTCAGATTATTATTATCTTCAGAAAAGGCCTCATCCATTTTGCAAATAGCAGCCTTCCCAACCTGCAGATCATTATATATTTTGATAGCCTCCTTGATTAAGGGATTAGCTTCCTGCAGTATGTGTTCAATCCATCCATTTACTGATCTCCCTTTCTGGCCTAGCTTCTCAAGCTCATGATAAGAAATGTCATCGATGGTAGAAGAAACTGTCATGGCCATAGTAGTTGAGACTTTGGTAGATGGAGTTGGTTGGGTTACTTTGCGTAACAATGAAGTGAGTTGTTCGACCTTGAGTTTGAGCTCATCTTTTGTAGCCTTATCTTTGTCATATTTTTCCAGCAGAGCCCCAAGAGCAGTGTGCACATCTTGTTTGGCTCCTTCATGAGTAGCTTTTCCCAATGAAAATCGAGAGATCCAATAATCTACCGCAGTAATTGTCTCCTTAGTTTTTCCCTCAATGGGAGTAACAACCTCTACAATTCACTCTCCAGATGGATTCACTGTCAGACTTGAAACAGTTCTTGGCCTCTTGGCCTATCTTTTGGGCATCTATTCCAATATACTGAGATCTATGACATCTCCCAGAGGCACCTTCTTCTTCTACTTTGGAGTCTATCTAAACAACCATTCAGGAATAGCTAATGCTAATGAAGATGGGACAGTAGATCTGATACCTGAAACATTAGTTATGACAAGAGCACTAGAAACATTAGTTGACATTTGGGTAGAAGTGGCCATGATGGATGGGGTAGATGTAAGGACAACCATAGGAGTTGATAAAATGATGTTTGGGAATGAGGTGGAGGGAAATGGAAGTGTTAAGGGAAGTGAAGAAGAAATGGGTGACCCGATAGTTTCTCCAGCTGAGAGAACTGGAAGGGATGAGAAAACCTGGGCCATAGAAGGAGATGGGAAGGAAGAAATGATTGTGGAAGTGGAAGGAACTGATATTGGAAGTGACAATGGAGGAGGAAGAAGATGTGATGGATCTTGTGAGATACTAGGGGAGTCACTGACTTCAACCACTTCTGTCACAGGTGCTGTAGGAGACATGGCCTTAGAAATGGAAGCCTTGGAGAGAGATGAGCCACCAACAACAAATGAAATATTTTTTGGAGTCATATGGGTTTTTTGGGTCAACCTTTTCCCCTTTGTGAGTGTTGATTGGCTCATGGTTGGTGGGGCCTCTGTATTTGTAGGTTGTTCTACTCCCTTGGGTGAAATTCCCAAGGTAACCAACCAACTGTAAGTTCTCTATAGAATGGGCCCCACCCTCTCCTTTGTATTACAACATTCCTCTACATACCAATCAATCCATGGAAATGGTTGATTGGAAATATTATCATTTTTGTATGCCACATCTAAAACCTCATCATTATCTTGCGCCTCCTTTGGGACATCAGCCAAACCAAACTACCGAACCTCATCCAAGGTCAACCTCTCATAATCCCTTTGTCGCATGATGTATTCATCCCAACAATGAATCCAGATATCCTCCAATTGGGGCACGTGGGCACTGGACTGACCTGTTTCACCAAATTTACCCCAATAATCAAAATTAGTTCATGGATGAAAGGTTCGCAAGGTCACTTTGGCCAATTCTACATCCACATTTTTGGCCTTATGAATATTTGGGTAGGTGTATCTACCAATTGAAATAGGGAAATGCATTCCCCAATTTGTGGTGCTTGTTTTGAATTCGATGATAATCCAACAATTGTCAGACCAATTCTAGTAGAACCCATTTATCAGTGGGGCACCTTGGCAATTTTTTGGGGGCACCTATGAAGCCTGGAACCTGAATGTAAGTGAATGTAGGGAACTGTAAATAGATGGCTCCCCACTCATGCACTTCTTTGAAGGCTTCATCAGAAATCCTTCGGTTGTATAACTCAATATCAAAATGGTAGAGGATAACCGTAAAGAAGGCATCATTGACCCTATGAAAATGCCTGCTCCCTTCACTCAGTGTGAGTTGGGGATAGAAATCATAGATTTGGGAGGTGTTGTGAATACCTTTAGTATTCAACCTAGAGAAATCTCCCATAGCAACGGCTACATAAACCAAGAAGGATGTCATATAGAAATTCTTTGTGGAAAGCACCTTGCTCAATTGATAGAAAATGGAGCTACTGATATGCTCCCCCCATCGGATAAACTCCTTATTCTTCTTGATGGTAGTGATGTACAAGAACATCCATTCCTGGAATTCCTTTGTAGAAGGGAGACCTGAAACTCTGCTTAGTAGCACAATAAGGTCACTGACCTCCTGAATAAAATCTGACTGATGCATGGTTTTGGGTAATTTGGTGAAGCTCTTGGTGAGATAAGTTTTCATCATGATTTTCATGCATACTTCCTCTTCCTTGTCCCAATGTTCCACTACTGACTCTGGAAAAATTGTGGTGTAATCTTCAATGTCGGGAAGTTTGAGCAGATCTTCAAAGAAGTCTGGGTCCAAACGGATTACCACCTTATCATCATCATCTTTGACTGACATGGATTCTTTGTCAAAGTGGGCTGCCGTGGCTAAAACAAACTCTGGGAAATGCATGGATGTGGGAAAACCGGCAGCAAGGGAAAGCCCATTGTCGTAGATGGCCTGCATCCATGATTTCTTGTTGGAGCCTTTACTCTTTCCCAGAAATATGGAAAATCAATCTTCCCTAGGTCGGTGTCCCCTATATTCCCTAAGTCGGAAGACAGGCAGGAGTGAGGAGCAACTCCAAGAAATGAATACTTCATCTTTTCTTTTCCCTTTGATGTGGAAGTAGACATCAAGCTCTATATGTCGGAATGAAAGCTGAAGTTGAAAAATCCTGAAAAAAGAGAAGTCCAAAACTTGAAGTGTAATACTCTGAAAGACAGGTCCTGAACTCCTGAAAAATATCAGCTTCCGAAAACCTGAACTGAAGAGTCCCAAAGAGAAAAAACTCTGAAGTTCCGAAAAAGTTTTCTGAATTGAAAGTTCTGAAAATTTCCTAAAAATGAAAGTTCTGAAAAAGTTTCTGAAAAAAGTTCAAAAAATTTTCGAAGTGAAAGTTCCGAAAAGTTTAAAGTTGAAAGTTCCAAAAAAAGTTCTGAAGTTGAAAAAGTTCTGAAGTGAAAGTTTTTCCGAAGTGAAAGTTCTGAAAAATTTCTCTGAAATGAAAGTTCCAAACCTCCGAAAAATTTGAAATCAAGAGCTCCAAAAAATATGTACCGCCAAGTCCTTGAAATCTATGAGAAGGAAATTACCAAACAATGCTAATCTCCAAATCCCAAAAAGTACTGAGAGGGAAAAATGGAAAACTTGAGGAGCTCCCTTGAAAAATTTGAATGCCTGTGGAAACTCAAAATGTAGAAACATGGTGGGAAATGAGTTTTTCATTCCAAGAGGTACACAGAAGAGGAACAAAAGAAAACAAACAAAAATGAAAATAAGAGATCTTAAACCAAAAGGAAAATAACCAAGTTAAAATACCTCGAAAATGATGTTGAAAGGTACAAGAAAATGGAATGTCAGAGAAAATGTGTCAGGTAAAAATGACAAGTAAAAATTGAGTTTAAATAGAAAACCCGATATTAATGGCAAAAATCTGATCCGTACGGGGTTGGTGAAAAATTAAATGCACAAAGGACTCCGAAAGTCTGAAACCTGAAATCCAGAAATTCTGAAATTTTGGAATTTTGGGGTTTCAGACTTCGGAGATTGGGAGATGAAAAATGTGAATTGGCAATGAAAATTTCCGAAACCCAAAAGCCCGAAAGTCTAAAAATTTGGAGACTTTTGGACTTCAGAAGTCGAAAGTGAAAACCTAAAAAATGACTCAGAGAATTCTGAAACCCGAAAGTCCAAAAGTCTAAAATTTTCAGAAATTTCAGACTTCAAAAGTCTGAAAGGGATTTAACCAAAAGTGGGGACCAAAAGTTCCAAAACCTGAAAGTTTGAAAGTCTGGATTTTTAGACTTTTGGGGTTTTGGACTTCGGAACTCTGGGTTAAAAAATTGCCAATTACATAGTAAAAACTCCGAACCCCGAAAGCCCGAAAGTCCAAAATTTCAGACTTTCAGGGTTTCAGACTTCGGAAATTTGAAAACACAATTTCAAAGACTCGCACCATTAAACTCTTGAAAGAGAAAATCTCTGAAGTTTGAAGTTCAAAATTTAGATTTCGAGCCTTGGAGAATTTTCCATTTACAAAGGATTTTCTCAAAAAAATCTGACCACTTTTGACATCTGCTTCTCAAGGTAGATTAGGAAAGGGGTTTTTTTCTAAAATGTGAGACATTATTTCACACACATGACTTCGTTTTCTCCCCTTATCTTGTTTTCAGCTTGTTTTTTGCATACTTATGGTGTCAAATTGTCGGCATCAAAAAACCTTAATTATGGTCTCCACTCTTGCACGTTATTATGTTGATTGTAAGGTGAGCGACCAAATTTTTCTTGATGCACATTCACACCTAATTGTAATCAACACATTAAACTATAAAGTTTCGAATTCAAGGGGGTGTTAATATTGTCCTGGGGTGGTTGTGTTTCTTTCTCCTTCCTTTTACATTCCTTATTTCTATCTCTTCATTATGGATGCATCCAAAGTAATTTTTCTCATACCATTCAATTTCTTCGAATGGAGATCTAAAATTACTATTATATTACACAGTAAAGGGTTGTTCCATGTCACCATGGGAGTAGAGACTGAATCTGAAGATGAACCCAAAAAATCTAGGTGGTTTAACCATTGTGATGAAGCCTTAGGTCTTCTTTGTATTTTTTTCTCTCTTGACTTTCTCTTACACATCAAAACTTCCTTAACACTCGATGGAGCATGGAAATTTCTTGATGATATGTTTGGGAAACAATATGACATGAGAGTACATGATTTGGAGAACAAACTACTAGGATTAAATCCTATTGACTTTGAAAATCTATAAGCCTGCTTCTTAAAGTTTGTCCACATTAGATTGCTTCTAAAGGAATGTAAAGTGGAGAAGAAAAATTATCAGTTGATCTTGTCAATTATTTTTAAGTTAGGTCCTGAATACTCTATCTTTATTTCAAATTTCCATGCCACAAAAGGTGCCTTGGGCAGTACTTGGAAAATGCCCTCATTTGACAGTTTTTTGTCCCAACTCATTTGAGATCAAAACAAACTCATTCATATGGGGAGTATAAAATAAAATTCACATGCCCTTATGGTAAGTAAGGGTAAGGAAAAGAAAACTAAAATGATACAAGATAAAAATGATCAACCCAAAAAGGAAACCAAGACCAACTAATCCCAAACCAAGCCTAACACGAACGCTTTGAATTATGAGCCTAAATAAAAAAGGAAAAGTGTAAGTGTTCCTATTATAAGAAGTTTATCCAAGAAGAGCATCAATGTATGAGAAAACAAATTGATCACTTAACTCATTTACTTGAGAAAAATAAAATAAGTGTTCCTAATTTTATCAAACAAGATACTCGAAAGGCTAAGCCTTCCAAAGAAAAGGAGTGTAAATCGACATGGATTATCGATTTCAGTGCCTCACCCCACATGGCCTCTTCAGATGTTGAGTTCACCAACATCTAACTATGTTACATGTCCCAAATCACATTGGGTGATGACACTGTAGTTTTGGTTTTTGGTAGTGGATTGGTATAGATGGATGGTGGAACATTTAACTAAGTGCTAAGTGTTGAGTGTTCCCAATATCTCTACCAATATCCTATTGGTTTACCAAATCATTCGCCTTTGTGAAGCAATGCGAGTGGAACTTGGTCTTAACTCAGTGATTATATGTGATCTTAACTTTGAACCCATAGTGGTTGAGGGAAAGGTAGATCGCCATTTACGATTGTATACCTTTTCACACTTTACTTCTATGTCTCCGCCCTCTGAGGTTCTTATGATCCCTAATTCATATTTTGACTCGTTGGATGATGATTTTGTTGAGTGTGTTCTTCCTCTTGATCCTCTTGTTCCTCTTGAGCCTCATGCTTCAGATTTGTCTAATTTTGACAATAGTGATGATGAGGACTTCATCCCTTCTCATTCGAGTGAAGAATCTTCTGACTTTGATCTTGATCCTCCTTGTCCTCATTGGTCTAGGAAGACTTTACAGAGTGTTAAAAATTGGATTGGAGATCCTTCGGATGAGAGACGTACTCACTCGTAATTATTTGGACATTACTCCTTTTCCTCTTCTTCAGACCCTCAGTCTTTCTAGGAGGCTTCTAGGATTCCTGAATGGGATTTTTCCATGGATGAGGAGCATTCCTCACTCATAAATACTGATACTTGGGATATCACCCCTCTTCTAAAAGGAATAAAAATCGTTTGGTGTAAGTGGGTGTATCGAAAAAATTATGGTGTCGATAGAGAATTTTAGAAGTTTAAAGCGTGACTAGTAGATGAGGGTTTCTCTTAGGTAGTTGGGGTTGATTATTCAGAAACCTTTTCTCTGGTTGTGAAAATGAGTTCCATTCGACTGATCCTCACCATTGCTGCCACGAATAGATGGGAAGTCCACCAGATTGGCAATAAGAGTATCTTCCTTCATGGGGACATAGAGGAAGTGATCTACATGGAACAACATACAGGTTATGTCCATATTACCTCCCTCATTTTCAAGTTAAAGAAGTACCTCTATGGCATTAAATAATCCCCTGGGGCTTGGTAAGCCAAGATGGACTCCTTTCTACTTGCATCAGGGTTCACTCATTGTTGCTTTGACCTAAATGTTTATATTTTTTTGTAGGATGACTCCATGGTCATCCTCATTCTATATTTTGATGACTTGTTGATCACCAAAAACTCTTCCTCTATCATTGATTTTGTGAAGATTTCCTTTGCCAACAAGTTCTCCATGTTTGACTTGTGATTACTTCATTAATTTCTTAGGATTCAAATTTCACAATCTGACTCGAGAATTATGATTTCACAGCCTAAGTAATCTCTTGATTTTCTTACTTAGTTTCATATGTCTAATTGTGAGCCTTGTCCTAATCCTTTCCTTTCTTTGGTTAAGTTGGTTTCTGATTTCTGTAGTCCCTTGGTTAATGGTACCCTTCATAGACAGTTTGTTGGGATCTTGATTTACCTAACTCAAACTCACCTAGGTATATTGTATGATATTGGGCTCATGTCCATATTTATACAGGAGCCACATGAGTTATATTGGAAAGAAATGAAGTGGATCCTTCATTATGTTTGTAGCACTCACACAGAATAAATTCAGTACTTAGGAGGGACATAGATTGACTTGGTTGGATATACAAACTCTGACTGGGCTAGTGATCTTGATCATCAGAAATCTAACTCAGGCTATAGTTTCTCTCTTTGTTCAGGTCTTGTCAGTTGGTCTAATAATAAGCATAATGCAATTTCCATATCATCTACAGAGGAAGAGTACAAAAAATTAGTTAACCTTTCCACTAAAGCTATTTGGTTGTAAGGTATCTTGATAGAGTTTGGTATTCGATTTTGACAACCTAGGATTATCTACTATGGTGATATGAGCACCATCTCAATTTTCTAAAATTTGGTTCACCATTAGTGGATGACACACATTGAGATCCATATGCACTTCATTCGGGATATGATACATGAAGACATCATCAACTTGCAGTACTATCAAACATTTGATTAGGTTGTAGACATATTCACCAAGCCCTTCACTGAGGTGAAGTTTCTTCACTTGTGATATCTTCTTGGGGTGAGTCTGTTGTAGCAACCCATTTTCTTTTGGATTTCTAGTCTTTCTCCTCTTCTTCTTTCTGGAGAGACGTTGTTTGTACATGGGAACCTTATCAAGCCTTTAGTTTTTGAGCCCCATTAACAAATCTTTCTTAGTTTTATAGGGTAATTTTTTTTTTTTATGACTTTCCATGACATCTACCTTAGCTTCGATGATGGGGGTGTTGGTGTGTGTGACTTTCCTCATTTTCACTCATGGTCTAATTCACATCACATGGTGGGTCATCTCGCTTAGCAAGATCATATGTCTTAGGATTTATATGAAAAGTGGCAAATTTCGTCATAGAATCTATCATTATCATATGTGTTAGTGGTGTCATAGGAGTCACATTCCCTATTCGGAATCGTAACTCCTATTTCCCTCTTAAAGGAAATGATTTTCCAGGCATGGTTGTTACACAACACTCCTATAAGTACCCTCCTTTTTTAATCTATGAGAATGAGTAGACATGTTTTACCTTATGTGTGATTTTTCATTGTTGTGTGATTCTTGTTGATTACTTGGGGCATCTCGTCACCACTAAAGTGCTTCCTCTTCGATGTTCTCAGGGTTCTTAATTGATCCTCATCAAACACTCTCATAGGGTATTCACTTGAGGATATATTTTTCCAATCTATGTTCTATCATTGCATGTTAAGTTATGTGCTTGCATCAAATATTCTAAGGATGAAAACCATTAAGGAGAAGGAGATTTGGGAACGAAAACCTCCAAGATTTGAAGGTTAGGGAATGAAAATTCCTCAACTTTGTGAGGTGGATCCACCAAGGATTCACTATTGTGCTATAATTTATATTTTCATATTTTCGTAATGTTGTTTTCAGATCTAGGGTATATTTTGGGGTTTTTTTCACTTCATATAAGTTGGGCTTCATTTCAGATCTGATTTTTGTGAATTTTGTGGGGTTTCGATCAGCCAAACCATAGTATATTCCAAGGAATTTGTAGCTGCAAAATTTTGGGCAATTTTAGGCCAAAAGAAACCCCTTAAGAGATAGGTGCAAGCCCTTTGGAAGGGTCTTTTTTGTTGTTGTCTGGTTTATGGATGGTTGGGGAATCTTTGGTATCAACATAGATAATTTTAACATCATTTTCTATCCCTCTATCAATAAAACTCTAACAAGGCCATGAAATGGAAAATCCTACTGAAGGAAATGTATTTGAGTCAGAGAATTGAATATTTATAAGTATTCCATTTATACCAACAAACCAAACATATTGTAAAAATGAAAAAATAATTGTGATTTATATTTTTATTTCTTTAGTACTTGATCTGGCTAGAATGCAAGACACATTTATTGCAACCAAGTACTGGAAAAGGGTTTTAATAAATCTAAGTCTCAAGCATTTGTTCAAAAATAATGAGATCAAAGAGAAAGTGTTAAAGGCTCTAGAATAATCCCGTAACTATATTTGGATTCATAATACATAATATACTTGCCTTAAATGTGACTTTTTCTTCTTGGTATAAATGAAAGTGTTGACTTCTTGAGAAGGTGGGGCCCTCATTTTCTAGGAAAATAATTTAAGTTAGGAAACCTTTTAAAAAACCAGATATAGTTTGTTTATTGCATTCCCTTATTTCATAGGAAAATAAGATACAAAGCACAAACACCTGATTTTTTTTGCATGAGGTTCATAATGCTCTTGACATGCAATGCAGCTTCCTTTAAAATTTGGATCCACGTAGCTGCGTCTTCAGAACTCCTTGCCCCCACCTGTACAAATTCTCTAATGTTATACAAGAAGGAAAAGCACATTACTAATTATTTGTATTAGATCTTAGCAAGTACAAAGTATAAATGGTCATATGATTTCCCCAAGAAATGAAGAAAATTTCAATACCAGAAACCATTTACACTACCTGATTCAAAATGAATCACTTTAATTTTATCGTCATGATTGATGGAATTTTATAGAGTGAAAACAAATAGATCCTGTGAATGGTGCATGTCAAACACTATGTTAAAACTTATAAAGCTTGTCTTTTTGTGTCACATCACCATATATGTGCACTTAAAGTTGGAAGAGGAAACAAATATGGCTCATTTTCAGCCCATACAAGATAGATATGCTTTTCTGTGAAAGATTTCTCTTTTGTTATCTACAACTCTTATGTAAGGGTTGATAATCCTTGTTTTAATAGGCTCTTACAAAGAATCATAGAAGGTACACAAGTAAAGCTATAAAATATGGGAGGTTTGTCCATTTCTTCCTCTAAGGTCATTGATAATGATGTTGTGTGTGCACCATTATAATCCTTCATGTCTTGATATTTAATATGTTAAAGCATTTAAATTTAAAATATTTTAGAAACACGGTAACCAATAGTGTAATGCCTAATGTACAATGAATTAAAAACACAATATTTCTACATTTAATCTAACAAACCCTAAAATTGGAAGAAACATTCTCAAGCATGGATCAGAACATTTAGATGCCAATTGAAAAGAACCTAAAAAATCAATAATAAAATTTTGTGCACTAGACTTGGGCCAACTTGTTAATAGTTATGTTGCAGAAATTCCTGATGCAGTTAGTTGGATATAGATCTACGACCCAATATTTTTTGGCCTTGCTATTTATGCTCACTAAAATTAAGAAGGAATAAAATATACATTTGTTGATGAATGGGTGTACCTCCATAGAAAAGCACTATTTTAACAGCAGTTTGATATGCAAACTTTTTGGCCTTTGTGTGTATCTAAAAAAAAATCATCTACGCATTACATGGAACTATATTACTTACAAAAAATATGGTGAAGGATGTTACCACTCTGTATGTCAATATCCACTATGTGTAATATTTAATTCTCTCTGGCATGTTCCGAAATTATAGCAACAAATTGTGGCATTCATCCATAAATTCAGGAGTAACTGTCAAATCAAGTTTATGAAATTAATATATAAATTTTAAGGTGAAAAAATATTTTCCATGTGGCATGTTTCTATTCATCATTTTTTTTAATTATTGGTAAATAGTCTTTTGAAAGGGACTATACCCTTTTACAACAGTGCTTAAAAGCAATATTTTTCCCCCTAAGAGCCCAACAACAGAAAAATACGACAAGAACCAGCAAAAACAAACAGCTGCTTCAGAAATAGCTAAAAAACAACAACTTAACAGCAATACAGCTGCCCAGCAACTATGCAGTTGGCCATTTGCCAAGAAGTAACAATAAAAGCACCAAAATCAACAATAATCAAACCTTGTTTGAAGTGGTGGAGGATTTAGATTTGGCATTTCCCTTCTTTTTCCTATCCACCACTGTCCATTCCATATTTCCTATATCCAATACAATCGGAAGAACTGCAATGGATTTGATGGGGATGTGACCCATAGGAAGGGGCACTGAAACTTCCTTTAACACTGAATCAACAATCTGTGGAGAATAGTCTGTAGGTAGTTTCATTGTGTTGGTCTATGAATCAACCACGACGGGTGAGTCAACATGCATGGGGGGCCAGAGGATCCTCAGCCAGATCAGAGTCAATTATAAGATGCTCAAGAAGAGAATCCTTCCACCAGGCAGTTTTGGTCTTTCATTTGGAATGTTCACAATTGTTTGTAACATGACTAGTTTGGAAGCAACATCGACTCCTGAAGGCAAGTCTCTCATAATCAATCCTTTGTACCCAGAGCCTTTCTCCAATCTGAATATTGATTTCTACTGGTAAGAGTTTGGAGGTATCAATATCAACCAGGATTCGAGCAAATGTAGTATGTGTTTGAATGGAGGTCTTATCATCAACTGCCACACATGAGCCAAGAGTACTTCCTATAGCAATGAGACAAGATCTGTTCCAAAGTTATAACGGAAGTCCTGGTAAATGAACCCAAATTGGGTAGATATCAAAAGACTCCTTTAGCGGGTCAAAGGACGGATACCATGGTTTGGACATAAGCCCATGTTCCCCCCAAACCCAATGCTGCCTAAATATTAAATCCCTATCTGCAGGGGTTTCAAAGACAGCAATGAAGTTGGCTTTAGAATAGGGATAAAGCTCAATCTTACCTTGTATTTTTTCCCTCCAACTCTGGGCTATCCAGTCATGGAGCTGATAAAGCTTAGGCCAAAATTTATGGAATCTACATAAGAGACCTAACTGGGAGAGATTTTTCTCCTCTTTAAGAATCTTTATAAGTAAATCCTCCTCAATTTTCAGCATCGGGACCTCTTGGGAGGGTTTTAGGAGCACATTTCTGGTATTCTCCTTTTGTTTGGAGACCGTTGAAGCATAAGATGTGGATTTATCTCCATTAGAGGTTCCTGTGTGACCACTTTTTTGATTGGCGTTGGCTATATTCTGAAGTGAGTCAGATCCATTCATGCTAGGAGATCCGTCATTTGTAAATGATCCATAACCATTGTTGAGTTTTGTAGGAGAGGCTGAGACATCTTTACCTGTCCCAATAGATAGACCCCTTATTTTTTGACAGGTCGGAGAATAAAAAAGTTGTTTTTAACCAACAAAAAATTCCTTGCACCTTGAGAATAAAGGCTCGAGCCATTAGAGTTAAATTAAAAAGTTTAATTTTTTACAAATAAAAATGAACTTGGACAATTAAACTTTAGTTTAAAAATATCTAAATACAGGTGGCAACCTATCAGTCATACACAAGAAATGAGTATTCATTTTGGTTGAGACATATAGCTGCCTTTGGCAGGATAAAAAAAATCACTATTATTATTTATACACTATTTCAACCCTTGTTCTATATTTATAAATTCATACAAGTGTAGAAAAATTCAGATTTCTTTTGTAAGTTGTTCTTAGAACCCAAATCACCATTTTTTGCCTTGTGGGTATCTTAGAAAGTGATTTTAGTAAATAAAATCCATTTTCAATATGTTATTCATTATTGATTAAACTAGAAATTTGACATCATCTTGAAATTCATTTTTTCTGAAATTTTTAGTTTATATAATTCAGATTTAGGAAGAGGGATATTACAAATTATATTGTTAGAACTTTATTACATGAAGAGGAATTTTACAATTACGAGGTGGTCATATGATTTAATTTCCATGCATAAACAATTAATTGATGATCTTAAATTTGAAGTCCATTTAATCACTATTGGATATATTTTCATGATAAAAAAATTATGATATCTAATACATATGATAGAATTTGAAATACATTTTTCCCCCTACAAAAAAATTTATGTTATCTTTATCAAACAACTGAAAATGAGTAAATAAAGTGATGGATTCATTAATCAATGTGGAACCTTGAGTAGACAAAATAAACTTGACAATTCTAAAATAATTAGTTCCAAAAATATCTATCAACATTATATATATAAGAGATATATGTAATATTTATCGTCGTAGAAGCCAATGCTTCTCATCCCATGATCACTATAGCTAAATAAACATTACCACAACCATGAAGAGTGCACAAAAAATAAACTCAATGCTACATAATATAATGATGTAAGTTGTGTACATATAGAAGGAGGAAAGTGCAACTACTTCCTAGATCAGTGGTGAATAAATCTCACTAACTAATACAAGCAGTAGAGATGACTCCATACAACTAGTAAGTTAACTCAACACAACTGGTAAGCTAACTCAACACAGCTAGTACACCTAAGAAAGCTAACACAAGTGTAAGAATTATCCTAATAAAAAATAAATGGATAAACAATAACCTACATTAACACCCCCTGTAAGCGTAGCTTAGGTAGGTAGAAAATAAGGTGGGTCTCGACAAAAAGGCCTGAAGAGGTACCTACGTATAATAACTGGGAAAAAGGGACACCACAAGGTACCCAAAACTAGTAATATCAAAGTAGAGAGAGAAAACCCGCTGCAAGGAACCCCAAAAAGCTCGGCTTAAAAAGCGTACAATGATGAAGAAGTTTGGTGTGCACTGTGGTCTTAATCCACTGCTCGATCAAAAAAATAAAAAATATTTGACACTAGGCTTCACCAGAATAGATTCATACATGGAGATTGTTAATGGAGTAATTTCGAAAGTGCAAAAAAACACCAAACATAATTCTATCAACTATACAAATAGGTGTGCCATGATCCAAGAATAATAACGGGGGAAACAAGGCAAGGACACAATATCCAAAGAAATAGGAGTGCCACGATCCAAGAAAAGCCAAGGTAACAAGACAATGACATGAGACCTGAAGAAGCAGGATCACCACCACACCCTCCCATGATGTTGAATGGGTAGAGTGATGCTACAAATATGTATGATTTGTCAAAATAACTACTCAAACACTGACAAAATAACATTGGGTTTCACCATAATAGCTCCCTCATGAGAGAGACTATCAACATGCCTAAAAGTGTCAAAAATACATATATAAAATCTCTTAACAAACAAGAGATATATACTACACTTACTAAAGAAAAATTCTTAAAATGTTGGGGTTAGCACACCAGTTGTACAGAAAATATATAAGATCTAAGCATACATGCAAATAAAAGTGGATATTCTACCAAAATAAATATGTAAAAAAAGAGACATAAATCAACAGTAGATTTAACATGGTTCACCTAGTGTAGGCTACATCTACCAAGAAACAAGCCAATCTATTATCCAAAGCTTTGACAAGATATACAATAAAGATTTACAATCTTCCACACCTCTCAGATGTTCAGTACTTTATTTCCTTCAAGCTTTTGCTTCTTCACCAAGAATTCTCTTTCACATAATTATCTTATAATTATGATCCATACCATCTTTCTAAACCTTATCTTTTAAGCTTATATAGTCATTTATAGACTTAGGGAACTTAGCCATGAAATTACAATTAATAAATCTATTTTAATGCTAAAAATAGATATAATTCCTGAGAGTTAATTAAAACTTCGATGCATAGGTAACCAACATTGGTTCTGCCTAACCTTCATCATTTCCACTTGCCCTTGACTGATTCTGGTCATCCTTGACTGATGTCAGTCTGTCCTGACTAATGTCGGTCTGACCTTAACTGATTTCAGTTACTATATTTTCCAGCAAGTTCCAATTGCATGCTAAAATGAAGTAATTAAGCTCCACATCTCAACAATATCCCACTTGGAGATAAATTACTACACTATACTTGTACAATGTCATTCTTGGATCCTTTCCTTAGCTTTGTTTCATCCTCTTCAAGTCTCAAACTTGAAGACTAATTGAATTGGAGTGTAGCTCAAACTTCTCTTTTGTTAATGGCTTCATTAGCATATCCGTAGGTTTTTCACTCATATGAATCTTCTCTAGTTTCATCTATCGATCCTCTAATACATGTTGTATGAAGTGGTACCTCAACTAAATGTGTTTCGTTATAGAATAAAATGTTGAATTCTTGTGCCAAATGAATTACACTCTGAATTTCACTTGCACAATTTGAAATCATCTTTCTCCTTTCCTAACTCTTCCATGAACTTTCTCATCCATATCATCTCTTTGCTATCCTATGTAGTTGTAACATACTCTTGTCTTTTTAGTAAACAAAGCCATAACCTTCTACAATATTCAAATCCAGCTAACTGTCCATCCTACCTATTACAAAAATATATCCAACAAGTTGTGTTCCTTCTACCATCCAAATCTCCACTCATATTCGAATCAACATAGCCACATAAATAAATATCTGAACCTCCATAGCATAACTATATGTTAGATATCTCTCTCAAATACCCAATTATCCATTGGAATGACTTTCTAATGTTCTTTACCTAGATTAGACATAAATCTACTCATAAATCCCATTTCCTATGTAATATATGGTCTAGTACAAACCATAACATATATTAGAATCCCAATTATCTAAAGGATATGGTACTCGTGTCATATATTTGAACTCCTCGTATGATGAATTAAACTAATCTTTGCTCAATTTGAAGTGTCCAACCATAGGTGTACTTGCAAGTTTTGAATATCTACATTTTAAACATTTCCAACACCTTATTGATATAAGCCTCTTGAGATAAATAAATTTTCTTGTTTATTCATGTCTATGTGTATTTGCATGCTAAGGATTCTTTTTACAGGTCCTAAATCTTTCATTGCAAATATGTGCGATAGACTTTCCTTTAAGCTCACCATTGTCCTGCATACTAGATCCTATTATAAGCATATCATCCACATACAATAACAAAATAACATATCTCATATTTTCAAGCTTCTTGAAATAAACACAATGATCAGATTCACATCTCAAGTAACCATGCTCATGCATGAAACTATCAAACCTCATGTACCATTGCCTTGGAGCTTGCTTGAGCCCATATAGACTCTTTTTCAACCTGTACACTAATTTCTCCTTACCCTTGACTTCATACCCAAGCGACTGCTATATATAAATATCTTCATCCAAATCACCATGAAGGAAAGTCGTCTTCACATCTAGTTTCTCTAAATGTAAATCATCTACTGCAACTAAACTCAATACGGTACAAATAGAAGTCATTTTAACAATAGGATAAAATATTTCACCAAAGTCAATACCTTCTTTCTGTGCAAATCCCTTTAATACAAGCCTTACCTTATACCTTTTTTGTCCACCCTCTTCTTCCTTGATTCTGTAAACCCATTTGTTCTATAATGTCCTCTTACCTTCTGGCAACTTAACCAAATCCCAAGTCTGTTTTTGTTCTAAGGAGTCCATCTCCTCATTCATGTCATGCTCCCACTGAACGTGGGTCTCATCCTGCTATTACTTCTTCAAAACTTTTTTGTTCACTATTATTAGTCAATAATAAATAAGATAGAGAAGGTGTAAATATTTCTGGAGGTTTACTTACCCTTTTTGACCTTCTCACAGGAGTTTGGGGTACCAGAGGCTCATTCTGGACCTCCTGGACATTTGTTTCCAATTTTGACAGTGACTAACGCTGGTCACCTGTAATCCAACGTCAGTTCTAATAACCGATGTCGGTTTGCTCTTCTGTAACCCATATTAGTTCAACTGACCGATGTCGGTTAGGATTCAACTGACATTGGTTATTATGTAACCCTGAAAGTATGACTTTTAAATTTGAGAATTCATTTTCATTCACAAACTTCTCAATTTTCTCATCCTTGGGTACCAAAATTTGATCCCTGTACATTCTCTTTTCATTCCATTCAATGCCATCACGACCTAATAATTTTAGAATTCTCTAAATCCCAAAAATGGAAATCTGAAATCACCAAATCCATAACCAATGAAAGTGCATCTCTTGGATTTTACATCCAACTTTTTTCTATTTTCCTTATCAATATGCACAAAAGCTTCTGAACCAAAAACTTTAAGAAAATAAAGATCTACCTCTTTTCTGGTCCAAGCTTCCTCTAGTATTCCTCCATCTAGTGAACTTGAAGGCCCACAGTTAATCAAATAAACCATTGTATCAACTGCTTCTACCCAAAACTATAAGGGCAATCTAACATGTATCCTCATACTTCTAGCACGTTCCATGATTTTCCTGTTCATTCTTTCTGCAACACCATTCTCTTGTGGTGTTCTTGGAACCTTTCTTTCTCTACGTATCTCATTCATTGAACAATAATCATTGAAATCCTTGCTACAATATTCACCACCATTGTCATATCTAAGGCACTTTAACTTTGAATTTGATTCATTCTCAACAAGGGATTTCCATCTTTTAAAAGTCTCAAAAACATCATATTTATGTTTAATACAATAAACCCATACCTTTCTTGTAGCATCATCAATGAAAGTAACATAATACTGGGATCCTCCATGAGAAGCTACCTGAGCTCGTCCCCACACATCTGAGTGTACAAGCTCCAATTTCTAATCCTTCTTAGTTGCCCCAACTTTGAGAAATCTCACTCTCTTTTTCTTTCCAAAGACACAATGCTCACAGAAATCAAGATCTAAATCTTTCAAATCTAATAACTTACCCTTAGCCTTTAAGATTTGCATTCCTTTTTGACTCATATGGCCCAACCGATTATGCCACATACATGCATCTAAATCTGAAGTAGATAGAATAGAAAAGGAATCAGTAATACAGGTAGATAAATATAACATTCATACCTTCTTGCCTCTTGCCACAACAAAAGCACTCTTGGTGACTTTCCAATAGTCTGGCTGTGAATGTAACCATGCAACCAGTTTCACCAAGTTGTCCTGCAAGAAATAAGATTCCTCTTGAGGCTTGGCACATGCCTCACATCTTTCAATACCCATGTATTTCCATTCTACAATTTAAGATGAACTTCCCCTTTACCAGTAATACTGCAAGGTTCATCATCACCCAAATAAACATGCCCAAAATTTCCCTGGACTTAATTTCTGAAATAACCCTTATTAGGGGTTGCATGGAAAGAAGCTTCTGAATCTAAAACCCATGATTCAATTTTATTATCTAAAGGAAGAATTAGAGAATCTTGCATTACCTCTGATGCAAAAATATTTTTCCTCTTTACCTTTGTCTGGTTGTTGGTTCTCTTTATCTTTGAACCAACAATCTTTCTTTGCATGTCCTTTATTTCCACAATTCCAACAAGTAATTCCCTTACTTTGTTGGATTTAATTTTATTCTTGAACTTTGATTTCCCATTATTCTTACTCTTGGATCTCTCCTTCTGCCATGCCCTGCTTTCTACATTCAAAGCATTCCCAGATGATGATTCCTCTGTACTTTTCCTGTGAATTTCTTCATTCAAGATTATACTAACCACATCATCAAACTTCAAAACATTATTAGCAGATGTTGTATTACTAACAACCATTACCAAGTTATCCCAACTATCAGGAAAAGAACATAATAATAAAAGTGCTTTTCACTTCATCATCAAATGGAATACAACCAATTTTAACTAATTTACAATAGATCATAAAATCATTCAAATGACTAGATGCAGATCCACCTTCATTGCATCTTAGAACTAAATAGTTTCTTCATCAAATAAACTTTATTTGAAGCACTAGGTTTTTCATATAAATTAGCAAGAGATTTCATTAACTCTACCATAGAAGTCACTTCTGTAATATTGGAAGCCACGGATGCTTCTAGGCTCAATCTTATAGATCCCAAAGCCTTTCTATCAAGAATCTTCCATTCTTCATCAGTCATCTTTGTAGGTCTAGACTTTTCATCCAATGGTAAGTACAAATATCTTTGATATAGATAATCCTCATCTGCATCTTCCATAATTGATAATTTCAGCCGTCAAATTTCTCTACCTTGTATTTGTTTTCTTCTTCCCATTGTTGTAGCTCCCACTCAATCAGAAAACCCTCTGTGAGTAAATCTGTCAACACACAAAACCCTCAAAAAAAAGTTTTGATACCAATTTTTTGGGGTTAGCACATTGGTTGTACAGAAATATATTAGATCTAAGTATACATAAATAAAAGTGGATATTCTATGCAGAAGAATATACAAAACAAGAGACAAAAATCAACACAAGATTTAACGTGGTTCACCCAGTGTGGGCTACATCCACCAAGAAACAAGCCAATTTATTATCATAAATGATATACAATGAAGATTTACAATCTTCCACACCTCTCAGATGTTCTAGTACTTTCTTCTCTTCAAGCTTTCTCTTTTTCTCCAAGAATTCTCTCTTACATAATTATCTTCACAATTATAAATTCATCTCATTTCTAAACCCTAGCTTTTATGCTTATATATGCATATACAAGACTTAGGGCACTTAGCCATGCAATTACAATCAATATATATCTACTTTACAACTAAAATAGATCTAATTCCTGAACTTAAATTAAAAGTATTCATCGCATAGGTAACTGATGCCAGTTAGCCTTATCGTTGCCATGTGCCAGTCATGATTGTTCCTCCTTACCTGACCGATATTGGTTCCTATTGCATGCTGACCGACACCAGTTCGTCAACTAAACATGATGTCGGAGTTACTATGAAAAATTCTAGCAAGTCTAGCAAAAGGCATGCTAGTGGAAGCAATGTAAACTCCATAACTCAACATTTCATTGTAACAATAATAATACCCACCCAACACTTACACATATTTTCTTGATGGGATGATGTCTTGCAATCATAGAGTAGTTGAAATCTACTTCTACTAATATACCTTCTAAAAAAATTGTATGACAATCTAGGTACCACATGGAAATAGATGTTACACATCCCCAATGATGATACAGGTCACCTCAGCAATATGTTCATATCTAGAAAGCTATCAAAGTATATGTTAGCATCCCAAATGCTTTATTCATGTTCCTTATTATTTGTTTTATTCCAATACCCTTCATTGTTCTTATTGCTTTTTGTACCTTTAGTGATGAAACCACCGCCCTAATCATGGGTTTTTTAAATGCCGTCCTTGCACGGCATCCTTGAACACGTTCCTCTCTCAATCACGACTCACATGAAAAATTTTCAACATTTTACCAACATTTTTTTCCACCGCCTTGGGCTTGTATTAATGTTTTAATGTAAATTTAGAATAGTAATTCTCCATTATTAAATAAATAAACTCACAAGTTAACAATAATATACAAGTAAATACCTTTGGTAATATGTGAAACTATAAATAGCCAGCTTGTTTTCAATAAATAGCCCCTAAAAACTACCCTCTCAATTTCTCATTTTCCATTTTTAGTCTCTCAATTTCTTGCCTTTAGAGTTCATTTTGTTTTCATTGTTTGCATCCATGCTAGTTTTTCCTTTACTTTTAGAATCCATTCAATCTTCTTGCTTCAATCTTTTATCTTCTTCATACAAATTTTTAGACAAGAATTGTGAGTTATAGATTACATCCATTAGAGTTAACAGGTTGTGTTCAATTCATAGAAGGTGGATTCTAGAATCTCTCAGTACTCTTAAATTGTATTCCCACAATAAATCCCATTAGGAATTACATATGCCAAGCTCTGTCTCTTGCAATGTCCCTCTCCTACTCACATTATGTTCGGTCTATATCCAAACTACCATTGTTTGAATACCTTTTTCTGTTGATGCTAGCATATACACGCTCTTCTGGATTCACGTGAACACAAAGGAACAAGGACATCATTTTGAGGGGATAAAGTCATACACTATTGGATTCACCAATTTAATGCAAATTCCAGAGTTTTATCTGTCAAAGTTCTAGTTAAAATATATCAAATATTTTCAAGTAGTGAAACATTTCATTTCAGTTAAGGTTTCATTCTTGATATTACCAAGGAAGCTGTGGGGATTGATAGTTTCTGAGAAATTATGATTCATTCCTCACTTCTGAGGTAGGATCGAGAATCTTTCAATTAAGTTAATCAGCTATCTAGTTATTTAGGAAAAAACTCACAACTGCACAGGCAAGTAGCTACACCGGGCTACCTTGTTTGTTTTAATTTTGTTATTAGATTAGTTTTCATTTCTGAATATATTAGATTAGTTGTTCTTTCAATTCCATTTAAAATTTATTGGGAAAAAATAGAAAAATAGAATATATATATATGATATAAAGAATATATATATGTTGTAGATATATCTTGCATAGTTAATTTATTTCATTTCAGTTAGGTTTATATTGATCTTGTATGACAATCACGGGACCTGTAAGAGCCCAGGGAATACGTTTTTGAGCCAATCGTGCCTCAACCAAATACTGTTGCAGCAATAACTGACATAGACCAAAATCTCAGAATTCAGGTCTTCCGAGCAACAACAGACCTACAAGAAGTCAGCGCACAGTTAAGAGTATTAAACATAGAAGATGACAAAGCACACACGTTCTGGTCAAATCAACCAAATTATAGATTTCCTTGATAGACATCCGTATGACTGTAGAAGGACCTGAAAGAGAGAAAACATTCGGTTGTGATCCACTAGTCCCACAGCCAGACGCAAGAGACCTCCTCATTGATATAGACACTAGCTTATGTATCCAAGTTGCCAGAACACCTGTTAGGTACTCTGAGAAAATCGTGAAACTTTTGGTTCTAAACAAAGAGGTAGAAAAGGCATACGATTATTGGATACTCGGGATCAGAAGAAGGGATTGATTCTTCACATGACCATAGGAGGTCCACAACAACCAAGAACTTATGGTTGTGATCCACAGGTCCCACAACCCAACGGGCCTACAAATCAATCCAACATTGATGCTAGTTTGTGAACATTAGTGTTTAGATCCTCTCCACTCCCACCAGACATTATCACACAACTATCATTATTAAACATAGCAGCTAATCAAGCTAAAGATTTCTGGACTAGACCAGAGAATCATCCATAAAACACCAAAAGATCCACTACATATTTAGCCATTCCATTTTCATGACCTTGTCGGGAGATATATACGAAGCACCCACAGGTTATCTTCCATGTATTCCACAACCCATAGATCGGATAACGACAGAACTCGATATTGATTGGAGCCTTCGAGCAGCTATCCTCGCCGAACGATCTATCACACCGGTTCAGGTTAGGAGGGCCTTCTTTTCCTTAGATTCACAGATCCCATTATTGCGTGTTGAAGACATAAGATTACCTAACTAGATTATCTACATCCCACATGTATTCCATCCCCACCGACTATCTCGGCATGACCTCAGGAGGTCGGGTGCAAGGAAGAGTCACTTGTAGATTCCCAT
This sequence comes from Taxus chinensis, assembly GCA_019776745.2. Lineage (NCBI taxonomy): Eukaryota > Viridiplantae > Streptophyta > Pinopsida > Cupressales > Taxaceae > Taxus > Taxus chinensis. Next base: position 103,473,341 of record CM034157.1, read on the forward strand.
GCTCGCATGTCACTTTTCCATCGTACAAAATTGGTGAACCCAATGTGAAACAAACAACTGTTTCATCTTACCTACCTCATTAGCCTTCACATCAACTTCACCCCAAGATTGGTGAACCTGATATTGACATAACAATTTCTTCACTTTCACACTCTTCTTTTAGTTTTATCCATCTTCGCTTCTTCCCATTATTCTGTGGGTATTCATATACCCCTCGAATATGTCAGGATTCGATGCATATGGTAGACCTCTCCTAGGTCTTGAAGCATACTACGATCAACTGAATAGACAACCATCACCCTCGCTCTCAGCATGGGGTGAAAACTATTCAACTAATTAGTTTTCAACACAAACTCCACCTCAAAGGACTAGATATAGTTCTTCTTTCCAAATAGAGGAGTTGGATCAGCTCACTCAAACGCAACAACCAGAGCCTTTAGGCTCGAACAACATGACGCTCACTAGAGAATCTGGTTCATCTCCTCAGGTGTTACCTTAGACCGAAAATCAGTAGACAATCAGATCCATATATGTTTTTAGATGATGAATACTTAGCACATTATGCTAGGAGTGAACAACACTCTCAAAGTATGTACCCACCTATAGGAGGTTTGCAAATACAACATGAGGTCTCGTTTCAAGAAAACACCCCCATCCCTCCACCTATAGGAAATGCCCTCGGTGAAACTTGGTAGGGCCTCGATCAATTCATAGTAGGGTACCATATGCCTATGTAACCTCAAGGTATACAACAAACACCACTAAGGAAAAGGGGGGTATCTTCACCAAATGAGGTCATCTCAGCCTTAGTTGAGAAGGTTAGAGGGTTTAGAACTTGCTCAAGCAAGTCAAAATTTGTAATTCATGCAGGCAGGAAATTCCAATCCTCCACATCATCCTAGCCAAGTAGACCTCCTCATAGGAACAGGCACATTGGGCATGCCTCCTCAGTATTCACAACAAATGCCAACTAGAACCATGTTTTCTAACGCCACTCCAGTGGAAAATATGATACCTCCCGGTTTAGTACAAAAAAATCCATTCATAGACAATGTTCCTCCATACTTAAACATGTATTCCAAATCACCACATGGAGATATGTTCTCTTCTCCTAGCATGTTCTGCTCAACCACAGGGATTTCCTTATGCCCCTTACTAAATATATATGCTATGCCATATCAACAACCCATTCCACCTCCACCCCCTCAGCAAGCACCATCAATGGTCGAAACCTATGAAATAGGGACTTATTCAAAATATTTGAAAGAACCTTTAGAATTCACTATACAAAGTGTCATGCTTCCAAGACCTCTCCCCGATCTACCCAAGTACAAAGGAGAGGGAGACCCAAATGCACATATTAAGGCCTATGCCACAGCCATTCAAGAACTGCTCCCTTGGGATGGAGTTGTTGCTAAAATATTCCCCAAAAATTTAGAGGGTATCACCCTTGATTGGTATTACAGAATACCTGAAGCCTCAATACATTCATTTAAACAACTCATTTCAGAGTTCATCAAGGTGTTCGACATGAAAAAATTGTTGAGAACAGGAATCAGGGAATTCTTGCATATTAAACAAGAACACAATGAATCTATTGCTCATTTCATCCAAAGATGGTGTACAGTCCTCTATTCTTCTAGCAAGCACTCCAAACATGGATCAGATGGAACTATGTGATTTATTCCTTTATTCTCTCAGCATAGAGATAAAGGAAGAAGTCCAGAAATTCCCACTAAGAACTTATGATGAAGTGCTCGAGAGCGCTCTCCGAATAGATCAAGCTGCAATAGACAGCGGTTGCAAGATATATGGAACAAATGGGAGGTTAATCATCCCCAACCAAAACACTACGACTTATTCTACCACAAACACCAATCAAGGACCTAAAATCCTTAACAAAAACTATGGGGTGACAACAGATGGAGTAACTGACCAAGCCAAAAAAGCAAATGTTGTAAATGTTCCACCACCAGTTAACAATCAACGAAACAACAATTTTACCCCAACAATCAACGTAGTGGATTTTAATCATCCCCAATAGTAACAACAACAACAACAACAATGGCAGATCCAGAACACAGGGTCCAGGTCAAAGCTCAACTGGATATCAAAACCAAAGACAACAAACGCAAAAATTTAATCTTAATAGTCAACAGTTCAATCAGAGTTTTGGACCACAACATGCACCAAACCAACAACCTAGGAGTTATAATCCTAACTCGTATTGTGGTTTCCACAAAATTCGAGGCCATGACACTAGGACTTTCCGTGATTACAATAAGTTCATGCAACGTCTACCAGAAGAACAAAGAAAACTCTTCATAGATATGTTCTTAACAGATTCTGTGACACCTATCCCAAATACTTTCACAGGGGCAGTCTCCCCTCAAAACGCACCTCTTAAGATCTTCAATGATCCACTTCCAAATCACAATAACAATAATAAATTAAATCCAAATGGGATGAACAAAGGTGTAATGATAGGAAATAACGATCATGAAGCCTCAACTTCACTAAATCCACCTGTCGCACCACAATTAGGAAATCAGCCACGAACCAAGATAGTTGGTCTAGTGGAATTAGATACTGAGCTACACGTAGAAGCCATAACAAGAACATGAGAATATTCTTCTCAACCAAATCCAATCTATCCACTAGAACTAGATAACATTCAACAAACATTGGTAAAACCCATGGGTGCTTACGATTTAATTAATGACTTAACAAAGACCTTCTCTCACATCTCCTTTTTGGACTTGTTGAAAAACTCTCCTGCCCATAGGGCTGCTCTGTTAGAAGCACTAGGTCTAGGTCATTTAATTAACATCACTCCACCTCCTAAAACACAAGTAAACCATATAGACTTCGATATCCACCCTCTAGGGCAGCCAGATAGGGATACCGAGTTTATATTCGACATAAAAAAATGCCAACAGATGCTGAAATTGCACGTAGAGGTGATCTAGCCTTGCATTTACAGGTGTGGGTTTACAATAATTATGTTAAATGTGCAATGGTGGATGATGGGGCAGTAGTTAATATTGTCCCCTTTTCTTTCCTTCAAAAGCTAGGATATGGAGAAACAAACTGTTCCACAACAAGAAATACGCTAAGAGGTTATGATAGCCTTAAAGCTACTTCAATTGGGATTATAATATTACTATTCACCTTAGGACCCAAGACAATCCTCACCTGAGTTTTATATCATAGATTGGGAAACCAACTATAATATGATCCTCGGTTGACCATGGATACATCGCATGAAAGCAATTCCCTCTACGTTATTCCAGGAAATGAGATTCTTACACCTAGGAAAGATATTCATAGCAAAAGGTGACCCAAAACCATTCGACATACACCTAGTAGACCTGAAGAAAAGACTAGGTGTTCACTCTGAGTTTGAACTCCCAATAAACCAACTTAACAAACCAATCGACTCAAAACCAGAAGAAAAATTAATACATACAACAGAACTAGAAATTACAAACCTAGTCAAGGGCATCCCATCCCTCAAGGAATGAAGCTAACATTGTAGAAACAGTGTCATTAGGAACTACTACAAAAATTGTCGAATTACTAGAACAAGATCTACCAATTTTCCTACCATTTGACTTCGCACAGGTATGGGATGCACCCTAGGAGTTGGTTCTCTTCCAGCGGAGGAACTTTGCATCGTAGAAGTAACCGAAACAAAATAAATAGATGTGAATAATGTCCTAGCATCCATCTTTCCTAGTAAATATTGGACTCTCCATTTCGATGGAGCTAGATGTCGCTATGGAGCCAGGGCAGGCGTAATCTTTACTTCTCCTGAGGGAAAGATCCTACCTTTTTCTTTTAAGTTGAACTTTGAATGTACAAACAATGGCGTGCTGAGTACGAAGCCCTCCTCCTTGGCCTCATCATAGCCAAAAGGATTGGTGTTAATGACATCAGAGTGTTAGGAGACTCGCAGTTAGTTGCAAACCAGGTCTCTGAAGTATATGAGACTAGAGTTGAGCACTTATAGCTCTATAAAACAGTGGTATTAGATCTAAGCAAAATATTTGACTTCATATCCATTGAGGCAATCCCACGAGAACAGAACCTTCTCCCAGATTCAATAGCAACCTCAGCTTTGCATTTTACCCCAAGTAATGAGTTGGAAGATACAAGTTTCAAAGTATCACTTTATACTGAACCATTGGTGAAGAAAATGTCAAAAAACCCTCTGCTAACACATGCAGCTGAGAATGAATCTCCTATCTTACATCATGTTGATAGTGATAAAGTCACTCTCGAATATCTAAACACCTATGCGGAGCTACACCTTGCTCACCCTATAGTTGATCTTTCCTTAATACCACATTCCTCTTCCTACTTTGGAAATCCCACGGTAGATCCTCCTCCACAGAAAGATCTCGATATCTACGAGATAGAAAATGTGGAGAAAGCTTGGAACTACCTCCAGCCCCACCTGAGTTTGAAGAAGGTAACACTTCTTTGATAGAAGAAACCATTGATATAAACATTGGAACGGAGGAAGAACCAAGAATTTTGAAGTTAGGATCCTCGCTAACTCTGGAAGAAATAGAAACGCACACCCAAATCCTCAAAGAACATCAAAAGGATTTTGCATTTAATTATAAAGAAATGACAGGTATTGCACCACAAGTTGCGGTACATAATCTTGTCACTAAACTAGATGCAAAGCCAATTAAACAGAAGTCAAGACCAATGAAGCCAAAAGTGGCTCTCATGGTAAAAGAGGAAGTAATAAAACTTCTCCAAGTAGGATTCATCAAACTAGTTGATTATTCACAATGGGTATCTAATATTCGTCCCCGTTCTCAAAAAGAATGGAAAGATACACATTTTTATAGATTTTCAGGATATTAACAAAGCTTGTCCCAAGGATGATTTCCCATTACCATCCATTGACGTCATCGTTGATGCAACAACTGGATTTGAGATTTTGTCTCTTATGGATGGGTTCTTGGGATACAATCAAATTAGAATATTTGAAAAAGGCCAAGCCAAAACCACGTTCATAACTCCCTAGGGAACTTATTGTTATGATGTCATGCCATTTGGTCTTAAGAATGTCGGTGCTACATATCAGCAGGCAATGACATATATATTCCATGATCTTATCCATAAAATTGTAGAATCATATGTGGATGACTTGTTGGCCAAGGCCAAGAAATGTTGTGATCATCCGGAGGTGCTCCGTATCATCCTCTCACGACTAATTGAGTATGGTGTCACATTAAACCCAGAGAAGTGTGTTTTCGGTGTAACAGGAGGCAAACTTCTAGGATACATTATATCTTCACGAGGGATTGATGTTGATACGGGCTATTCTCGAAATGATCCCACCTTCGAACGAATCTGGAATCAGGTCATTTCTTGGGAAACTCGGTGCAATCTGAAGGTTCATCCCAGATTTAAGCTTTTCCATTCATCCAATCAACAATCTACTCAAGAAAGATTATAGTATCGATTGGACTGAAGATTGCAATGAGGCTTTCGAAGTAGTTAAGCGCTTCTTGTTGTCACCACCCATGCTAATGCCTCCCAAGCCAGACTGCCCTTTAATCCTATACTCACGAGCCACTCATGTCTCGTTGGCCTGCATGCTGGCTCAAGAAGATGATGATAAATGAGAACGCGTGATCTATTTCATTAGCCTGAACATTACTCGATTATGAAACACGTTACACACAGGTAGAGAGAGAATGCCTTGCCATAATTTTTGCAACAAAAATGCTTGAGACATTATATGTTAAACCATGAAACAAGGTTCATTATAAAGACAGACCATTTACAAACATTTCTTACACAAGGATCTTTATCTAGAAAATTTGGCTGTTTCATAACCCTAATGGGAGAATTTGAGTTAACATTCGTAAACCAAAAATTTGTTAAAGGACAAATCATTACAGACTGGTTAGCTGACAATCCACTAGATGGAGGTGAACTGGTAGATCTAGACTTTCCTGATGAATGTGTATTCTTTGTCGAAACCAGACCCCCCATCTCTACATGTCCCTGGTATACTGATATCATCAATTTTATCATGGACCATACATACCCAGAAAAGTGCCATGCCACAACAAAGAAGGTGGTTACACATTATTGCCGCTAAATATGTTGTTTTAGACCAAGTGCTCTATTATAGAGCATTCAACGACATGCTTCTAAGATGCATCAACATAGAAGAATCTAAGAAGATTCTTCATGAATCCCATAGTGGGATATGCGGGGGCCACTTCAATGGTCACGCCACCACTCGCAAAATACATTGGATGGGCTATTTTTGGCCCACTCTCAAACATGATGCAATGGAATTTGTACGTAAGTGCCACAAATGCCAAGAATTCTCTCACGAGATTCACATGCCAGCACAATCCCTGCAACCAATAGCAACTCTGTGGCCCTTCTCCACGTGGGGTTTGGACTTGATAGGGAAAATCTCTCCCTCATCAACCAATGGCCATAATTTTATAATCACAGCCACGGAATATTTCACCAAATGAGTAGAGGCCATGCCTCTCACCACCGTACCAGGTTCGGTGATCGCCAAATTCATTTTGAACCAAATTATCTATAGGTATGGTGTCCCACAAGTCATTATCTCTGATAATGGCACGTCCTTTAAGAATGATGAGGTTCGTGAGCTATGTAGCAAGTTCAAAATAAACCATCACATGGCCTCTCTTTACTACCCTCAAGCCAACGGGCAGGCTGAAGCGACAAACAAAACGTTGAAAGCTATTCTCCTCAAAACGGTAAAAGAAAACAAACGAGATTGGCATTTAAAATTATATCCGGCCTTGTGGGCCCACCGAACCTCAATAAGAACACCAACAGGAGCAACTCCTTTCTCACTGGTATTCGGGGCAGAAGCAGTTCTCCCACTTGAGGTTGAAATACCCAGTCTCCGCATCTCACTACAAGGGATTCTAGATGAAGAAGCTTATAGGGAGGCACGCCTCTCCCAACTAGAAAGCCTAGATGAGGCCAGGTTAAACACCAAACAGTGGCATAGAGCCTATGCTGACCGGATGTGCTGGCAGTATAACAAAAAGGTCTATGAGTGAGAAATATATGAAGGAGATCTAGTTTTAAGACTAGACAGCCGGATCGACAAGAAAACCGGTGAAGGAAGAAAGTTCTGGCCCAAATGGTTGGGCCCATATCAAGTCATAAAGGACTACGGAAATGATGCGTATCTCTTGTGCACACTTGAGGGTGAGGAATTCAGTGAATCAGTCAATTCCTTGAATCTTAAACGGTTTTGCGCATGAAGCATCAGTACTATTTGTATAAATACATCTATATTACATATTCATTTAGATAGGTTCATTTTGTTCACGCGTTTTGTAAAATTTGGTGATCAAGGGACTTATTCTTAAGAAATTCATTACAAAATTCTGATAGTATTGACAGGAGCATTCAAATCATACTTCTTCATTTTCATAACATCATCAACTGTTTCAGAATCATTTCATCAATTAAAGCTAGATATGACAAAGTCTTAATGGTAGCCATACCAAGGCCTGCATGCTTGTTCTCACTTTTGGTTTCTTCCTAGGATAGGTGTCTTGCCTATGGTCTATTCTAGAAGCTTCATGGTGTCACATCTATCCCGTATATATATCTCTTTGGAAATAAGAACATACTGACATTTTTCTCAAGTAAGTTGAATATAGATCAAACAGAAAATTTTACTTTTACACATTTCCTTGCCCTACCAACCTTCGGTGATGAGCTTGCATCTCTTACTAGTGACATAGGGTTGGGAAAGGATGGGAATGCCTTTACTCGCCTATGCCTTGTCCATGGTGATAAGCCCATGCTTCCTACTAGTAGCATGGGGCAAGGTGTAGGGGGTCCTCTTGACTGAAAATGTTGAAAGTCATAAGCAAATAGTTCAAAAAAACCTTTGAAATCTTGAGTCAAAAACAAATGAATCAAATGTCCAAAATGCCAAGAGAGTTCAAAACCCTGAAAACCAGATTTTGTCAACCAAGTGGCCATCTACGGATCTAAGTCTGGATAAACTGCAAAGCAAGTCACATTCTAAACTATGGAGTCACTTGAGTAAGATAGGTTTGTAGCATCCTAATTTGGTTCCACCAACTCTTTGTCTATCTCCCATCATTACCATTTCAACACACCTCATAGCTTGTGCCCTTTCTAGCTCTCGGTGGTGAGCCCTCGCATCTTACTAGTTGTGTGGAGTTAGGAGTGGGGCAAGTACATCTACTCATCATACCAATTCATCATCACATTTTGTCAAAACAATATGAAGTACCGGAAAATTGCTTATAGAAACTAAAGTTCAAGATCACAAGTGTCACATCATCATACATCAGCATCACGAAACACAAAAAAAGAAAACATTTGTGATATTTGTTCTCCATTGCATACATTCTAAAAAGCATATAAAAACAAAATTTTATAAACATCTAGTATACATGTGAAAATGAATCACAAAACTCTAGGTACAAAGAGATCTAGATCCAAAAAGAGATGTATATATATAATCAGGTTTTATGTACAATGCCATCATGTGCTAGGCATGGTCAAAACACTCAATGAGCCCAGAAAATACAAAATGGTCGTATAAACAATCTAGCAAGAGTCACTACAAAAAGAGCCAAGTGGCCTCTCAATCCCTATGGGATCCCTCAGAAGGTGCACGACCACATCTAGGACTCCAGCTACGCCGGCGCTCTGAGTGCACTGAGGGCTCATGGTCCCAAATGGTAGCTGTAGCCTCGCTATGAGAGTGGCTCCTCATCAGGCACTCTATAGTCCTATACCCGGCTAACTCGGTACGGAGGGAAGTCACCATCTTGGCCACATGCCAAATGGGGGAAAAAACATCGGTATGCCTACCAGCTACCGAAGGCTCCCCTGCATCCACGGATAGCTCGGCATGAGTCTTCTCCATAGGGAGCATCAGGGTATCAGTACATACCCGGTGAATCAAGTCTCGCCACTCATCAACAGTCTCTGCAAGAAAAGGAGAAAACAAGTTAGAAAATAATCAAAAGATGAAACCAAGGATGAACAAAAGGAGAGATAGCAACTAAGGCAATCCTAGCTAAAAACAAATATTAAAAGAAGAGTGACAACTCACTCAGATCTCCAGGCCTCCAAGAGGGATCTCTAGGATCAGCACCTACCACGGATGCCACCACTGACTGATGTCCTCCTCCTATGTCTGGGGCAACATAGCATCCTACCACAGACTCATCCTCTCTACCTAAGTCCTGAGAAAGTAACTCCTCTGAGACTAGAGTCACCCTCTCTATGCTCTGCTCTGCCCTCTCGGCCTGTAACATCTCCTGAGTGTCATGCCACTCGGGATCACTATCCTCTCCCCCACCCGACTCACTGACCTCCATGTCCTCGGTCTCCTCCTCCATCTCTCCCCCTGTGAACTCCTCAGACTCGGAGTCTATATCAATAGGGTCATCACTGCTATGGGCAGGACCGGTGGCAATCTGAAGTAAAGGTGCCTGAGGAGCACCGACTCTCACTCGGGTGCGTACCACCCTCCTAGCTGCAATCGGGATGCCAGGAGTAACAACAGTCCAACCCCGGCCCCTAGGACCGCCCCTAGCCTCCCGAACTGATCTGAACACTGGCACCACTAGGGGAAGCATATCAACGTAAGCAAGGCCAAACTGCTGAGGCACTCGATCAAAGGGGTGTGTCTCTACCTTCCCCATCCTATCCACAAGCTACCCTGTAGTAGAGCAGGAAATCAAAGTGAAGGTCTCCTCACCCCACAACCCTACCATGGCCTGATAAGGTGTGGCCTCCATATCCTCAGTAGTCAAGGAAGCAACTAGCTGGTGGGGTGCTCTAAGCACCATCATCTCTGTCCATCTAGCTGCCCTCACAGCTCCGGGATCCGCCACCTCTATACCTCTCCCATAAGGGATGATACACTCATAGACCCAGCTCATAACCAAGGTTGGATGGCTCAGCGACTGTCCTTGTAAACGAACCACCCTATACAAGTCGTGATAGGTGGTCCCAAGTATATCAGCTCCCCAGGCATAAATCCGACCATGTGCCTCAATCTGTGTGATGATGGGGGCCCAACAATAGAGTAAAGTATCCCCTCCCTTGTCCCTGATCAATCTCAAAGCAAGGATGCCCATGATGGCCTAATGGATCAGAGGGATGGGTAAGCCAGGAATAGAATGGACCTTCACCCCCTTCTTCGAACCAGTGGAGACAACTGCGTCTCCCATATAGGTGGCCCACTGTGTCACCTGAGCTCTGGATACTGCTGTATCAAATGAAAGTCTCCTCCCAATAATCAGGACTCCCAAAATGTGGTAGACATCCTCTAAGGTGATAGTCCACTCACCCCTGACACCTGGAAATCAGAAAGTGTTCCGATCTACATCCCAGTAAGAAAATAAGTCACATAGTATGTGACTGGCAGGTGTAACGTGGGGGACCCGTGTGATCCTCAATATACCTGCCCTCTGAAGAGTATCCTGCTCATCCTGAGAGAGTGCATCTAGCACTGCTGGAAGCCAATCACTCTCTCTCTCTCTCAGCTCCATCTGATGTACTCTTCCTTATTCTCTTCTGCAAAACACACAAAAACACGCAAAAAGGAGCAAGTTAGTATCAAGATTGCATTGAAAAAAATCATTAAAGCAGGTAAGAATGCTAGAAATGCAAAAATGAATTCAAACAAGTGTTGTTTTGGCATTCTGGAGAGAACCGCTTCCCTGAGCAGGGCGGCGGTTCCATAACCACCACCTTGGAAGGTGGTGGTCCTGTAACCACCACCCTTCTCAGGGTGATGGTCCTATCCCGCATTTGAAAACGGGTCGCATACCCTAAAAATGCTCAAAAATGCTAAAAAATGACCATTTTTGCTAAAACAAAAGCCTACCCATTAGGTGTCCCCCCTAAGAGATACATTTGAAACTGACATTTCTAAAAATACCCCCCCCCCCATGACAAATTTTTCATCATTTTTACATTTAGGGTGCAAAAATGAATAATCAAGAAGAACTAACCTGAGATTTCGCGGGTCGAGGTTCTGCTCACGGAGGCATGATCGCTATCTTGATGCGAACATTTCGACTATATTCTCGTTGAAAACCATCACCGTGGGTCCCAGAGCTCAAAAACTATCAAATCAACACGTGCAAATGAATAGGAAAATGGTCCCATTATATATATATATATATATATATATATATATATATATATATATAGTGTTTTGACGCATTTTCGAGTGCCCCTTTCACAGGTTTAGAGCGCCAACGGAGGTAAGTTCTCATCCCCGCACAAATGGTAAGTCCTCATCTCATACTAATTTAGTATTTATTTTTTGATTTGTTTTGTCTATCTGCACTTGAGTCTTCTTTCCATTTTGCAGGTAGCGGGAACTTGGATGATGACATTTCGACACACGGGCGTGTCAGGTATAATTTCTAACTTCCCATTTTGGGACTGCCATACTCGGACCCACCATTTTACGCCTCTTCATGGCTAAAACACTTCTCTGAGGGGGAAATATGTACGTACCCAAAATTGTAGGGTATTGTACCATTGGAATGATGTTACACATGCCCCAATGATGATACAGGTCACCTCGCAAGGTGTTCGGATCCAGAAAAGCTCGCGAAGTATATGTTAGCATCCCAAATGCTTTATCCATGTTCCTTGTGCTTTGTTTTATTCCTCTACCCTTCATTTCTTAGCTTTTTTCCCTTTAGTGATGAAACCACCACCCTGGCAGGGCGGCGGTCCTGTAACCGCTGCCCTGGCAGGGCGGTGGTGCTATAACCGCCGCCCTGCTCAGGGCGGCGGTCCTTCACGCATTTTCCAGCACGTTCTTCTGATCACGACTTGCGTAAATTTTCAACTTTTACCAGCTTTTCTCCACCACCTTGGCTCGTATTAATGTTTTATGTCCCCTGGAATAGTGTTTCTCCATTGTTTAATGGTAAAAGAGTTCTAATGGGAATCACCTTTGGGTGAATGTGAAATCTATAAATAGCCAGCTTGTTTTCAAGCAAATGGCCCCTCAAAACTGCCTCTCAATTTCTCATTTTCCATTGTTTAGTCTCTCAATTCTTGCTTAGAGTTCATTTTGTTTTCATGTTTGCATCCATGCTAGTTTTTCCTTTGCTTTCAGAAGCCATTCAATCTTCTTGCTTCAGTCTTGTTCATCATTGTTCATACAAATTAGTTTAGAGTAGAGTAGTGTCAGTTATAGATTGCATCCATTAGAGTTGCAGGTTGTGTTCTTCACAGAAGGTGGATTCTAGAATCTCTCGGTACTCTTGCGTTGTATTCCCGTAATAAATCCCGCTAGGAATTACATATGCCAAGCTCTGTCTCTTGCGTTGTCCCTCTCCTACTCGCATTATATTTGGTCTATATCCAAACTGCCATTGTTCGAATACCTTCTTCTGTTGATGCTAGCATATACATGCTCTTCTGGATTCACGTGAACATGAAGGAATGAGGAGATCATTCTGAGGGGAAAAATTCATACACTACTAGATTCACCACTGTTCTGTAAATTCCAGGTTTTATCTGTCAAAGTTCTAGTTAAAATATATCAAATAGAGTAGTGAAACATTTCATTTCAGTTAAATTTCATTCTCGATATTACCAGGGAAGCTGTGGGGATTGATAGTTTCTGAGAAACTATGATTCATTCCTCACTTCTGAGGTAGGATCGAGAATCTTTCAATTAAGTTAATCAGCTATCTAGTTATTTAGGATAAACTCACAACTACACAGGAAAGTAGCTACACTGGGCTACCTTGTTTGTTTTAATTTTGTTATTAGATTAGTTGTCATTTTCTGAATATATTAGATTAGTTGTTCTTTCAATTCCATTTAAAATTCTATTATTAAAAAAATACAAAAACAGAGGAATACATATATGTTGTAGATATATCTTGCATAGTTAATTTATTTCATTTCAGTTAGGTTTATATTAACCTTGTATGACAATCACGGGACCTAGGGAGCCCAGGGAATACATTTTTGAGCCAATCATGCCTCAACCTAATATTGTTGCAGCAATAACTGACATAGACCAAAATCTCAGAATTCAGGTATTCCAAACAACAACAGACCTACTAAGAAATCAGCACACAGTTAAGAGGATTAAATATAGAAGACGACAAAGCGCATACATTCTAGTCAAGTCAGCCAATTATAGATTACCTTGATAGACATCTGTATGACTGTAGAAGGACCTGAAAGAGAACAAACATTCAGTTGTGATCCACTAGTCCCATAGCCAGATGCAGGAGACCTCCTCGTTGATATAGACACTAGCTTACGTATCCAAGTTTCCAGAACACCTGTTAGGTACTCTGAGAAAATCGTGCAACTTTTAGTTCTAAACGTAGAGGCCGAAAAGGCATACGATTATTGGATACTCGGGATCAGAAGAAGGGATTGATTCTTCACATGACCATAGGAGGTCCACAACAACCACGAACTTACGGTTGTGATCCAAAGGTCCCACAACCCAACGGGCCTACAAATCAATCCAACGTTGACGCTAGTTTGCGAACATTAGTGTTTAGATCCTCTCCACTCCCACCAGACATTATCACACAACTATCATTATTAAACGTAGCAGCTAATCAAGCTAAAGATTTCTGGACTAGACCAGAGAATCGTCCATAAAACACCAAAAGATCCACTACATATTTAGCCATTCCATTTTCATGACCTTGTCAGGAGACATATATGAAGCACCCACAGGTTATCTTCCATGTATCCCACAACCCATAGATCGGATCACAGCAGAGCTCGATATTGATTGGAGCCTTCGAGCAGCTATCCTCACCGAATGATCTATCACACCAGTTCAGGTTAGGAGGGCCTTCTTTGCCTTAGATTCACAGATCCCATTATTGCATGTTGAAGACATAAGATTACCTAACTAACTTATCTATACCTCATTTGTATTCCATCCCCACCGGCTATCTCGGCATGACCTCGGGAGGTCAGGTGCGAGGAAGAGTTACTTGTAGATTCCCATGCTCAAAAAAATAGGATCTATGTTAATGTGAGATCCCAATGAAGTACCTTCTCGAAAACCAAAACTGTGGAGATAATTCCACTTAACATGCATAATAAGGGAAGCAATACCCTGTGAATGTCTTCCAATACCTACGCTAGTGAATCCAATAGAATGGAGCATGCGAGAACCAAATGTAGTGGTATGCTTCTCAAAAAATCCAAGTAGGTGAGCAGTAGGATTTGAAGTGGGATACATAGAGTGTGTAACAATCCTAATAGGATTAGCAGCATCAGGAGCATGAGAAGACTCAAAAAATCACATATCAAGGTCATTGGGTGTAGGAGAAACAACTACAATTGGACAAGGAGTATGGATATGAGAGTCCACAATATGAGGTTGATGATGCGGTCTAGCAAGTTTTTGCTGCAAGGAGTGTATGAGGTCATTTTTTCCATGAATGAGGGCTTGTAGAAGATAATTGTGCTTCTTGAGTGATCTAGTTTCTTCCACAAATTTAACTACATCCTCCTGAATGGAACAAACTTCAGTGAACAACATCTCATTCTCAGACTATAAAACAAATATGTTAGTTCATGAATCAATGATAAATCCAAAAACACACTCAAAAAAATATAACGTCGGGCTCTGCCGAATATGTGTAAAAAACACAGTGGAGTCCTTTATTATGATATCCTAGCTCCAAAAAATTACAACATGAGAAAGAAAGAAGTAAAATGTTCTCTTGTGAGGGGGTTTGACCACTTGTCAAACCAGGCCTCACTCTTCAGTCTTTGACAATCATAAAATAAAAGATCAAAAGGAATATATTGTGTAGTAGACCAGATAAGGAGGGTGTAGGGGTGGTAGCCCCCAGCAGGGTCAACCCCTTGTGTGCTCCTATTCATGATACAAGATGGGGTCAATGGGAAGTGCCACCAAAGCCAAACATAAATTACCCTTTAAACAACTGCTGAAATGGTTCAAAAATTAATTTTTCACCACAAAATGAGCTCCCCAAACTACTTATAATTACAAAATTTTATTACAACATTTTCCAATTTCAGAAAAAAGCATTACTCCCCACAATACATTTTGCAATTTCAAAAATGCTCCTTTTAAAAAAAATTACCTCCAAAAATATCCTATCTCGGTGTGTTAAGTTGAGGAACTCTATGAGCAAGTAGGAAAATTGTCTCAATGTGCTAGGTTGAGGAACTCGACGAGAAAGTAGGAAAATCGATATGTGTGAGAAGGCAAACTTGAAGATAAGTACATGCATGAGCTAAGCAAAAATTAATGCTTAGATGTCTCAAACCCGACACCTCATAATACAAAGATCCTTCCACAAACCAACATGCCCAAAAACACTTCTTTTACGTAAGTGAAAGATAATACCTTTGTATTGTATTTGTTGCAAGTAAAAATAAAGAAAATGGAACTCGTTGTCTAAGAAAGATTAGGGTTAAAACCCTAAAATATTTTAATCATTTAAACCAATAATTCATACCACTACCCAAAACCTAGATGTGTGAATAGGAGAGGTCAAGGTTACATATTTAGGAAGAAGAATATGAGGTGTGTCCGAACAGAGCTAATAACAACCTCCATGGAGGGAGAGATCTATCCCAAGAAAACACAAACTAGCCATCACTTATTTGTTGCCAAGGAAAACTCTGATCTAATCGCCTTTGAGGTGCTGAGATTAGTAACAATAGTAGTTAAAGTTGGAAAGTTATGTTCTAATTCCGAGACAGAAAAACAAAGATTATTAATTTTACCATTAACAATCTGTATACTATCTATGGCTTTCTTTTTTGATCCTTTACCAGCAGTATGTACAGATTGTTGAATATTGGCTTGAAGACTATTAGTGACTTGGTCAAGAATATTTTGTAGAGTTGTACCAATAGTTTGAATAGCAATAGATATATGATCAACTTTCTTATTTAACATTTTTATAGAAGATTGAGTGTCACCCTTCTGATGGAGCTTAATGGCTTTTAATGTATTTAACATTATCTTGGAGAAAAAGATAGGCATGACCAGGATTTCAACTGAAGAAGTTGAAAGAATCATTATGGATGAAGGTGCACACAGTAGTGTTGAGCCCCTGCATAATAAAGTAAGAACCCAAAACTTTCAGCCTAACTATTATAAGATTGAGTGTAAAACTCTTGATGAAATCAAAGAAATGGTACATGGCATGATAGGCTGGTCAAATACACAAGTCCTACAGTTTAATAAACATGATAAAGATGTTGCTAGTATCATTACTAATGGATTTGTAGGCATTCTTAAAGAATGGTGGGATGTTATCCCTGAACAACAACAAGACATCATCATAAATGGTGTTCCTCAAGGAAATGATAGTGTTGGAGGAGGAACAACTAGCCTTACTTCTGCAATCCTTGCTGAATTCATAGGCACCATTTCTAATGAAAATCTCATCAATAAGACCAATTTCTTAAGAGCTCAGTTGTGTGATATGAAAAAGGTGCATGAATATCAATGCTACATGTAGAAACTATTCTACAATGTCAGAATTCCCTTTGATGCTACAATGAAACTCAGGTATGTGGAATCCTACCCTCCATATTTTGCTGATGAGTACAAAAAAGCAATGCATGGTCTTTCTGAAGAAGACATGACCCTTGGTAGGATTAATCAAATCATAAATGAAACCAATAGGCGTCTTTGTCTTGAACGCAAAAACAAAAAACAAGCTATGCTTGCTCAGAAGGCTCTAGGAGTAAAATTCTGTACTCAACAAATAGAAACAAATTTTGGTTGTTCTTTGCCAAAAGGAAGCAAGTATAAACAATTCAAGAAAAAGTTTAAAATGAAATCTCAGTGTACTGATTGTATGACAAGAGCTCATACAAAGCCTAAAAGGAAATTCTTTCGGCGGAAAAAAATATTTCCCCAAGAATAAAAAGATTGAATGTTTTATCTGTAAAGGAAACCATTATAGTAGAAAATGTCCACAAAAGGGACAGAAAGCAAAGGCCAAAGTTAATTTTTCCCATGAAAAGACAATCAATGAAGATGAGTATATTTTAATATGTGATAGTGAAAGTTGTATTTCATTTATTGAATATCATGAGCTAACTATTGCAGCCAATCAGTAGACAAAGTCATCCTCCAAAGAGATTTGTTCAGACTCTGACTTAGGTTATGATTCTCTTCCCTCTTTTAACTGCAATATGAATAGAAGCTATTATGAACATCCGTTCATACCTCCTAGCTCAATTATCCTCAAACAAAAGTTAGACCAAGTACAAGCTAGCACTTGCAGACTTCCCTCCACATCTTGTTCATCGTCAATACTCCTTGCAGTCATAAGCCCAAGATCTTTAGCTCAAACTCCAAGCTAAGCTTCAGATTGAATGAAAAGAGGACCTACAAAAAGCACAAAGAATACAACACACATATTAGTCTACCATCATCCCCGATGATGATGATTCACATTATTTTTCTTTCCTCCTGGAAGAGGAAGAGGGGAAGAGGAGGAAGGATTTGGCAGAATATCCAGACCTATCAGGCATTTTCCATTCCTATTTCCTGAAGAAGCAGGTGATAAGATAGTACTCCAGCCTCCACCTCCAAGTACCTAGCCAAGCTCCAGAATTCAATTATATTCCATTACCAGGAACACCAAAATGAAGATTCTGGAGACAACACCAGATTACTCTACTAGAAAAAGCAATCAAGAAATCTACAGAAGAATTCCAGGCCCTTCTTCAAGAAGAAGAATCTACTCATGTTCCATAAAATGATGAAGAAGCAATAGATAGATTAATCATGGACAAAGCATATGAGTAGTATGATGCAGAAAAAATGCAGAGGTAAGTACTGTCAAAACCTCCTGCAATCCTTTTTGCCAAATCCAATTATGTATTCCCAACATCAAGCCTTACATTCTTGATGCCATGATAGATACAGGAGCAAAAATCAGCCTTCTCAAAACTAATGTTATCCCTAGAGATTGTTGGGACATAGATCCCCTCCAAATTAGTTTTGACTCTAAAAAGGTATTTTCCTTCTGCTCTTCCACAATACCAATCAAACTAGGAAATATGAAAACAACATTCAAATTTCATCAGTTTGATTTACTGCATTATGATATGTTATTAGGTTTCTGATAATCTCAATAACTGCATGCCATACACTATTAGCCAAGAAGAGATTATTTTCCCCAAGGATCTATCCCTAGGCTTAAGACTTTCTAGTCTATTATCCCATCAGTGCCTAAGCCTAAAAAAATTTCTAATCTAGATTGGATTCACAAATCCATATCTCTTAATGCTTCTTCCATTGATGTTATTATCAATAAAATCAAAACAGAATGCACTTCTAATAACCCCCATGCCTTCATTCACTGAAAAAATCATTTCTGTCAATTAGAATTCCAGACTACTATTCCTCCAAAGTTCAAAGCACATCACATAGGCATGCCTCCAGAAGAAAAAGTTGAATGCCAAACTGAAATCAATAATCTGCTCAAAGGTGGTTTCATCCAACCATCTAAATCTCCCTGGACCTGTCCTACTTTCTATGTTAACAAAAGGAGTGAGATAGTCAGAGGAAAAAAGAGGCTAGTGGTTAATTACAAACCACTTAATAAATACATACTTCCCATCCAACATCCCATTCCAAGAAAAGATGATTTTCTTACACGAATTAGTGGCAGTAAAATCTATAGTAAATTTGATCTCAAATCCGGATTCTGGCAGATCTTCCTAAATAAAGAAGATACTTACAAAACAACTTTCAGCATCCCAGGTGCTCAGTATGAATGGAAAGTTTTACCTTTTGGTCTTAAGACTGCACCATCCATTTTTCAAAATAAAATGGATCATATCTTTGGTCATCTAGACAAGTTCCTCATAGTATATATAAATGGCATTCTTATATTTTCCCATAATACCATAAAGATCATATGGACCATGGATCATTTGAATCAGTTCTATCAAGTTGTATATGAAAATGGTCTTTGTCTCAGTCCTACTAAAATGGAAACATTCAAGGACTCTATTCAGTTTCTGGGTGTTACTCTCAAAGATGGAACTATCACCATGCAAGACCACATTGTCTCCAAAATTGTTTTGTTTCCAGATGAAATTCATGATAAAACTCAACTCCAAAGGTTTTTGGGTTGTGTTAATTATATTGGTGGTTTTTATAAAAATGTAGTTGTTGATTGCCTACTCTTAAATAAAAGACTCAGATCTAATGCCCCAGCATGGAATTCAGAAATGACTCAGGCAGTCAGAAGAATCAAAAAGGCATGTCAAAATATTTCTCCCATGTCTCTTCCAGGAAAAGGATTGAAAATTATAGAGACAGATGATTCAGAAGAATATTGGGGAGCTGTGCTCAAAGAAAATCTACCCAATGATATTGAGAAAATTTGTAACTTTTCCTCTGGATATTTCAAAGGACCAGAACTAAAATATCATTCTAGTCACAAAGAAATCCTTGCTGCAAAAAAATCCATACAAGCTTTTTTTTTCTTTCTACAACATGAAAAGTTCTTATTAAGAACTAATTTACAACATTTCAAAGGAAGACTTTATAAAGGTGATCCCACCAATAAGACCACCTATGGTCATCTGCAATGATGGGAACAATGGTTTGATGGTTATGAATTTGACGTTGAACACATTTCTGGTAAGAAGAATGCCCTTGCAGATTTTGCAAGCAGAGAGCTACCAATAGCTAAGGTAAATTTTGTTGAAGTAAGTACTCAGTTTGTTATGCCTCTCTAGAACCTACAAAATCTAAATCCATTTTTTATAGTTCAAGATGAAAATAATTCCATGATGAGTCAAGAAGTTGTTGAATGGTTATCAGATAGAGAAACTATAGATAATGTTCACAACTTTCTGATACTTTCTCTGATCCTGATAGTCCATTCCCATATCATAGACGAGGTGATCCTATGAGTTTCTACACTCTCAATTGGCCATACCGTTGATCACGTGATACTAAACCAGAAAGATTATCCAATAGAATGTACCAAGTTTGATCAGATGGTCTGAAAACCTAATACACTATGGCGAGCTCTATTTTGATCTTGAATGGCCTGAACATCATCCACTAGAATTCAATCTCTGGGATTATCCAGGATTTTCAAGATATCTCAAATTATTTCTTGAATCTTATATTCCATCTAAGATATCTGATGATCCACAATTACAGATGTCTCCCACTACTGCAATAAATATTTTGATCCAGACAAAAAAGACATGGAGCGTCAAAATCAAATATTTCACTATTCACTCCTCTTCTATCCAGCCAGCTCATCCTCAAGGACAATTATGGGTAAATATTTATAAACAACATCATCTATTATTATTACCACCATCTCCTTCTCAAAGGATAAGAATTCATCCAGCAGATCTCTTTCCAGTTCATCGTATCCAACAACAGCTCAACAGACATCATTTTAATCATGATAGCAGAAGGATTGTCTATTCATCCTCATCCAAAGATGATTCATCCTCATCCGGGTATGGACCTGACTGAAGACCTTTTCCATGTGTCAGAAAATTTGCGTAGGAAGGACCTTGGATGCGTGTAAAGTTTCAGCCTTTACCGTAGGGTGATTGCGACAAGTTCACCACTCTGATCAGACCATAGGAGTAAAAAGATAGTGGGTTTGTCTCTCCTTCTCTTTTCTTTGGTCTTGTCATTAAAGATGATGGGACAATAGTAGGGACACTTGCAAAAGCAATATTCCACACTAGCAGAAAATCACTTTAGTCTGCTATAATGTGTTCCATTATGATGCTTTAAAGGACCATTCTTGTCTTTCACTGTTGTTTTGGCTGACAATGTTGTGACAGATTGGAATCTTTCCCTGTCATCAGTACTCTACCTTTTTACCAGTTTTCTAGGTTTTCCTTTAGGTTTGATCCGGTATACCCTTGGAAAATATTCTTTCCACTCTATAAATAGAGGTGAAAGATTCAGTCACTACCATCGGGTATTATCGGGTGTTCTAAGTCTTAAGGTCATTAGAAGTTTTAGTCTTAGTTTGAAGTTTGAGTTCTGAAACTATCAAATTTTTTATGTAAGGTTTTCTTCTGATAGCTAGTATTTTATGTTTGTATGTACAAGTTTGCAAGAATTATATAATCATAAGATTTTTTATTTCTTTAGCTAAAAATATGACACCATTGTTCAGTTTTGAGTCTCATCACCTATTTGACGATTGGTGAATAAGATGAGTAACCAACCTAGGTTAAAAAAATAGCTATTTGTTGCATTCCAAGAACCTCGTTGTTGGCATTAATTCTCTCCATACCGATATATTATTACCTATCCTTATTTGATAATTTTATAATGCATACTTTTATTCCTTTTGAGATTCCAATTTCTCTAAATTAGTGATTTATTATTATCGCTTATGCCAAATTTTAGGGAATATGATAATGTATCGTAGATTTTATTTATTTATTTTATGGGATAAAAATTATTAACTTAAAATTGTGAACCAAAGGGTGTCCAATTCAATTACTGCCTAGGTATGCTCTTAACCTTTAATTCAGATTTGATAGTAACACCTCACAATGGTGTTTGTAAAAATGTAAACCAAATTCTGGGTAAATATCAAAATCGATCCACATGACCTATAGGAAAGTAATGATAGAGAAGATGGTGTTTCAATGCCTCGATCTCAGGATGACTCTAATAGCATATCACATTAGCCAATGCTTGTCATCCTAATATCAGAAGAGCTAAAATACCATATATGGAAATCCATCATAATCCATAATGAGTTCAGATACATTACAATACAATGTTACTTGAATAGAATGCTATAAGAAATCTGTACATATAGGAGGAGGGAAGCACATACTACTACCTAGATTAGTGGTGAAGAACTCTCACTAATTGATACAGGTAGTTAAGTTAACTCCAGGAGAATAGTAAGCTAACTCCACATAACTGAGTAAGCTAACTAAACACAACTAGTAAGCTAACTCAACACAACTAGTACACCTAAGCAAGCTAACACAATAAGTGTAGACCTAAGACAAGTGTAATAATTATCCTAATAAAAAAATAAAAGGATAAATAATAACCTACACTAACATTTATAAAATTACTTATTGAAATTTGATTAAAATTAAATAAACATGTAATCATATATATTCAAAAATCCATATATGATGTTGCTCTATACAACTCTTATATCACACCATTGATCATTCGATCCAGGTAGGATTTTGATTACTCAACGCATTTATTGTGTTAATTTATTCCTCCCTTCCACCCTTTGAAAAAATCGTTCTTTTTAAAATAATGGGTCTTTTGTGTTTTTATTGCCAGAAGATGTCTGTATTATGTTAAGATATTCCCAGTGAATCATATGAGCCAATTTCGACAAATACCCAGATGTTGAAACTCATTTTATCCCTCCGCCAAGTTTTGTCTGCGGGAAATTTTTATTTAATTATTTATTAAATAAATAAAGCCCCGTTTGAAGTAAATTGTGCTCTGGTTGAATCCTGTTGAAGTTTTGCATGCCAGTATCCACACATTTCAATAGGATTTTCACCAGGAATGAATTCAGAGCTTTGTCTGTGACTTCTGGCAACGTTTTTCATTTTTATTTATTTCTTTTGCATTTTTCTCTGGTTTTCCCCGTGGTCTTTCTGTTTAATTCCCCTGGGTTCGTTCTTTGTCATGTATAGTCTGTTTAATTTCCTGGAAGCATCTGGAGATCATTTACGGTTGCTGCACCAGAAGGAATCAGCCTCAGAAAGAAAACTTCTGACCAAAAAAGATGAAGTCAAGCACAAAAAGCCTCTCCTAGGCAAGTCACACTTTTTGGAATAAATAGATCTAAGCTGCAATGGGAATTTTGGTAGTGGCAGGCAGGCGGGAATTTCTTACCTGCCTTGCAGGGTACTTTTTCCCATGAATTCAAAGTCACTTAAGCTGCAATGGGAATATTAGAGGTGGCAGGTAGGTGGGAATTTCTTACCTGCCTTGCAGGGTAAAAATTCCCATTATAAAAGAAAAATCACTTAAAGCACCGATGGGAATTTTTCTTACCTAGCCTAACTTTTCCCACCAAAGAGGTAACCCATGCAAGTTCTCAAAGGAAGCTATTTTTAATACAAGTTGAAAGATGTTTTAATGCCAGTGGGAATTTTAAGTAGTGGCAGAGGGGAATTTCTTACCTACCTGGCAGGGTAAAAATTCCCATTATGAAAGTCAAATAACTTAAGTGGAAGAGGGGATTTTTCCCAGTGCAGGGTGGAAATCCCATCAAGTTGACTTCTTATTTTTAGCAATTCCTCTTGCCAAAAAGTGCGACCCACCTTGGGTGAATAACAATGCATTTAATAATATTTATTAATGGTTTATTCACCCAATTTTGGTGCCATAAATAGAAGGAAATTCAATGCAAGTGGAAGAGCTAAAGAGAAGTCAAGGATGCATGCTAAAAATAAATAAAATAAATTATTTAAAAAGCACATGCATAATTGGGTGCCCAAATTGGATGAATAGACATGGCTATTAATTAATTAAATTCCAGAAATAGGAAGAGGCAATTATTAAAAATAGCATGTTGAGGTTATATAAGCATGGGATGCCATAAAGGAGAAGCAATTAATTATTTTTGATGAAGATTGCAGCCCAGACAGGTTTCAATGCCAAGAAGGAGGATTTTGCATTAAATAAATATTTTCCACTGTCGGGAAGCTTCCAGTTTTGGCGCCTAGGGTTGGAATAGCCTAATTTTTGTCATTTTGATTATCTGCATGTTGGTATATGTGCCTAGGTGAATTAAATAATATTTTTTCTTGCTTTGCATGCAAGAAAAACCTCAAATTTTAGGGGCAAGCAAGCTTTATATGCAGATTTTGGTGATAAAAATCAAGTATTCATGCCATGGACTCCATCTTTGTCTGAATAAATTCTAGGTATTCATCACAGGTGCTCAAATCAATGTCAGGTACATTGAATATATCTTCCGAATCTGAAGAAGTTTCCAGATCTGCACAAATTGATCCAATTGCAAGGGATTCCGACAGAATTAAAAGAAAAAGAGCTCAGACAAAGATTGAATTATCAACATAATCACCCAGAAAAAGATCAGACAAGGATTCTATCACCGATTTAAGATCTCAATTGATGAAGCATGATGAAAGAAAAGGATCAACAGAATCATGCATAGCTTCCAGATTTTCTGAAGTCAATGAAAGGCCCTTGAACCTATCACCGATTTAATTGACAGATCCAGATCTCATAATTGCAAAGGCTTCCAAAAAATTCATCCTCTTATTTCTAACGCAGCCCATGTAGAAGTCAAAGCATAGAAAATTCCTTCCAGGATCTTGTGCATGTGCTCCCAATCTTCTAGTTGAAGCCTTCATTGAATTTACTTGTATTTGCATTCACCCAGAGTGCTTTCCAGAATTTAAAATTGCTCATATGCAATTAAAAATAAAAATGATGAGTTTTGTCTGAATTATTTATGAACAAACATTGCATTGGTGCATGTACTGGAGAAGAACTGCAAAAGCTTCAAGGATAAGAGCGAAGACAAGTCAAAGGCAATACCCGCAAGAAAATCACAGTCAGCTGCTTCCAGATCCAGTTTGGTGAGAATCAAAGGCAAAAGAGTCAACCACATGCAGAATATGGAAAAAGAACAAGACTGGAAGTGTTGCAGCTTTCTTCTAATTTCTTTTCCTCTTTCTTCTTCTTTCTCTTATTTTCTCTGACAAAGTAATTGAGCAATCAATTAAATTATAAAACTTAAGTGATTGGTTTAAAATCCGTTACTTGAAGAAGTCAATTACTTGGAAATAGGTGGCAGACATGCAAAATAGAAGGTTCTATTTTCAGTTATAAATCATGCATGTCATGCAAAGAGGAATTCCAGGAGGAAGATTGCCAGTTGCTTCCCTTTTCATAGCTTCCGCATGCGGGAATTCATTTAAAGCTTCCTATTTGTAATTTCCCTCTATACACTATAAATAGAGGAAGAACCTATGGGTTAAAGGATCAGAATTTGTAATCAACATTCTTGTGTTCTAGACTTTGAGCTGAAACCCTTGATAGCTTTCTGAAAGCAGAGGAATAGAGAAGAGGCAGATTTCCAGAGAACTTTGTGTCAACGGTGCATTTGTTTCTTATTTCTTTTTAGATCTTGCATAAACTTTGTGTTGTCTTAGATCTAGATCTGAAACTTTCCTTTGCTTCAAATTCTGCATTTCAAGATCTATTTGTTTCGTCTATGTGCATGTGATCAACTCTGTCAACTATTGGTTAGGTTGCACATCTCCTTTCCTTTCTTGTATTTAATTATTTCCCTTTCCTGCACATATTGCTTACAACTGCTTACTTGCTGCAAAATTGCCTAGCTATGGTTCATGAGCTACACAGTTAAAGTAAAACCAACAGATAGATATTAGGAAATATAATTGACAAAATCTTACATGGGAGCCTCACCGGTAAATGAGGGAGATTTATCTCATGACTGCCTAGGTTTTCAGCTGTGCAGAAAATCTAGCCAATAGTTTTTGGTGACTCTACTGGGGAACAACACAAATTAGCAGACCAGAGCTTTCTCTTGTCAGTTCCCTTTTATATTATAAGCTCAACCTGGAAGAATGTCCATTCATGTGGTCTAGCAGAGCTCAAGGAAGGATTGATTGTTTTTATAGATTGCAAGAGCAGTATAATTTCAGTCATCCTCCTCAAGTTAGAAGTGCAGATCCAGTCTTTCACCAGGAAGAAGAGTGTAAACTCCTCCAGATCTGGATCATGTCCAGCACAATCTAATAGCTGGGATTATTCACCAAGTCTATTCTCAAAGAAGATGTGCTCCTTTCATGATGCAGAATCAACCACTTGCCCCTGCAACACCTGTTCCATGGGGTGCAGCCTTTGGACCTCTGAATCTGACTCCTCCTATGCATGATCTACCTAAAGGGATGAGAAATAATTTTCCAAAATTCTTTGGAGATGGAAAGTAGAATCCAGATGACCACTTGGCTGCATTCTTTATATCCTGTGGAGTGCTTGCAGTAGAACATGAAGATGTGTCTATCTAGATTTTCATTAAGACTCTGCATGACTTGGCTGGAGAATGGTTCTACCGGCTAGCTCCTGGCACCATAACCAACTGGGCTACTATGAGAGATGCATTCCTGAAAATATTCAAGCCAGCTGAAGATTCAGTACATTGATAACTCAACTCACTCAGTTGAAGAAGGAGCCACATGAGCACATGCGGGATTTTATTGCAAAATTCCAAAGATTACTTTACAAAATTTTGGCTTCTGCTTCTCTGAATGATGAGAATCAAAAGGTATTCTTCATCAATGCTTTACTTCCTGAAGTAAGCTATCAACTATGAAGAGCACGTCCTGCTGACTTGTTAGCAGCTCAAAACATGGCGGTTGAAATTGAAGATGACCTCATCATGGCTGGAAAGATAAAGAGCAACACTTCTAGAGCTGAAAGTTCATCTTCTGCTACTACATCTGATTCACTATTGCAAAAGTTAGCAAATGAGATGTCGCAGATGAAGAAACAAATGGCTCAAATGGCTCAAGGCAACAACACTGCCCCTACTTGGAATTTCAACAACAACCGGAACCGCATTGTTGGTTCCCAAAGATTAGCAATTGAAGTTGCTCCCAGAAACAACGTGGAGATGAATGAAGAAGACCAGGAAGTTGACACTGATTAGCTTGAGAATGATAATTTTGTAGGTCCTGCTGGTGACTCCAACATTAATCACCTAAAGTACAAATCTGAACATGATAAGAAACTTCATGAAGATGATCATGGTCATACATATGCAGTATTTACACAATCACAAACTCGCCAAGCTGAGGCATTAGCTGATGAACAAAGAAGGGGCATCCCTTTACCTTCTTCCTTAGCTCCTAGAAATAAGAATGTGAGTTCTTCATCTCAACCACAGAAAGTAGCTCAGGTATCTGAATCTATACCTTCTTTTGACATTATTGATCATGTCAAGAAAACTAGAGTTCAAATGTCAGAAGCTGAATACCTGAGAGCCTTTCCTGAGTAGTTAAATAGGCTAGTCAAATATGTGCAATCACCAGGACAATCCAATACATCAAAAGGCCTTTTTCCTAAGCCCAAAGATACTCCTCCCCAGAACAACACTGCAGTTGTTAAATCCTCATTATCTTCTGAAAGAGTAGAACCTTTCTATGTCTCCTTATTGCTTAATGGTTTCAAGTTAAGCAACTGCATTCTAGATTCAGGTGCTTCTGACAATGTCATGCCAGCTAAAGTTACAGATGCTCTTGGGCTTACCTTGACAAAGACCATAAAAAGGTGTTATTCCATGGAGAGACAAGTCCCTTTAATCAGACAAATCAAAGATGCACAAGTTGTTCTGGAAACTTTTCCTGACAAAAGATTAAAGATGACAATCTTAGTTACAGATATTCCTGTCTCCTATGGGATGTTGTTAAGCAGAAACTTCTACAAAGAGCTGGGAGGAGAAGTAAAGATGGATTGGTCCTGTGCTCATATTCCTATCAAAGGAATAAATCAGAAGTTGGAGCCGGAAAAGAAGTCCAAGTACACGGTTACAAAATCTGAAGGATCCTAGATCTCAGATTCTTTTTTAGGAATCTGACCATGGGGTCTATTTCTTGGAAATGGATAAAAATGTACCAGAGCCAGAACTTCAACTAGAGCCAGAACACAAGAAGAGCTGAAAAATTTTGGACTCTAGAGTTTAAAGGCACCTGTTGTTCTTTTGGATCAGGAGCCGACATTCTACTAATATCTCCAGATCATGAGATATTCCCATACTCCCACAAGTTGATGTTCGAGAACACCAACAATATGGCGGAGTATGAAGCATTGCTGTTAGGAATGGAACAAGCTAGAAAGAAAGGAGTAAAAATCCTCAAAGCCCAAGGAGATAATGAACTTCTAGTAAAGCAAGTTTGAGGGAAAAATCAAGTCAAAAGAGATAAGATGAAGCATTACAAAGATAGATTACTTTTTTCCACACTTGATTTTGTAGCCTTCTCTATCGACTTCATTCCAATAAATCAAAATTCCAAGGTAGACTCTTTGGCAGTCACAACTGCACTATTGAATCCAGATAGACCACCGTCCATATTCAGACAAGGAAACTATAAAGTGGAGATGGTCTACCACCCTAAAGTCCCTGATAATGTTGAACAGTGGCAGACTTTCAATGATGACAAACAAACATCTGCATGTCTGGAACAAGACAAATTTGAGTTGTATGTTGAAGGGAGTAAATCACCACCATGACAAATAGTCACAGGAAAAACTGATCCAGGTTATGATGACAATAGTGGAATAATCCAACCAAAAGGTAACAAAATCCCCAAGGGTTTAGTTTCCTTAGTGGAGACTTTCAACAAGTGTGATCAGTACCTGAAGAAGAACAAAGAATATGGTGATAGTTCTTCCTCAGAAATGCAGCAGGTAAATATGGGAATGGAGGAAGTTGATGCAGACTTATCCACCATAGAGAGAAGAAAGGATGAGCCACCATCAGATGAAGTTGATGAATACTTGCCCAAAGTATTTGAAAAGAAGGCCAGAGAAAGGAAGTTTGAGATCAGAGACTGGGTACTCTGGTGGGACAAGAGACATGAACCGAAGGGCATGCATGAAAAATCTGATTCACTCTGGAAAGGGCCCTTCATGATCAAGAGAGCTACTGGAATGGATACTTTCTTCCTTTCCTACCAGGATGGAATTGAGTTACCACTTCCTTTCAATGGGAAGCATCTGAAGCTGTTCAGAAATTGAGATACAGGGTAAAACTTGTTTGTATATAAATAAAACTTTTGTTGTTTTCTTTTTTTCTTTTTCTTTTTGTTTTGTTTTTGTGGCCTGACCCCGAACCCAATGGACAAGATACAAAACCAGAGATGTTGGGATCTCATCTTTACTCCTGTGATTTTGACAGAGGTAAAGATGTCCACAGATGGAGTTGACTGGTGTCCCCAGATTTCACCCTGAAATCTGGGACTACCCATTTTAAAAAAATTCGTTCTTTTAAAATAACGGGTCTTTTTGTGTTTTTATTGCCAGAAGATGTCTGTATTATGTTAAGATATTCCCAGTGAATCATATGAGCCAATTTTGACAAATACCCAGATGCTGAAACTCATTTTATCCCTTCGCCAAGTTTTGTCTGCGGAAATTTTTATTTAATTATTTATTAAATAAATAAAGCCTCGTTTGAAGTAAATTGTGCTCTGGTTGAATCCTGTTGAAGTTTTTGCATGCCAGTATCCACACATTTCAATAGGGTTTTCACCAGGAATGAATTCAGTACTTTGTCTATGACTTCTGGCAACATTTTTCATTTTTATTTATTTCTTGTGTTTTTCTCCAATTTTCCCTGTGGTCTTTCTGTTTAATTCCCCTGGGTCCATTCTTTGTCCTGTATAGTCTGTTTAATTTCCTGGAGCATCTGGAGATCATTTACGACTGCTACACCAGAAGGAATTAGCCTCAGAAAGCAAACTTCTGACCAAAAAAGATGAAGTCAAGCACAAAAAGCCTCTCCTAGGCAAGTCACACTTTTTGGAATGAATAGATCTAAGCTACAATGGGAATTTTGGTAGTGGCAGGCAGGTGGGAATTTCTTACCTGCCTTGCAGGGTACTTTTTCCCATGAAGTCAAAGTCACTTAAGCTGCAATGGGAATATTAGAGGTGGCAGGCAGGTGGGAATTTCTTACCTGCCTTGCAGAAGGGTAAAAATTCTCATTATAGCTAAAGAAAAATCACTTGGGAAAATCTAGTGGGAAGCGGCAAGTGGGAAACCGGCATGCAAGTCACAAAGGCAGTGGCAGGAAGGGAATTTCTTACCTACCTTGCAGGGTAAAAATTCCCATGATGAAAGTCAAATCACTTAAGTGGAAGAGGGGATTTTTGGAGCTGCAGTGTAGGGTGGAAATTCCCATCAAGTTGACTTCTTATTTTTAGCAATTACCCTTGCCAAAAAGTGTGACCCACCTTGGGTGAATAACAATGCATTTAATAATATTTATTAATGGTTTATTCACCTAATTTTGGTGCCATAAATAGAAGGAAAGTTAATGCAAGTGGAAGAGCTAAGGAGAATTCAAGG
Source organism: Taxus chinensis (assembly GCA_019776745.2). Lineage (NCBI taxonomy): Eukaryota > Viridiplantae > Streptophyta > Pinopsida > Cupressales > Taxaceae > Taxus > Taxus chinensis. Next base: position 103,503,510 of record CM034157.1, read on the forward strand.
ATGCATGCTAAAAATAAATAAAATAAATTTATTTAAAAAGCAAGCAACAACATGCATAATTGGGCGCCCAAATTGGATGAATAGACATGGATTATTAATTAATTAAATTGCCAGAAATAGGAAGAGGAAATTATTAAAAATAGCATGTTGAGGTTATATAAGCATGGGATGCCATAAAGGAGAAGCAATTAATTCTTTTTGATGAAGATTGCAGCCCAGACAGGTTTTGGCGCCAAGGGAAGGAGGATTTTGCATTAAAAAATATTTTCCATTGCTGGGAAGCTTCCAGTTTTGGCGCCTAGGGTTGGAATAGCCTAATTTTTGCCTATTTTGATGTCTGCATGTTGGTATATGTGCCTGGTGAATTAAATAATATTTTTCTTGCTTTGCATGCAAGCAAAGCCTCAAATTTTAGGGCAGCAGGCTTTATATGCAGATTTTGGTGATAAAAATCAAGTATTCATGCCATGGACTCCATCTTTGTCTGAATTAATTGCAGGTATTCATCACACTCATATTAGTGAAAACTAAGTTCAAATCAATGTCAGGTACATTGAATATATCTTTTGAATCTAAAGAATATTACCTAGATCTGCACAAATGGATCCAATTGCAAGGGATTCTGGTAGAATTAAAAGAAAAAGAGCTCAGACAAAGATTGTTTCAGCCATGATGAAGCATGAAGAAAGAAAAGGATCAACATAATCATGCATAGCTTCCAAATTTTCTGAAGTAAATGATACAGACATAGGCCTTGAACCTATCACCTGATTTAATTGATAGATCTAGATCTCATAATTGCAAAGGCTTCCAGGCAAAAATTTCATCCTCTTGTTTCTAACACACCCATGTAGAAGTCAGTGCATGGAAAATTCCTTCCAGGATCTTGTGCATGTGCTCCCAATCTTCTAGTTGAATCCTTCATTGAGTTTACTTGTATTTGCATTCACCTAGAGTGCTTTTCAGAATTTAAAATTGCTCATATGCAATTAAAAATAAAAATGATGAGTTTTGTATGAATTTTTTATGACAAACATTGCACTAGAGAAGAATAGCAAAAGCTTCAAGGATAAGAGGGAAGACAAGTCAAAGGAAATACCCACAAGCAAATCACAGTCAGCTGCTTCCAGATCTAGTTTGGTGAGAATCAAAGGCAAAAGAGTCAACCGCATGCAGAATATGGAAAAAGAACAAGACTGGAAGTGTTGCAACTTTCTTCTAATTTCTTTTCCTCTTTCTTCTTCTTTCTCTTATTTTCTCTGACAAAGTAATTGAGAAATCAATTAAATTATAAAACTTAAGTGATTGGTTTAAAAGCCGTTACTTGAAGAAGTCAATTACTTGGAAATAGGTGGAAGACATGCAAAATAGAAGGTTCTATTTTTCAGTTATAAATCATGCATGTCATGCAAAGAGGAATTCCAGGAGGAAGATAGCACCTTGTTTCCCTTTTCATAGCTTCGCATGCGGGAATTCATTTAAAGCTTCCTATTTGTAATTGCCCTCTATACACTATAAATAGAGGAAGAACCTATGGGTTAAAGGATCTAAGAATTTGTAATCAACATTCTTGTGTTCCAGACTTTGATGCATCAGTACCCTAGATATATGGGCAAGAAAGGTCAGGCGTATAAATATAAGAGCCAAAGACGAGAAGTTGGGTTTCAAACGAATCAATGGGACGAGCAAAAAAAATTCTTCCCTCTGCGATTACTGATTGCGGAAACCTCCATTCGTTTAGCGAACCCGCCATTCTCTATCTATCTGGAGGGTGAGGTTCTTTAGATCTCACCTGTTGTGGGTGAGGAGGAGAGGGGGGCTCACTCTATATAGAGGGGTCCCTATCTAAATATGGGGCTGGCCGGAGTTACCAGTCGCCCTCCCTGTGCCTTTGCTATTAGCTTTAGGTCAAGGTCCAAAGGAACCCCGCCCATCTATCTATATCTAGGTGCTCAGTTGGACCCCTTTCTAGTAGAAAGCACCTAGATATCAAGGTATTGAACTGTTTAGGAGCTCATATCACGTATATAATAGAGATAGAGGCAGAGTCTTCATGGCCTAGGCTCCTCAGTTTATTACTGATAGCAATGTCCAAGGAAATCAAACAACCCCTATCTCTATAGCGTAGTATGTATTGTATAGTGTTCCCCCTATCTAGAACTAGAAGATAAGATAGTTTGGGGTGGGGGAAAAGCACTCGACCTTACCTTACCAGTCGATGGGTAGGAGGGTCTTTCCCCCCTATCTGGGGTATACATAGTATAGAGGGTGCCGACCCCTACTGATCAATATGACGACTCCCTATCTAGATATATGGATCACCCTATGTTGAATTGGATATATCCCCATATCTATAATTGATATATGGAGGGGGTGCCTTGATTATTATTTCTATTTCACGAGAGCCCTATTTATAGAAATAGAACTCGTTGATGCCCGGGAATTTCCATATATAGATAGAAGGGGAGGGCTTCGCCGAGCCAAGCATAATACGACAACTTATTGTAACTAGATATAACCAACCGGACAGTAATATATTGATATAAGGGCCTTTCTCCCCGGAGATCAGAAGGAGGGCAATAGAATAGACAATCCAGAGTATCTAAGTTGAGTCTGGGCTTAGGCTATAGCCGCATAGATAGGGGAACAACTAGATCTATATAGATAGGTCACAGTGAATGGTAGCTTGTTTAATCCGAGTACCCATGCCTTGTCTCTACTCTAAATGGGAGGTAATGATTGACTCTATTGGACTGTCAAGTATAAATCATTAGAGCTCTATCTATATCGGGGTTCGTGCCCTACCTATGGGGGGTAATGATTAAGCCAGCACTACCTATAGCCTATATAGAGAGGGGGGAGGGGCAACCTCTATTCTCGCCCCATCCCCTCCCCCTCTATATAGAGTATAGGCATATGCATAGGCCATATCGGAGCAGCCCTCTATATCAAGGTTCTTTTGGATATCGTCCGTTGCACTGAAAGGGGGATAATAGATATACGCTTATCGGCTAGAGGGAGTGTCCTAGCGGTCGAACCTACAGGCCCCAAATATAGAGTTCCCCAAGATAGATATAGATAGCGTGTTCAAAATTCAAATAGTCTCATTCAGATAGAGATATAGAGTTCTGAGTTCTGAGTTCAAATATAGATAGAGATATAGATAGAGATAGAGAGAGATAGATAGAGAGAGATATATAGAGAGAGATAGATAGAGAGACTGAAGAGTGAGTCGAGAGAGATATAGATAGATAGAGAGATACATATAGAGAGAGAGTAGAGAGAGATAGAGAGAGAGACTTCAAATAGAGTCTCATTCAAATAGGGGGAACTTGCCCACCCTAGGTGAGGACCTTTAGGCACGGACACTCACCCACCCCTATATCTCTATCTGGAGGGTGAGGGGGTGTAGAGTAGGTCGTCACCATATCTAGATGGACCCTCTCTCTCTATGGAATGGGAACCATTCATATTTAGATTAGAGAGGGGGTCTCATTCACAATAGGGGTCGTCATAGTTCAGATAGAGAGGGGAGCTCTCCCCCCATATCTATATAGCCGCCCTCAGCCACCCTCTCTCTCATATCTATATAGGGGGGAATAGACGGGGCCAAGTGCAGTGCATATATATAGATGGGGAGAAGAGCCTCACTCCCTAAACTATCTTATCTATATGGTATGGTGAGGGAATTTTAGAGGAAGTCGAGGGGATAATGATAATACCATGCTTGACCTTTCCCTTGATCTTTACCCTTACTATTCATGATTCCAACCAGGATGACCAGGGAAAGAATCAATAATGTCACATCTATTAGTAACAGGAACTAGATTAGTTCCCAATGAACGAGTAAGAATCACCCCAACCAAATTTTTTGGAATTAGACCTAAAGAAGCCACTCAGGTTTGTTATCAATTGGGTCTCAGTGAGAATGTAAAGGTGAATGAGTTGATTAAATATCAGATCGACTGACTTTTATGGATAATAGGTCAAGTTCAAAATTATATTGTTCTTTGGGAATTGGAGAGGGTCAAACGAGTGGACATCGAATGATTAATCCCTATTTCTCGTTATCACGAAATTCATCATCAATATGGAGTGCCCTTATGTGGTCAACAAACTCATACTAATGCTAGGACTTGCCGTAGAAAATCGTAGCTGGTCGAGCACATGAATGCGTTCTGATCAAGCAATGAAAGGAATGATTGCGATCCATCATTTACAAACACTTCACTCATGAGTGAGCACATCAATCAGGTTTAATCCCTAGAGAATCATTTTTCTTAGGCGAGCACACCATCCCCTCCCCCCCCCTCCCCCCATATAGATCTCATCTAGACTATATACACTATACTACATACTATAGACTCAGATAGTTGGCCCAGCACTCTGAACTTATCCCATCCCATTCTTATCTCATATAAGTGGATGTGAACACATGGGTTGATGTTGGAGACCTAGTCTAGAGGGTCCCGTAGCCTATCTATATATGGCGATGGAACCCATATCTATGTATATGCTTCAGCAGCCCCCCTATCTCTACTTAATTGACTTGTGATCTGTAAATGACTAACCCAGCCCTATTGGCCATTGGATGGAGCGAACTAGGAAACAAGAAAAAGGTAAAGAGAGAAATCGAGTGTTGATTGAACTAGTTTAATTCACAAGATAAGATATATAGGTGGGGGGTGGGGGGCTGGGGGTCTAATAATGATATATTATATTAGTGATGCATGTCATGCCATATAATAATAGGGGTGGGTAGGATACCCCCCATATATCTCATCGAGTCAAGTCTCTATCATTCGGTCTCCATCATTCATTCGAGTTTGGGACCAACAACCATATCTTTGTCAGATGTCAGATATAAACTTTGCCAGTTACCAGATAGATCCCCTATAAATTGCCCTATATAGATATGGGGGGCATATAGTATATAGAATACAATGGTAGTGGCAATGAACTAACCTCCATTCCCATTCTCTATGGAGTGCGGAGTGGTAGGTTGAAGGAAGGCCCTATCTATATAGAAGATATCTGTCACATGCCATATCTATATATATGGTGCTGCCATATATAGGGGGTGCATTTTAAGATCTTTTTGTTTCGTCTATGTGCATGTGATAAAATCTGTCACCTATTGATTAGGTTGCACATCTCCTTTCCTTTCTTCTCGTATTTAATTATTTCTCCTTTCCTGCGCATATTGCTACAACTGCTTACTTGCTACAAAATTTCCTAGCTATGGTCAATGAGCTACACAATTAAAGTAAAACCAACAGATAGATGCTAGGAAATATAATTGATAGAATCTTACATGAGAGTCTGATTGGTAAATGAGGGAGATTTATCGCATGACTTCCTAGGTTTTCACCTGTGCTAAACATCTAGCCAAAAAAACCTAACCAAGGGATTTTTTAATTTCTTTTTAATAACACCAAACATTATAAAATCATTTTCAATCATGGTCTATGGTTTATGTGCAACAATCTTGTTGTGTTCTCACACTAGACACGACACTTCCAAGTGTTTGAGTAATCTAAGCTCAAAATTCCAATCTAGGTTGAGTTTCCTGGTCTGCCTCTCCCCCTTTAATGATTTGTTAAGAAATTTATTAAAACTATAGGGCATTTCATTTTCTTAGAACAACCCAAATGATGAGGCCATAAATTGGCCATAAATTACCATTATTTTGTCCTTCCAAGTTACATTTAAAAGTGGATTTAAATGTAATCTAGGAACTTATAGTTTTCTTAAGATAGAATATAGGATATATATCTTGTTCTTTCTTTAGAAATATTTTGTTATCTATTTTTTTGACTAATCTTATTGATTATTTGGGAAAATATGCAATGTCTTGTGTCCATGTAGACCATAAAGGAAAGATAACGCTAGTATTGGAAAAAGTGGAATTGATCATGGATGGTATATCTAAAATCAAATCTAATTTCATATTCAGATTCCTCTCAAAAAACTATGCAAGTTCAAAAAATTAATCATCTCAATCCGAGATCTTATGCAAAATTTATTGTTGTTTTAAGTTAGTTACGGAACTCACAAAGTTAGTTCCGTAACTCACAGAGTTAGTTCCGAAACTCACAGGTTTAGTTCTGGAACTTGCATCAAATAGGGACTGTGAATAATCAGAGAGTCAAATGAAAAATTTGAGAGAGCTTTTTGTTCATAGAAATGTGTTTAACATAAACCTCATTCATATTTTCTACAGGTTTTACTACTGAAGAGAAATCTAACTTTTAGTGAGCTGTAGTCCGAGGAAAAAGTGTATCCGACGAGCACTAAAAAATCCATAAACAGAAACAAAAAAGTTAAATGGAAAATATGAGAGATGATTTTTTTTATATCAATGTGTTTAACAAAAACCTCATTCATATTTGTTACAGGTTTTACCAATGAAGAGAGATCTAACTTTTAGTGAGTTGCAGTCTGAGGAAAAGTGTATCAGACAAGTGCTAAAAGTTTCATAAATAGAAACAGAAAATTTAAATGAAAAATATGAGAGATATTTTTTTTCATATAAATGTGTTTAACAAAAACCTCATTTATATTTGAAATAGGTTTTACCCATGAAGATAGATCTAAGTTTTAGTGAGCTGTAGTTTGACGAAAAGTGTATCAGATGAGCGCTAAAAGTTCCATAAACAATAATAGAAAAGTCAAACGTAAAATCTGAGAGTGGTTTTTGTTCATAGAAATGTGTTTAACAAAAACCTCATTCAAATTTTTAATACGATTTACCAATAAAGATATATATAAATTTTAGTGAACTTTCGTTCGAGGAAAAAGCATATTAGACAAGTGTCAAAAGTTCCATAGTCAAAAACAAGAAAGTCAAATGGAAAATCTGAGAAAGGTATTTCATCAAAATCATATTTTGACAAAAATAATCCTTCCAATAATGTAGAAGAATAAAATCATTATGATTCTTGTTACCGAAAAACAAGGAGAAGATTTGGGAGTAAATCTTCCTAAAATAAGTGAGATAAGACTTTGACTCCAATAATATATATCTCTCCATATTTTGTGGATATGGAGATCTTAGTTGTTATGATTAGAATAAAGATTAGATCATATTGTATCTCCCAAAATAAGGAGTCGGTTGGACGCATAAATTATAAATGCAACCTTCCACACTCATATATATGTAATGTTTTACTAACAAGAAATGAATATGTTATTTTCTCTCTTATATTTTGTAGTTTTGAGTTAAGATATTGAAGTAGGGTTTAAATCCTCTTCCAAGGAACGAGCTGGACACTCATTCTAAGGGAGATGGATTCATATATTTTTGTTTTTATTTTGTAATAATTTGTGTTTATCTATTTTTCTGTAATTATCATCTTGTTGTGTTGTTCTTCTCTTTGTATTGCAAACATTCAATTTGTTGTAAACCTACATGTGTTTCATTTAATTTTTCTTATTTCCAATTTAGCAATTTCAATTTATGCAAGTGTGTTTTATTCTTACATGTTTGATTTTCTTTATGCAATTGTGTTTACATTTTTGCAAGTGTGCATTTAAATTTACGCATGTGTGCTTTCAATTTATGCAAGTTTGGATTGTGTTTAAGGGAGTTACTTTCCAAGATATTCTTCTCTTAATGCATACAACCTTCAAACACCAACCTGGATTGAAAATATTAATGGCAAGGATTGACGAGCCTCATCACCCAATTTTACACACGAGCCATTCTCAAAAACACGTATCTGTTGAAATTGATATGTCTAAAGACCTTGAGGAAACCATTGACATCTGGATTAGAAGCACTTGATTTTCTCAGTGTATGCTCTACATTAACCTTCTGAACACATTATTTTAGTGGCAAGCCTCAGACCATATGATTATAGAATTCCTTTTAATGACCGTCATATGCCACCCTTGCAGTAAAAAATTCAAATGAAAACCAAATGTTTTAGGATAAAATCCGTTGGATGGACCATAGTCATGAGTAAAAAATATACCATACATAGTTCCATTCAACCCCGATGATCCTTTTATCACCCTATTGGTATGTTTAGAGATTTTTACTCCATTACCACCACCAAATGAGTTACCCCATCCACTATTAAATCTTCTCTGCTGCTATTGCATACCCTGCTCACTACTTTGGTCGTTATGCCCTTTGTACCCTCTTTACAAATTTCAAAACCCCATTACGGGGTGAGTAATCAAGAAGAAGATGTTGTATTTATTGAGCACATGTTTGTCCTTGATCATTCTCAAAGTATCCTTTGTTGTTCTCAAAGTATTTCCCCATCGAAAGATAGAGAATTTTCCCAAGAAAAATTACAATCTTTCAACTACTAAATTATGCATCTCTTTCCCAACGAAAATTTAGAATTAACAATAAGTTTACTGCCCTCAAAGATCTCGATGATGAGGTATATATCTAGCTTTATGTTTCCCAAGGATTATGTACTCTTGGAATGTATGTGGCCTTATTGAAATGATCCGTCAATATCTGATCAAGGAAAATTGTCTACACTTTTGTAATATAAAAGTTTTGTGCATGCATGAACTTAAAATATTTATGTTTCTTCTTCAATTTTCCACGTGCAATATTTGGCTAGACACTATTTTCCAAGTAAGTGCACCAAGTTGGGGGGCCAAAAGGGGGTCTTAAGTGGACGCATTTTTCTGAAAAAAAAAATCTTCAACTTGTACGAGTTTTTCGAAATAGTTACACTCAAAATTGGAAGATGTTGTAGAAATATGAATCGTATCATTTTGAGTCTAGTTTCTAAGCTACTAAATTTTATTGAAAACAGATAAGTTTAAGTGGGTCAAACAACTAAAATACCAACATATGCTCCTATTTTTGTTAAAAAACATAATAGAGTGACTTTTGTGCCCCCCACCATTTTTTGAGCACCATTTAGTATTTTTGAAAACCCTTTGGTAGAAAGATAGCTAGGAGCATCTAGTTTGGGCTCCATTTTTTAAAAGATTTTTTTAGAGAATATTTTTTTATTTATGATTTTTCTAGTACAGAAATTTTATGTTTTGAAAAATAATGGAGCTCCGACCGTGCCCCCCCCTAACTACCTCAAAAAATATCAAAAATTAGATTTTTTTTTTAATATGTATAGAATTATGCCTAGTTTGGGCTAGTATATTTTTTAAAAATTTCGATCACCCAAAAAAAAGATACACCATGAAAGATAGACATATTTACACTTCAAAAAATAGCTATAAAAAGGCATAGTTAGAAAATAAATAATATGGAAACCTTATATTAGTCAGAAAATTTGAAAAATTATATTTTTAGAAAGAAGAGACTCTGCTCTACGTCGTGGTATAATTTTTTAAAAATGGATCGATTGTTTTATTTTGATTTATCATAGAGGAAGTGTCATTTTTACATTTTCTTAGAAAAACTCATTGTTTGTTGTGTTTGTGCAGGTCCATGCCTAGAGCTTGGGGATCCAAACTGAATCCCAAGCTTTGAGGCATGGCTTGGGAAAAGAGAAAATATAAAACGTGTTTGCATTTTTCTTTTTTTTATATATTGTGGCCCCCCAACGTCCCTTTCATCTCTTTCATGGGAATTCTGCAAACATTCTATTTTGTCTGCAATTTTCTCTACATTCTTGCACGATTTTTTAGTATTTCATTTTTTCCCCTACCCCACTAGTTGATTTTTTCTAATCATGGGTGATAAACGTCGAGCTAAGGACAAGAGGAAAGTCAAGAATAAGACACCAGAGAAATTGGAAGAGAAGAGAATAAAGAAATTGAAGAGAATGCAAAAACTTCGAGCAGGGCAAGGTACATCCACTATATCAAATGTAGCTAATGTATTAGAAAATTGGGATGAAATACATAATGAAAATGTAGAGAATAATGATTTTGCAATGAATAATGATATTGAATTGAATGATAATGTTGGTATGGATGAAGAAATTGATATGAATCCAATTGTTGAACCCTTACTTGAGAATCCAAATGTTAACCCCGAAATTTGTATGAAAACACTGAATGAAGAAAGTAACCTTGTAAACGAATCTTCACCTCTAAGAACACCTCCTTCCATTTCATGAAGAAAACCAATTCACTTAATTGAAATTGATGAAAACATTATAAAACCAATGCCTAACAAAATGTCTGAAAGAAATGCGAGAAGAAAAGCTAGTGGAATTTGGGATAATTACTTTGAGAATTTAAATGACACACAAAGATGTCAATTATTTGTTTCATTGATGAAATTAATTAAGATGAGACCTATAATGAAGACCCTGGGGTTAAGAACATCTAATGTTGTTGATCAAAATGTGTCAATTGTTGAAAACATACATAAAGCATACCAAACTGTAGGTGGAAAAAGACACACCAAAGATAGTAATGCTACACGACGTGCACTAACTAATTGTATAGTAAGTGATAAAATAGTTAATAAATGCTTGATTAGAAAAACAAGCAGTGCTTTGAAGCTAAACAGAAAAACACTAATGAAAGCAATAGAGAGACGTAAACATCTTGAGTTAGTCAATAACATTGACTATTGGGATTTCTCTAGTAGACTTCCATGAAAAGACAAGAATACATCTGATATTCTAAAAGAATTAATTGTAAAATTTTGGAATGAGAACACAAGGGTGTCACCGAATAGAAGAGATACAGTAAAAAGAAGAATAGGTTCTCGTAATCGTGAATCGTGTGCAAAACATTTCTTAGATATGACTCAAACAAAATTGTTCTCTAAGTTTAAAAATGAAAATCCACAAATTAACATTAGCCAAAGATTCTTTGAAATGAGAAAACCCTTTTATGTGAAAATCAATCACTCACGTACCACTTGTTGTTGCAGGCATCATGTTGAATTTTCAATGCATTATGATGTTTTTTTTGTCAAATACGTAGTGTTTTGCATACTTACATCATCTTGCAGGAGTGTGGAATAAAATTCCCACAAAAATATTCAAGGGAATTTATTCTGACAATATTTTGTGAAAAATCAACAAGACAATTTTTTTATAACAAAGCATGTTTGGATGGAATGTGCAATGTATGCGGTGGCTTGCCAAATCTGAAAAGTTGTATCCATGAGGAGAGTACATATTCAATAGGAAAATAATTGGTTGATTTCACCAAATATAAATCAGTGGCATATCAATTAAAAGATGGAAAAGAATCTAAGAGGTGTGAGCTTGTTAGAAAACAATTACCTGTATCAGAATATATGGTCAAATTCAGAGAGGAAATTTTTTATGAGTATGCAAGGCACACACATAGAGCTCGATGGTTGGATGAACAATTCAAGTTAAGAAAGGACACATTCCCACTTGGTACTATTGTTTCAGTAGTTGACTTCGCAGAGAATTACACATTGCAGCCACAAATGGAGGTTCAGTCTCAATATTATAACTCAGTGCAAGTTTCTATTTTCGTGCATATAACATTCATGCACTCTCCTAAAAGCACTGAGAAAGATCAAAAAATATTAAGAGAGTATCATTTCTACATCAGTGATGATCAGACACATTCTACAAAATATGTACAAGGGTGTTTCTAGGTGTTTTATGTGAACTTGAATGAGAGGAACATTAGTTTCGATCAACATTACATTTGGTCAGACAACTGCACATCACAATTCAAGAATGCACAGATGTTTTATTGGCTAAGCAAGATGCACAAAGAAACAAATGTACAACATATCTGGAGTTTTACTGAGGTAGGGCATGGAAAAGGAGAGCATGATGGTGTAGGAGCATGTGTGAAAAGAGCACTTGCAAGAGAAGAGTTAAAGTTCAAGGATGGTGCTAAATTTACAGATGCAAAAAATATTGTTGATTGGTGTGTTAAGAATATGGGCCATGAATCTCAAGAGAGATCAACGGTTCATAGATATTTTTGGTTGATAGAGCAACAACATCTGGAAAACTTTGAAGATTGTATGACAGTTGCAGGATCAAGTGATATGCACTCATTCCGTAGTTCAGATGCAAATGCTTGGACTATTTATACTAGGTGCATGACATGTTTTTGTATATCATGCATTGATTTTGCGTGGAATCATGTGAGTCACAACAGTGGGTGGATGAATGGACTTGTAGACCTCTAATTCCACTCGACACACATCAAGTTTCACAAGCATTGAAACTTGCAGGGTCTTCAGATCAAATGAAAACATCACCTGACTTTGACCAAGTCTCTGATTTAGTGCAACAAGGTACATACATATATGTACATGCCATGTTTTAGATTTATAAATTATTAAATGGTCAACTCTTAATGTATTTATAAATTGACTGAACAGTTTTACTTTGTGATACATAGGGCACGTTTTTGCAGTTATTGCGATGGAATTTAACGAAGAGGGAACAAACTACTTCTTATCTCGTTGTGTAGAGGGGAAAAAAATTGACTTCCACAGTCATTGATGGTGAAGACCTTGAGTATCCCACTGGATCAGTGGTAGTCACTGGAACTTGGCTTCGATGATATCCTATCAAAAAATCAAACATTTGGTTGTTTGAAGACTATGAAGTACATTGGAAGATACTTCACTATTCACATTTGGTCCTTGCAACAAATATTAAATTGATCAAATATCGAGGTCGGCCATCAAACAAAAATCTGTGGAAGGTTCGTGAATCAGATCATGAAGCAATTCTTGCTACTGTCAAGAATAGAGTTGATCCTTATGGTTCATTGGATTGAATTTGCAAAGGTATGTTCTTCATGAATTTAATTTGAATATTTACTTAAATGATTTTGTTTAAATTTTGTATGATTTAAAATTCTATTTAATTGCTTACTAACATGTTTATGTAGGTTAGTGGTGCCAAAAAAGCTTCCACCTTCACGTGGTTGGCACTGTCAGTAGAGAATTTATTATTCTCGAAGCCAAGTGAAGCTAAGAGAAATTAAATATTAGAAAGGAACAACAAACAAAAATTCTCATTTCACCACCTATATTGTAAAAATATCTTATTAAAATTCTCATTTCACCACCTATATTGTATGAACCACCTATATTATTCAGGTGATTGGCAATGGACAACCTTACACTGACTCAGTCTGAATGGAGATGGAGAAAAATGTGAGAGGATTTCATAGAGGGCCCCGACATGGAGGTCTCGGATCTGACGAGACGTCTCTAGGTGCCACGGAGTCTGAGAAATCACCCGTCGAAGATATGGCGTGTTTGGGCCTCAGGGCTCTTAAGGGACTACGCCCGGACGGGGTAGCCCGAAAGCACGGGGAGTGTAGGGAACCAAAATGAAGCCTCCACTAGCATTCACCAGGCCACCCCAATGTGTTGGCGTAGTTGGTTTGGTCCCACGAGCTTCGTTTGCAAACTACAGCCTCTGACAGCCCTACACTGACTCAGACTGCACTATTTCACATGTTTGCAAACAATAGCACAGTGAGAGAACCAGATGGAGATGGAGAAAAATGTGAGATAATTTCATAGAGGCCCCAACATGGAGGTCTTGGATCTGACGAGACATCTCTAGGTGCCATGGAGTCTGAGAAATCACCCGTCGAAGATATGGCGTGTTTGGGCCTCAGGGCTCTTAAGGGACTACGCCGGACGGGGTAGCCTGAAAGCACAGGGAGCATAGGGAACCAAAATGAAGCCTCCAATAGCATTCACCAAGCCACCCCGATGTGTTGGCATAGTTGGTTCAGTCCCACGAGCTTCCGTTTGCAAACTACAGCCTCTGGCAGCCCTACACTGACTCAGACTACACTATTTTGTGTTTGCAAACAAATAGCATAGGGAAAACGAAAGAAGGATAGCCACTAACCAGGCCACCCTGGATAGTTGGTTTGGTCCCACGAGCTTCCGTTTGCAAACTACAGCCTCTGACAGCTCTACACTGACTCAGACTACACTATTTTGTGCGTTTGCAAACAATAACACAGTGAGAGAACCGGATGGAGATGGAGAAAACCATGAGAGGATTTTGTAGAGGTCCCCAACATGGAGGTCTTAGATCTGATGAGACATCTCTAGGTGCCATGGAGTCTGAGAAATCACCCGTCGAAGATATGGCGTGTTTGGGTAGTAGGGCTCTTAAACGACTATGCATGGACGGGGTAGCCCGAAAGCACGGGGAGTGTAGGGAAAAAAAATGAAGCCTCCACTAGTGTGCACCTGGCCACCCCGATGTGTTGGCATAGTTGGTTCGGTCCCACGAGCTTCCGTTTGCAAACTACAGCCTCTGGCAGCCCTACACTGACTCAGACTGCACTATTTCGCGCGTTTGCAAACAATAGCACAACGAGAGAACTGGATGGAGATGGAGAAAACCATGAGATTATTTCGTAGAGTGACCCAACATGGAGGTCTCAGATCTAACGAGATGTCTCTAGGTGCCATGGAGTCTGAGAAATCACCCGTCGAAGATATGGCGTGTTTGGGCCTTAGGGCTCTTAAGCGACTACGCCCGGACGAGGTAGCCCGAAAGCACGGGGAGCGTAGGGAACCAAAATGAAGCCTCCAATAGCATTCATTAGGCCACCCTGACATGTTGGCATAGTTGGTTTGGTCCCACAAGCTTCAGTTTGCAAACTACAGCATCTGGCAGCCCTACACTGACTCAGACTGCACTATTTCACGTGTTTGCAAACAATATCACAATGAGAGAACCGGATGGAGACGGAGAAAACCGTGAGAGGATTTCATAGAGGGCCCTGACATGGAGGTCTTGGATCTAACGAGATGTCTCTAGGTGCCACGGAGTCTGAGAAATCACCCGTCGAAGATATGGCGTGTTTGGGCCTCAGGGCTCTTAAGGCGACTACGCCCAGACAAGGTAGCCCGAAAGCACGGGGAGCATAGGGAACCAAAACAAAGCCTCCACTAGTGTTCACTAGGCCACCTTGATGTGTTGGGGTAGTTAGTTTGGTCCCACGATCAGTTTGCAAACTACAGCATCTGGCAACCCTACACTGACTCAAACTGCACTATTTCATGTGTTTGCAAACAATAGCACATCGAGAGAACCAGATGTAGATGGAAAAAACCATGAGAGGATTTCATAGAGGTCCCTGATGTGGAGCTATTAGATCTAACAAGACATCTTTAAGTGCCACGGAGTCTGAGAAATCACCCGTCGAATATATGGCATGTTTGGGCCTCAGGGCTCTTAAGCGACTATGCCCGGATGGGGTAGCCCGAAAGCACGGGGAGCATAGGAAACCAAAATGAAGCCTCCACTAGCATTCACCTGGCCACCCTGATGTGTTGGCATAGTTGGTTTGGTCCCATGAGCTTCCATTTGCAAACTACAGCCTCTGGACAGCCCTACACTGACTCAAACTGCACTATTTTGTGTGTTTGCAAACAATAGCACCGAGAGAACCGGATGAGAGAGAAAACTGCGAGAGGATTTTGTAGAGATGGAGGTCTCAGATCTATGAGACATCTCTAGGTGCCATGGAGTCTGAGAAATCACCTGTCGAAGATATGGTGTGTTTGGGCCTCAGGCTCTTAAGCGACTACGCCCGGACGAGGTAGCCCGAAAGCATGGGAGCGTAGGGAACCAAAAAAAAGCCTCCACTAGCATTCACTAGGCCACCTTGACATGTTGGCATAGTTGGTTTGGTCCCATGAGCTTCCGTTTGCAAACTATAGCCTCTGGCAGCCCTACACTGACTCAAACTGCACTATTTCACGTGTTTGCAAACAATAGCACATCGAGAGAACCGGATGGAGATGGAGAAAACCACGAGAGGCTTTCGTAGACTAAAAAAATCTAACCTAAATAGTCAGAGTAATAGACTAAATCAGCATTCTATTTCTCACATATAAAATGAATTTCTACCTTCAAAAAAGAAACTATGGGTGAATGCTCAATCAAAAAATAAATTACAATTCTAAATGAGTTTCAGGCTCAATTATCAATACTTCATTGCAGTTTTTCTTGCCAGTATGCTACTTTTGGAACTACCTGGTTTGATTTGTGAAGTTGAAGCAGCTGGGATTAATAAAAATAATCAACTTGGCATGTTGTCCTTAAGATTATCCATGATTCTATTGACAACATCACATAGATCTTCCATTCCAGTTAAGTTGTGATCCTTCCATGCTTCCCATTTTTCCTTTTCTTCCACTTGTATCTTCTCTTTAAGTTCTTCCAGATGTTTTTGGGTAATCAAATTGACTCTTTATGACTTTTAGGAGGCATTTCTTCTTGAATCATAGTGACATCTTCACCTAATTGTTTTTCTTCACGATGTTCATTGTCATCTAAAGTTGAAGACTGAATATTTATATGGCCTTCGGCTTCTTTTTGGGCACAAACAACCTTTTGTAATGTCCAAAAAAATTCAGGCTCTTCATTCTCTATTTGATTGAAGATATTCATTCTTTCAAAATGAACAGTTGGAACATTGGTGGTCTCCCCAACAAAACTAAGTTCATAGTCTACATAGTTGCATCCTGTGGAAAAATCATTGAACATTGGTGGTTTCCTCCACCCGTGCTTTCGGGCTACCTCATCCGAGCGTAGTCCCTTAAGATCCTTGAGGCCAAAACACGCCATATCTTCGATGGGTGATTTCTCAGACTCCGTGGCACCTAGAGATGTCTTGTTAGAGAACCTCCATGTTGGGGCCCTCTACGAAATCCTCTCATGGTTTTCTCCATCTCCATCCGGTTCTCTCGCTGTGCTATTGTTTGCAAACGTGTGAAATAGTGTAGTCTGAGTCAGTGTAGGGCTGCTAGAGGCTGTAGTTTGCAAACAGAAGCTCATGGGACCAAACCAACTATGCCAAACATGTTGGGGTGGCCTAGTGAACGCTAGTGGAGGCTTTTTTTGGTTCCCTATGCTCCCGTGCTTTCGGGCTACCTCGTCTGGGCGTAGTCCCTTAAGAGCCCTGAGGCCCAAACATGCCATATCTTCGACGGGTGATTTCTCAGACTCCGTGGCACCTAGAGATGTCTCGTCAGATCTGAGACCTCCATGTCAGGGCCCTCTATGAAATCCTCTTGTGGTTTTCTCCTTCTCCATCTCCATCTGGTTCTCTTGGTGTGCTATTGTTTGCAAACGCGTGCAATAGTGCAGTCTGAGTCAGTGTAGGGCTGCCAGAGGGTGCAGTTTGCAAACAGAAGTTCGTGGGACAAAACCAACTATGCCAACACATTGGGGTGGCCTAGGTGGCTAGTGGAGGCTTTTTTTTGGTTTCCTATGCTCCTCGTGCTTTCGGGCTTCCTCGTTCGGGCGTAGTCCCTTAAGAGCCATGAGACCCAAACATGCCATATCTTTGACGGGTGATTTCTCAGACTCCGTGGCACCTAGAGATGTCTCGTAGATCTGAGACCTCCATGTTGGGGCCCTCTATGAAATCCTCTGGTTTTCTCCATCTCCATTTGGTTCTCTCGCTGTGCTATTGTTTGCAAACGCATGAAATAGTGCAGTTTGAGTCAGTGTAGGGCTGCCAGAGGCTGTAGTTTGCAAACAGAAGCTCGTGGGACCAAACCAACTACGCCAACACATCAGGGTGGATAGGTGAATGCTAGTGGAGGATTTTTTTGGTTCCCTATGCTCCCCGTGCTTTCGGGCTACCTCGTCTGGGTGTAGTCCCTTAAGAGCCCTGAGGCCCAAACATGCCATATCTTCGACGAGTGATTTCTCAGACTCCGTGGCACCTAGAGATGTCTCATCAGATCTAAGACCTCCATGTCAAGGCCCTCTATGAAATCCTCTCATGGTTTTCTCCATCTCCATCTGGTTCTCTCGTTGTGCTATTGTTTGCAAACGCGTGAAATAGTGCAGTCTGAGTCAGTGTAGGGCTGTCAGAGGCTGTAGTTTGCAAACGAAAGCTCGTGGGACCAAACCAACTATGCCAACACGTTGGGTGGCCTGGTGAATGCTATTTTTTTTTTGGTTCCCTTCCACGCTCCCCGTGCTTTCGGGCTACCTCTTCGGGCATAGTCCCTTAACAACCCTGAGGCCCAAACACACAATATCTTGATGGGTGATTTCTCAGACTCCATGGCACCTAGAGATGTCTGTCAGATCCAAGACCTCCATGTCGGGGCCTCAGTTTTCTCCATCTCCATCTGGTTCTCTCGCTGTGCTATTGTTTGCAAACGCGTGAAATAGTGCAGTCTGAGTCAGTGTAGGGCTACCAGAGGCTGTAGTTTGCAAACGGAAGCTCGTGGGACCAAACCAACTACTGCCAACATGTTGGGGTGGCTAGGTGAATGCTAGTGGAGCATTCGTTTTGGTTCCCTACGCTCCCCATGCTTTCGGGCTACCTCATCTGGGCGTAGTCGCTTAAGAGCCCTGAATGACTAGATTGGCTTAAGAATGAATTTGATAGGGGTATGTCTAAGCACACATGGGAGTTATCAATCACCTAGTAAATCTTTCTTGTTTAGTTCTAGATGGGAGTCAGCTGGCCTATGGCTTAGTGACCTTCCATTCATTGATAATTTATGTTATGATAAACCCATGGATGCTTTCAAAAGCGCCTTAAAAAGGATAGGGGTAGTCATCAAGCCTAGTGAAGGGTGTGATGTGATTTCCAAATAACTTGAAATGCCTACAGATTTAAAGGTAATAACATGAATTGGACAGGATTAGACAATCAAGAATCATTGAGTGTCTGAATCAGAATGTCATTGCATCTGGAGACATTCTCAAGCATTGGAGTAATGTATATGGAGAGACATTCTCAAAATATCAACAGATGAAAGGCATCAAATTATGACGAATGTCGGGTGTTTTAATAGGGGAGAAGACTACGAAGCATAGAAGAATGAGTAAGTGCATGATAAGATAGGAACCAATACAAAGATACCATGAGCAAGAAGAAGTGCAAGTAAGGTAAATACACATATACACATTGATAAATTGAATGAATAATTACTCAGATTAGGTAACTCTTTATATACATACATTATATAAATATTGATTTCCAAAGTTTGATGCATATTATACATTGAAAATGCTAGTACATGTACATCACCAATAAATGAAAAAATAATCCATAATGTCTTAAATATTGTCAAGTGCACATCATATTAGATTCATGTGAAAATAATCTCAGAAATGTAAGGTCTCATACAAAATTATCAAGTTCCAAATAGTATTTTAATGTGCATAATAAATACAAAAATGCCCAAATAGGTCATATACCATCAAGTTCAAATGCCATATAGGTGTACATACAATGCCATGCACATAGGCATACAAAAACAATGTCATGTAAGACATATTTCCTACTCATCAAAATCTATCCCTCTCTTGGCCTTGCTCGAAGAAGGCCCTCCCTTAGATGAAGATGGAGATCCATGAGATGACTTTGGATCATCCGAGCCCATGCTTTGAGTCCTCTTCCACTGAATACTCGCCTGTAGATGAGCCTGTAAATGCAAACAATGTTTTTTTGTCAAAACTTAATTTATATATGTTTTCAACATGTATTTAAGACCATGCTAGAATGAAAGTATTTACATAAATACACAAACTTACCGCAAGTTGTCGATCACGCCAAATTTTCATCTCACGCTCAGATGAGTCATCAGGAGCTCCTGCAGTACGAACGGGGGTACGAAGACGACGAGATGGAGGAGTCTGTGCCCTCAAAGTCAAAATGGAGGGGGTTGAAGTTCCCTACATACACATAAGATCAGAAAATCTAACATCAGAATTAGCGAAAATAGAGCTAAGTACATGTATCTACATAATGACAATATTTTAACTAATTTTATCAATATAGAACTATTGTTTTTACCCCGCCACGCCTGTGAATCAAATGAACAGGGCTGCTACCTATCGTAGGTAACTCCTACATATACACAATGAAGGACATTATTAACATAATTTAATAATTCTACAATGAAAGACATTACTAACATGTAATTTAACATAATATGAATTACACGAGAAATTTAACAAAATTTACGTGTTGTTTGAATACCTCAGTGAGTTGCTGCGCAGATGAAATCGCAGTGGCAACACCTTTATCTACTTGTCGCATAGATGGTGGGGTGTCTAGTGAAGTCAACATCTTTATCAAACATGTATATCACGTGAGTTAGATGGACATACAAGAACATACATATATTTGACTTCAAAACTAATATATATATATATATATATATATATACATGCAAATATATATATATATATATATATATATATATATATATATATATATATATATATATATATATATATATTACCTATGTGAATATATGTGTACACATACACATGTATGTGAAAATTTTACATAATTAACATTCTAAATTACCTTCTGTGAATGTATGTGTATGCATGGTGCTCGCCGCTATGGTTCGGGATGAAGATGCGCCTCCCGCGCGCTGTAATATCAATGCATGTACATGTACAAATACAATTATTTCAAAAATTTAACATATATAAGTAAATCAGGTACTCCAAACTTTTTGTAACACACATAACAAAACATAACAAATTTACCTGCGAAGGTGATGCCGATGAATGTAATCCAAATGTCTCACTCAAAAGGACATCTGACATAGTGACATTATCATGTTCACCCCTAGCACCAGGTGCACCAAAATCAGTACGCATGAAAGTATCATCCTCCTTGGGCCCCAAACATATGCTACCACATGACGAGAAAAGATGTGGCCTCATGCTAGTACTCCCTGAGGGAATACTCTATGTACCTCCGCGAGCATCTGGCTCAGAAATCTCCCTCGTATGTCAAACAAGGGTCATAGATAGCCCCTGAAGCGTGTGGAGTGTATCAATCTCTACTGTCTCCTTCACTGCTTGAGGGACAATCTCAGGGTGAGGGGGCTTCTATGCGGGGAATCTACCCTACTGAATAGGTGCATGTTGTGCACCTAGTCGATCCTGTGCAGATCCTTTTCCTCGGCCCTGGAAATCTCAGAAATCAAAATAATTTGGGATCTCGTTGAGGATAAACTCGCAATAGAGTTTCCTCAGAAAGTATAGTGGCACCTCATTGTTATTACAAGGTGGAAAATCAAACACCATCCACCATCGGTCCCAAAAATTATTTTTAATCAAATTATTATTGCACCAATGGATGGGAAATTGTTTACATGTCAACGGAACAGGAAAATTAGTGTGGGGTCCATGAATAAGGTGCATATGAGTTCTTTTGAAATTTATTTTTTCTTTACATCCACATATGACAATTTGTTGGAATAATAAACCCTACAACCCTCTCTGTAAGTTGTCCAATGATCAATTTTCCCCATTTCCACGTCAATTTGAACAAGTAATGCCTCCAATGTGTTTGCAAGAGAGGCAGCGGTGGGGGTTTGTAGATTGTGCATCCCTCATTGTTTTGATTAAATCCTCAATTTCAATTTTGTTTTCAACTATTTGGGCTGCTAAATCTTCTTGACTACCCGAGGGATGTTGAGTAATTGTGGGAGTGTCGGGAGGGATGACAGGAATAACAGGGTTTGGTTGTGGTTGATTCCCTCGACCTCTAACTGTAACAATAAAAAATATGTATTCAATTCAAATTTTAATCTATAATTATCATATTTCAATGCAATTTTGAGAAAATAATTGTGCTTACCTCTTCTCTGTGGCACCATCATCGATTCAGATCTTCTCGGTGATCCAGAAACGATCCTTTGAGCTTGAGATCCAGCTGAATGAAAAAATGTGAGGGCACGGTTAAGCTCTGAAACTCGTGTTTGAGGGAGGTAAAATGATAGAGGCTCGGGCCTCTTTTTTTGTTTATAGTAGGCATAACACGTACACATTATGCTTCGGTGATTCCCGAGCCAAACAAATTAAAACGCGAGCGCGTTTTAACAAAATGCATACGTGTTTTGCTTTTTTCGGATTCTTGTCCACTTTTTGGCCCCCCAACTTCGTGCACTTACCCGCCCACCTAACATGAGAGAACTTTAGGATAAATCATAAGGATTTGGAAACTAGTCCCCAAACCCATAGGGGATACGATTTGGATTGAATGGTGGGCTAATGTTGTCCAAAGAACCACTACATTTCTCAAGATTTATGGGGAAAAAATAGTCATTTATAAGCAAATAACTCATGATGCATCATATCATGAATTCAATGGATTTCACAAGAAATTAATATCTCTCCTTTCAACATCTCTCTACAAAAGCAAACAACTCATTGGCAACACAAACTTAAGGCGGAGGAAGAATATAAATCTCAAGGAGCCCAACTAAGTGCAAAACTACATTTCTTAAAAATTGGAGACATGACATTAAAGGAGTTCTTTGTAAACATGATTAAAGTAATTCAAACAATCAACACCAAATTTCTAGACATCATGTAATCTTTTTTTTATCGTTATCATGATGTTTTTGTTTCTCAGCCTTCCTAACCCAAAAGAGAGGATGCTCTCGTGAAATTCCTCCAATTGGTCCTATGCAAGCTTTCCCAAGCTCAAATAATTCCTTGTGAAAAACCCCTCTCCCTCAAGGACCTCAAACAATCAATTGTGTAAGTGGCTTCTTAAAAATCCCCTAGAATTGATGGTTTCCCTTGTGAATTTCATCAACTCCTATGAGATTTTTTTTGCCTTGATTAGCATTAATTTTACCTTGAAGCTATCACCTCTAACTCCTTGGGTGAGTTTATCAAGCAAGGTAACATTAAATTTATTCTCAAAACTGGTGACACTGAGCATTACTAATTGGAGGCCCATTACTCTTCTTAATATCTCTTATAAGATCACAGGAAAAGCCTTGACAAACAAACTTAAGCATCTCCTTCCTCTCATTTTCTAAAGTGAATAGACTAGAATCATTCAACATAGGTACACTCTTGACTATGAAATATTTGTTTGGAAAGACATGAAATCAGCCAGGGTCTCTAACCAAAAACATAATTTTGTGAAGATCGATTTTGAGAAAGCTTATGACATGATAGAATGGCCTTTCATTATTGTCATGCTCCAAACTCTTGGTTTTGGACCTTGCTTTGTAATTCTGTCAATATGTTTTTTCAAGATGCAAGAGCTTGTATCTCCATTAATGGAGGCCAATCTTTGTATGTTTCTGATGCAAAATAATCGATCTATTTTCTAGCCAACCATTATGCTCAAGGTTTGGTTAAATGCATAAAACTCCCTAAATATGAACAATAACTCATTAACGACCACTTTACAAATGATTCCTTCCTCACCTTAATTGAGGAAAAATCTTTGTTCAACAATGTCATGAAATGCCTAGTCAATATTTTTTGCCTTGCATGTGGTTCTGCCATTCAATGGAAAAAGACCCAATCTATATAAAATCCCTCATTCCCAAACCTCCATGGTTAGAAGGTTATCAATGGCAATGGATTCAACCTAGGGTACAATTTAAATTTATTGGCACTCCCTTTACTTTTAGATCCACCCTTTTGACTTGTGGACTTGTGTTGGTCAGCGAGTGGAAAACAATAACTTATTAGATTACCAAGCTCCTCTCTCTTGCAGGGAAATTCCATATTTGTTTCAAAGTCTTAGATGCCACCCATGTCTACTATTCTTCTTGTTGGGCTCCTTCTAAAGAAGCTTATGCCAAATTGGAAAAAATTCTTAGATAATTTTTATGGTCTAACTTGGAGGGCCATAAAGGGTTTCACAAAGTTGCATGGGAAATTTGTTCCAAATAAGTAGGAGGTTTGGGGCATTTGGACATTAGGCTCCAAGGATCTGCCTTCATCGTCAAACAAATCATTTGAATCCTAGAAGGATTTGAAGCATGAAAAATTCTTCTAAGAAATTACAACAATCAAGGGACATCTTTGGGCCTCCAAGCATGGAGAGGGTCAGGGTTCTTAAACATCCTTTCACTTATGCCAATGAAGACATGAGACATTTTGTGGCTAAAATCATAAGAAAATTTTGGGAATTGCTCAAACCCATTTGGGTTGGGGATAATTTCATATCAGAACTTTTAATTAACTCTCCCCCCCTTTGGTGGTCTCCCATTCTTAATTTCCATAATGTCCCATTTTTTATGGTTCCTTGGATTAAAAGTCTCTAAATTTTTAAGAAGGGAATAAAAGTAATTGGCGGTATATTCTGCAAGGCTTCCTTGGATTGGCCATTGATGGGTCTGAACAAAAAAAAATTGTATTAGGCAAAACAAATCTCCAAATCTAACTCTTGTGAATCCTCCTTCTCTCATTTCAATTACATAGGAGGTCCTCTTATTTGAAATAACAATAGACTCCTAACTTGACTTCTCATTCAAATTTGACTAGACTTGTTATTTTTAGTAAAACTTACTAATATAGCAATAATGATTTTTATTAAGTTTTAAATTTAGCTTTCTAGATCCTTCAAACTTGAATACTATCCAAACGCCTAAATTAAATTATTACTCGACTTTCAACTCAAGTTGATTCACAAATACAAAGATATAATATTTTGAAAAAAAATTTAAAAAAAAACAAAACTTCAAACCCAAATTTCGAGCCCTAGATGGATGATTTTGGCCTCTAAATTTTTTTGAAACGTGCCATAAGCCAATATTGCATGTTAATATGGTGTAGATTTTTTGGAGAGATTTCCATAAAAATGGAGTCATTTCGGTTCCCGGATAAAAAATTATGGCCTTTGTAAGTAGGCCACCAAATCCACATTAGCCACCATGGGATATGCTTAAAGCTAATTTTCAGCTCAAATAAGAGGATGCAAAGTCTATTTGAGAAGTTACAAATTTCGTACCTGATACTTGCCTTCACAAAAATGGGATTTCCTTTGGTGTGCACTAGTGGAGAGATTGACATTGGTCATCAACAACCCCATTCTATCACTGCAAACCCTGTATCAACTACCACCTTCTTGCCACGCAAAATATTTTGGGTGATTCTTTAAACCATCGTTGGAATCTCAAGTCCAAGGATGGGAGATGGGCCAGAAGGTTTGACAACATCTGGAAAGCTCTGATTGAACCTAAAAAGGCCCACTTTTATTGTGCCTTTTATATCAGCGTCTCCACATTGGAGACAAATTCAAACACATGGGAATTGCTAACCCTACTTGCCCTGTTTGCTAACAACCAAAGTCGATTAAACTCCTCTTCTACTTGTGCCTGCACACCCAATTTTCCTGGAAGTGGATTTACACCCTTTTCCAACCTTTCATACATGGGTTTTTCACCTAAAAAATGGTTCTTCTAGGGATTTCTGCCATGCTCCCAACAAAATTCAATAATTATTAGAAAATGTTTAAAGTGGATATTCTATTTCATATTTGGAAAGATAGAAAATTTTCTTGTTTTTACAACACTACTATGGATAAAGATTTCCCTGTGATGAATAAAGTTACTGTATCTCCAATGTTACCCTGTAGATCCAGGTTCAAGTGGAGAAAATCAGCTTGGACGTGGAAATCCTTCAATCCTTGCTCTCCTTTTGGGGTAATGCTCCTGCGATGTCAACAAGGTTCCTTTGAGTTTGTTACTGCCATCGTTCTCCCTCATAGGGCCATGATCGAGTTTTCACAGGTGTCATTCCAAAATTTGGTGGAGCTCCTTTCCTCGACACTGCTGCCCCTGTCCCAAATCTTGGTGTCCTTCTCCCACCCATAGAAGCGGTGTTTTTGACCAACTTGGCGACGCTGATGATAATGGTGGAAGTGGTTGGGGTTCTCCCACTCAGGGAAAATTCTTGCGATACATGCTAACCATCACTCCTCATCAACTGATCACAACAAACTAAAGAAGAAGAAAAACAACAATAAAAACATGATGGGTGGATCTCATCGTAAAGATGACCCACCCGTTTGCCACTAGTGGTTAGGGGGACAAACGAAATAGTCCTTCACATCTACTTCCTCTGGCCTCCATGTTTGTTGCTGTGGTGTAATTTTCTATAGGTCTTCGTGCTCATGGGTGCCAATTATTTTTATACACCTTTTTTAAATTAAAAATCACACATTTATTATGTATACATGTGTTTTGACACCCTCATAGATGTACTAGGATTTTCTTGAGACTTTTTTTAACTGGGATGTGACTTACATTCTTGGGTTTGATCTACCTGTTATCCAAAATTCACCCCTTAAGGTAATTTTGATAACATGCATCAAATTATTCAGTCCCGAGCAAGTAGATTGATTTGAGGCCCAAAATCATGTTTCTTGGGGTCCCCTCGGCTTTTTTTAACTCTCCCATCCAAGAAGAAATCCCAAAAAGTTAGAAAAAATGGAAAAAATGCAAAAATAAGGTTGCAGGACTGTTTTAAGGCATTTCGGGTCTGAAGGGTTTGGGTCGTACTGAGGTTCGTTGTACCAAGCTTGGAGGCCAAAAAAATGAAGAAAATCGGCTAAGTCCTAGTCCAGGCGATCTGCGAGATAGTTGGGATGTCGGGCATGTGGGACATGAAAAGCCGAATTAGCCAAAAGAGGGAAAAAATTTCATAATTCTTTTGATTCGTGCGGTTTGGGACATCTGGGCCAAAAGTATGCGCGGGACGCGGATCGGCCGGTTTGGCGCAAGTCGGTCCATTTCAGGCGGTTCAGAGATATTTGTCCCAGACAGTTTGGGACATCTAGGCCAAAAGCAATGGAGGATGTGAACCAGCTGATTCAGCTGAAACTGGGGACTTTCGTCCGGGACAGTTGGGCCAAAAGTACGAGTGGGTTCGAAAAGCCGATTCGAAGGCAAAGAAGAAAAGTCAACGTTTGACCCGTGAACTTGCCATAACTTTTGACTCCGAGCTTTGATTTATTCATTTTTAATGAGGGTAGATATATTTAAATAAAAGAAACATATTCGGCTCCAGTCAATTAATTTTCATTCCCGTCAAATGACAGAAAACGCCTGGTAGACCCAAAATAGCTGTCTGCACTCAGAAGGACATAACTTTGCATTTCTCAATGAAAACGCACAAAATTTGTACCGTTGGAATTGTGGCTCCGAGACCGATGCACAAAAGTTTAGAAATCTCCATATTTGGTGAGATATCGATGGACTTATTTTCGCATAAAAACGTGTCTGGTTCATAACATTGTTTTATTTGGTAGTTGGGAGTGCAATTAAGAGGCATGGTCATCATTCTTTCTCTGCTGCAGCACATGGGACAATATGGTGAGCCTTTTGCAAGTAACATATAATCATTTTACTCCATTTATGCCTGTTACAAGTGGTTGAAGGACATATTTCAGTATTTTCATTTTTCCCCCTCTCTCTCTTCTCATTTTTTCTATAAATTGGATTGTTGGGCTCATTGTAAAGAAGAGGTAGTTTTTGTAGCAAATCTCTATCAAAATTGCTTTGTGAATCCAATGTGTTGCAGGCCCTTGTTGTGGCCTCCTTGCATGGTGATCCAAACCCTTATCTTGTAATAGATTGAACTGTGCATATTATGAAGCAATAAAATATAAGTTTGTGGATGTATCTTCCCCTACTGTGTTTTCTTGCATTCTTCTTGCCCCTTTAACCTCTTCTTTACAAGAATATTGTGTCTATTAGTATGTTCATCTAGGGATCCATTATCATTGTGTATGTTCGAGGTATTTTTGTGAATGCATTTTGCTAGATTGTGGAGAACTGTCATCACCCCTTCTAGTGTGCACTTTGCTTTTGCATCTCACGCATTTGAAAACTACTCTCACACCCTCCTTTTCTAATGTATCACCGTTTTAGTGTAGGCTTTCATTTTATGCATTCTCTCTCCCTGGTCCCTTGGAAATTTAGATTAGAATAGTTAGTTTCCTATGCATTAGAGTAGATTGTGGCAAGTAGTTTAGGAGCAAGAACCAGCTTTCTCTGCAGGTCTATCTCAAGTAGCAAGTCCCACAACTTGGAGATAGTACCCATGTTATCCAATCACACCGTAAGTTCAAGTATATGCACTTATGGAAACATAAGGGTGCTGTGATTCGGTGATAACACTACCCATTTTAAAAATATAATTAGCGGTATACTATATTCTTTTTTATTAATAAATGCACATTTTTCAATAAAAAATCCATACATATATATATATATTTGATTGGAACAAGAAAATTCATGTCAATTTAAATTAAAATGAGAGATAAAAGATTAGCACAAAATTCAAAAAGGTGAGAGAACCATTGGCAGGTGGCGGACACCTGTCCAAAAAAAACCTAATTCAATTTTCCTACCATTTTTAAAGTGCAAGTTATAAGCCGAGCTTTTTAGTTATCAATTTACAGATTTATCTGCCCATAGGCTTTAGATCAGGTGGCGGATATTTCTCTACCCATACGATTTAGATCATAATTTATAGATTTCATTTGGATCGATATTTCTGAGCTCTGTTTGTGTTTTTAAGGTTGGAGTAATGAATTCAAGCTGAGACCAAAGTGGTAAGAAAGGATTGCAACAGTGCTCTATTTTTGCAAAGTTTTTTATAGCTTTGAATTTTGAGGTTAAACATTGCCCATAAATCTTCGGTATAGTTGAGGGAATTTATTTGAATTGAAATCTCTGAGCTCTGTTCGAATTCAGTGAATGAAACCGTGTTCTTATTATTATACTAGATTCAAGGCTTACTTTAATATCAAGAAATGAAAATTTACCTATTTCTTTCCTAGTTGCTTAATGATACAATGCTTATTTTAATACCGAATTATGGGTCATTGGGTAGTTTTATAATTTACTCAAGGATTCAATACTTAATTTCGTAATAGTAAGTGGTTATTTTTCTGTGGCTTACTGGGTTAAGGGTTTTGTTTTAACTTTCTTAAAGATTTAAGGCTTATTTGCTTAAGGATATTGGATGCAGAACAGGAAATAGAAGGGCACTTCTTCAATTTTACAGTTGCATACTTTGAATTGGTATGATATATTTATATATTTTTCATGTTTAAAGTTCTTATATGTTACTGTTGTTTAAATATGAATAACAATCTATGATTGAGAGAGGCGGGGAAGGCTTATACACATCAATCAGGCTTTGCAGAGCCATCCTAGGCCTCCTAATATTTCTTCTGTAAAGGTGGGAATGCATGAAGTTGTTTTCATGATTAAAAATGTCTGGAAATGGAAGTTGTAGTAGAAACATCAATTGGATTTGTGTAGTGTAGGAGAAAATCAAGGTTTAGGGTTTGAACAATAATAATTATTTACGATGACTATGCATTTGATTACTGGAGATGTAATCAAGGAGGCTCTGAAGAGTTCCTTTGAATCTCTACCCAGGCTGAATATCGATCAAATAAATGATCTAGCATGCAGTGATGTCCCCTTTGCATTTAATTGGTGCAGATCCATGCAACCTATCTTAACCTAGATTAAGGGTGTTAGGGGTTTCATTTTTTACTTTCCTATAGTGTAGGAGAAAATCAGGGTTTAGGGTATGAACAATGATAATTATTTATGACAGAAATTCCTTTGATTACTAGCAATAATCCATAAGGCTATGAAGAGTTCTTTTGAATCTCTTTGCAGGCTGAATATTGACCAGATAAATGATCTAGCATGCAATGATGTCTCATTTGCAATTAATTAGTGCAAATGCATGTAACCTGTCTTAACCTGGATTGAGGAGTTTAGGGGTTTAATTTTTAGTTGATTGAATAGTCGAGGCTTATTATAATATTTGCTTAATTATATTATATTTAGAATAGACAATAGTAGGGGATTTGTTGAATCTGACAGCTCCTACTTTGAACTTGTAATATTTGATTAGAAGTGGTTTAGATGAGATAGGTAGCCTAATCAATATACCATATCCAGGTTAGGATTTATTTCTATTTATTTTTTCTATTTTTTCCTCTGCAACAGACCTCAAAGTGGGTCATGGTGTTTGAAAAAATGTAGTGCAGGTTAAATGCACCCTGCCTAGGTTAAGATTTTTAATTTTGAACTAGGAATTTTCAGACTGACTGCAATTCCTGATTCAAGTGACTGTTAGCAAGCCAACATGTTGAGATTTTTTGTTTGCTAAAAGTCAACCATG
The DNA here is from genome assembly GCA_019776745.2 of Taxus chinensis. Taxonomy (NCBI): domain Eukaryota; kingdom Viridiplantae; phylum Streptophyta; class Pinopsida; order Cupressales; family Taxaceae; genus Taxus; species Taxus chinensis. The sequence continues at coordinate 103,533,356 of CM034157.1, forward strand.
TTATCTATTCAAACTAGGTATATTATTTAAATTTTTTACAGTTGATAAAAGAGTTATTATTATCTCCCTGAGTGATTTATGGTTATAGTTTTGGGTTTGTATAATAGTGCAGCTATTTTTGCAGGTCATATTAATAGACTGACACCAATTTCATTACTAAAAATAGAAAATGTATGCAACTAGTCTGAATGCCATCCCTACTATCAACAACCACCTGAGACCTTGTTCTTTGTCTAGTTATGCTTTTTTTATTTTACTTTATTCTGTGAAATGACTATTTTGTGAAATTTCTCCAAGGGGGTTTCATGAGGAGTATTTTTTTAATTATATGTTAAGGTTTTTACTAAGCATGGCCATGCATTATTACATTTAGAGTTTGGTTTGGTGTTTATTTGTGCTTTTCCTTTTATTTTTATTTTTTGGCTTTGTTTTTTTGTTTCCTATTTTTGGAAGGGTGGTGTGTGTGTTGTATGGGTTAGACCAAATGGTAAGAGCACTAGTTACCAGGTATGTTGTCAGGTATCTTATGAAATATATATTGGAAACACCATGTTCTTTGATGATTCTTGCATAATTTTTTTATTGATAATTCTTTATGGGTGGTGTTAGGAGAGTGTGTTGTATGGGTCAGGCCAAATGGTAAGAGCACTAGTTACTAGGTATGTTGTCACTTCTCTTTTGAAATATATATTGGTAACACAATGTACTTTGATGATTCTTGCATATTTTGTTGATTGATAATTCTTCCTAAATATCCACCAGGTGTATCTTGGGTGGTGTGTGTGTTGTATGGGTTAGGCCAAATGGTAAGAGCATAGTTACTAGGTATGTTGTCATTTCTCTTGCAAAATATATATTTGTAACACCATGTTCTTTCATGATTCTTGCATATTTTAATGATTGATAATTCTTCCTTAATATCCATCAAGTATATCTTGAGTCTTCTAGTGAGGAGGGGGGATGAATCCATTATTCTGAAGGTATCTATCTACTTTTAAAAGGTAGGCTCTCTATTTTTATAATTTTTTCCTGCCATATCCTTAGACTTCAGATCATAATTTTTTCCTGATATTTCTCTGCCCATAGGCTTTAGATCATAATTTAAATATTTCAGTTGGATCGATATTTCTGAGCTCTGTCTCGTTACGGATTCGAACCGAGACTAAACTGGTAAGAAAGAATTGTAACAGTGCTCTATTTTTGCAAAGTTTTTTATAGCTTTGAATTTTGAGGTTAAACATTTCCCATAAATCTTTAGTAGAGTTGAGGGAATTTATTTGAATTGAAATTTCTTAGCTCTGTTCGAATTCAGTGAATGAAATTGTGTTCTTATTATTATACTAGATTCAGGGTTTACTTTAATATCAATAAATGAAAATTTACCTGTTTCTTTCCTAGTTGCTTAATGATACAAGGCTTATTTTAATACCGAATTACGGGTCATTGGGTAGTTTTATAATTTACTCAAGGATTCAATACTTACTTTCGCAACAGATTAAATGTATTAGGACTTTAAAAAGTTGTTATTGTTCTGTGGCTTACTGGGTTAAGGTTTTCGTTTTAACCTGCTTAAAGATTTAAGGCTTATTTGCTTAAGGATATTGGATGCAGAATAGGCAATAGCAGGGCACTTGATCAATTCAACAGTTGCATACTTTGAATTGGTATGATATATTTATATATTTTTCATGTTTAAAGTTCTTATATGTTACTACTGTTTGAATATGAATAACAAACTATGATTGAGAGAGGTGGGGAAGGATTATACACATCAATCAAGCTTTGCAGAGCCATCGTTAGGCCTCCTAATCTTTCTTCTGGAAGGGTGGGAATGCATAAAGTTGTTTTCATGATTACAAATGTCTAGCAATGGAAGTTGTAGTAGAAACATCAATTGGATTTATGTAGTGTAGGAGAAAATCAGGGTTTAGGGTCTGAACAATAATAATTATTTAGGATGACTATGCATTTGATTACTAGAGATGTAATCTAGGAGGCTCTGAAGAGTTCCTTTGAATCTCTACGTAGGCTGAATATCGATTAGATAAATGATCTAGCATGCAGTGATGTCCCCTTTGCATTTAATTCGTGCAGATCCATGCAACCTATCTTAGCCTAGATTAAGGGTGTTAGGGGTTTAATTTTTTACTTGCTTATAGTGTAGGAGAAATTCAAGGTTTAGGGCCTGAACAATGATAATTATTTATGACGGTAATGCCTTTGATTACTAGAAATAATCCAGGAGGCTACGAAGAGTTCCTTTGAATCTCTTCGCAGGTTGAATATTGACCGAATAAATGATCTAGCATGCAATGATGTCTCCTTTGCAATTAATTGGTGCAGATGCATGTAACCTATCTTAACCTGGATTGAGGCTTTTAGGGATTTCATTTTTAGTTGATTGAATAGTCGAGACTTATTATAATATTTGCTTAATTATATTGGATTTAGAATAGACAATAGCAGGAGATTTTTTGAATCTGACAGCACCTGCTTTGAACTTGTAATATTTGATCAGAAGTGGTTTAGATGAGATAGACAACCTAATCAATGCACCATATCCAGGTTAGGATTTATTTCTCTTTATTTTTTCTATTTTTTCCTCTGTAGCAGACCTCAAAGTGGGTCATGGTGTTTGTAAAAATGTAGTGCAAGTTAAATGCACCGTGCCTAGGTTAGGATTTTTAATTTTTAACTAGGAATTTTCAAACTAACTGCAATTCTTGATTCAGGTGACTGTTAGCAAGCCAGCATGCTGAGATTTTTTGTTTGCTAAAAGTCAACCATGTTATCTATTTAAACCAGGTATATTATTTAAATGTTTTGCAGTTGATAAAAGAGTTAATATTATCTCCCTGAGTGATTTATTGTAATAGTTTTGGGTTTGTATAACAGTGCAGCTATCTTTGCAGATCATATTAATAGACTGACACCAATTTCACTACTACGAACAAAAAATGTATGGGACTAGTCTGAATGCCATCTCTAATATCAACAGCCACCCAAGACCTTGTTCTTTCTACACTTATACTTTTTTTATTTTACTTTATTCTGTGAAATGACTATTTTGTGAAATTTCTCCAAGGGGGTTTCATGAGGAGTATTTTTTTAATTATATGTTTAAGGTTTTTACCAAGCATGGCCATGCATTTTTGCATTTAGAGTTTGGTTTTGTGTTTTTTTGTGGTTTTCATTTTATTTTTACTTTGTAGCTTTGTTTGTTTTTTTCCTATTTTTGGAAGGTTGGTGTGTGTGTTTTTTGGGTGAGACTAAATGATAAGAGCACTAGTTACCAGGTATGTTGTCAGTTCTCTTGTGAAATATATATTGGCAACACCATGTTCTTTGATGATTCTTGCATAATTTGTTGATTGATAATTCTTTGTGGGTGGGTCAGGGTGTAAGGTAGGTGCTCTATTTTCTAATTTTTTCCTGTGTGTGTGTTGTATGGGTTAGGCCAAATGGTAAGAGTACTAGTTACTAGGTATGTTGTCACTTGTCTTGTGAAATATATATTGGTAACACCACATTCTTTGATGATTCTTGCATTTTTTTTATTGATAATTCTTCCTAAATATCTACCAGGTGTATCTTGAGGCTTCTAGTGAGGAGGGGGGATAAATCCATTATTCTTAAGGTATCTATCTACTTTTAAAAGGTAGGCTTTCTATTTTTATAATATTTTGTTGCCATATCCATGATAATTTTTCTGCTTATTTTGTTGTAAATGCAAGATGGTAGAATGAATCATTGTTTTGAAAATGGCAATATTGCTTTATTTTTCTTCTTGTTTTTGTTTAATTTTCGTGTAATGTCTGGAATTTAGATTGTAAAACTCGAATAGTTATCTAAAATAGACACTAGTGAAAAGGTGGACAAATAGATGATGACCTATAATATGCTTTCTTCTTTAGGGTGAGAGCTATGAAGAGGAATGCGTATATTTTTCAAATATTATGACGACAAGGACATTCCTTAACCATTAACCAAAGGAGAATTGAAATAGTTGCTTGGTTTTTCTAAACTATACACATTGACTGAAAGGAAGCTATGCAAAATTAGAGTAAATGGCATTTCTTAGATGCATTTTTGAGTCAAAAAGAGGGTCAATAATTTAGGAGATGCATGATGGAGTTTCTTGAACCGACCATTCAAAGCATGTTATTATTGGGGCTTTGGTAACCTACGTAAGTACTACTCTAATATTGTGGTGTCTTTAGGTTGATTCCTAAGGTAATTGTTACATTGAATGTGGGAATCCACCTTTTTTTAATCAGATGCTGAAGCAATAGGGATTTGAAAGATTTTTCAATAATATATTCTCGTTTGAATGAAACAAGATGGTGGGACAATTGGTAGGGAGATTTTTGATTAAAACGTTTTTAGCAAGGGTCGTATGACTAGACAAATGGATATTCAGTCCATATATCAATATTTAGCTAGAGAGAAATTACAATTTTTTCTTCAAAATTGGTTACATTATTTTTGGTAAGTAGTCAAGCCTTTAAAAAACAAATTACTGTATGAAAAAAAATTACCGTAATTGAAGTTTACCATATATGGCATCAAGTCGCTTTAAATATTTCTAGATATTATTGAAGTTGTAGGAAAAAATAGAGGTTTAGGAATAAGGGGTTTTTTCAAATCATTTTCTATTTAACCATATTTAGGGCGAAAGGTCCAGAGAGTTGAGAAGTTGGAGGAAGATTTTTTTCAATGAGAAAGATAACCAGTTAAAAAACATTACGATATTTATTCCATTAAGGAAATGTGAGTAACTGATGGTCTCTTTTTTATTCGATCACTCCTTCAATTTTCAGTCTGTTTCTTTATTTCTCTGGATTAAATTTAGCTAGAATTTTTTTAATTAAGGAAATATGAGTAAGCAATAGTTAGCTTTTATGTGATAACTTCTATTTTCAGTCTGTTTTGTTTTGTTTTGGAGAAGGTTTTTGTGGAGAACTACAACTTTAGGGGGAGATGGTAAGTTGGAAGAAGGTTTTTTCTTTTTTTCCAATGATAAATATAAAAAGTTCAAAAACATAACGATATATTTTCCATCAAGGAAATCTGAGTAACTGATGGTCAATTTTTTATTTGATCACTCCTCTAGTTTTTAGTTTGTTTTTTCATTTTTCTCGACAAGGTTTACCTAAAATTTTCTTTATCAAGGAAATATGACTAATCTGATCACTTGTATTTTCAGCCCGTTTTGTTTTCTCATGGATAAGGTTTTTGAACTTGAGACAAAGGTGGTAAGAAAGGAATGAAACCATCCTTTATTTCTACAACACTTTTAGTTATGAATTTTAAACATTGCCCCATAAATCTTCAGTATATTTCTTAGGTTTATTTGATTTGATATTTCTAAGCTCTACTTTTGTATTTAAGATTCTAATAATGTAGTTGCTTCTCTTAACAAGTTCAACTCGAGGCCAAGTTGGTAAGAAATGGATGAAACTATGCTCTTATTGTTATACTGAATTGAGGATTTCACATGTTTCTTTTCTAGTTGCTAAATGATTCAGGGCTTATTTTAATGCTACATTAAGGGTGTTAGGGAAGTTTTTTAGATTTACATGAGGCTTTAATGCTTATTTCTACGAAGAATTAAAAATTTTAGGACTATTTAAAAATTCGTTAATGCTCTAAGCCTTAGTTTTATGCTGGATTAAGGGTTTTTAGGGGTTTTCACTTTTCCTTTCTTAAAGATTCAAGGCCTATATTTCTTATTCCTTAACCATATTGGATACATAACAGGCAACAACAGGGTTTTTTATTTATTTTAGAGCTTCATACTTTGAACTAATATGATATATTTGGTCAGAAGTGGGCTAGAGATGAAATTACAACCTAATCAATGCACCATAACTAGGTCACAAGTTTTCTCACTCTTTTTAATTTTTTTTTTTCTATAGCAAATCTTAAATAGGGTTGTTGGGTATTTGAAAATTTGCATTGTAGGTTGAATGCAATCTTCCTAGGTTGGGGTTTTACATTTTCAATTGTAAATTATGGCCCCATAATTTTTGTATTTTGTTGGTTTTTTAAATTTTTATCATGCATGACTGAAATATTTTTTTAGGGAATTGAGTCTTCATTTATTAAATGTATAGGTTGAATAAGTGATATGCATTAGAGATTATGAGTGAAACAACTGGTGTTTCAATATGAATAAACAACCCTGATGGAGTGAGGCAGGGATGACTTAAACACAACAATTAGGCATTACAGACCCATCCTAGGCCTCCTAATATTTCTTCTGCAAGGTGGGAAAGCATGAAGCTGTTGTGCATGAATACAAATGGATGGCAATGGAGAAGTTGCAACTGAAACATCAGTTCGATTTGTGTAGTGGAGGAGAAAATTGGGGTTTAGAGTTTGAAACAAATTTGTCTGCTGGCTTTGAATCTCCTCTAAGCTTGAATATTGATCAGATAAATTATCTAGCATGCTGCATATTCTCTCTTCAATTAATTGGTATAGAATCAAGAGGCATGCAACCCTTCTTAACCTGGGTTAAGGATTATAGGGGTTTCATTTTTGCTGATGTTTATTTTCATATTTATTTAAAGACATTAGATTCAACATAGACAATATTTGTTCAGTCAGTCAGCTGTTGCTTTAAACTTGTAATATTTGATCAGAAGTGGGTTAGAAATGAAATGATAGTCTAATCAATTCACCAAAGCCAGGTTAGATTTCTTTTCTCTTTTTCTTTATATTTTCTTGAGTACATCTTTAAGAGGGTTTTAGGGTATTGAAAAATTGGAGTTCATGTTGAATGCAACCTGCCTAGGTTAGGATTTTTCTTTTTTAATTAGGATTTGTCAGAAAAACTGTAATTCCTGATTCATATGACAGTTAACAAGCCAAAAAACTAAATTTTGCTAAATTTAACCATGTTCTCTTTTCTATTCATATATTATTTTAGTTTTTTGTTGTTGATAAATGTAGTTAGTATTATTTTTATGTCAGGAGTGAGCTATGGGTTTGTATAATAATGCAGCTATTTTTTTAGGTCCAATTAATATACCTACACCAATTTCACTACTACTAATGGAAAATATATGGAACTGGGGGGATTTCCATTCCTGTTATCAACAGCCACCTGGCACCTCATTCTTCATACATACATGTTTTTTTATATTATTTTATTATGTGAAATAATTATTATGTGAAATTTCTCCAGGTAACAAAATGGAGGGAGAAGGCGAACATTTTTTTGTGTGTTCTTACTTGGTGTTTAATGAGTAGTGTTTTTAAAATTATTTGTTTAAGGTTTTCACTAAGCATGGCCATGCATTTTTGATGATTCGTTTTGGTGTTTTGTTTTGTACTTTTCATTTTTCATTTAACTTAATTTAAACTTTCTTTGTTTCATTTGTTTCCTACTTTTGGGAGGGTTGTGTGTGTGTGTGTGCGCGTGTGCTGTATGGGTCGGATCAAATGTTAAGGTAACTAGTTACCAGGTCTGTTTTCACTTCCCTTAGGGAAAATCTATTAGTTAGTAATGCCATGTTTATGACTTCATCTTGCATAATGCATAATAATTATTTTGTTGATTAATGATTCTTTCCATATTTTCATCACATGTAGCTTGAGGCTTCTAGCGAGAAGGAGAAAGGAGGGAGACTAGTCTGAAGGCTTCAATCAGCTTTTAATAGGTAGGTGCTCTATCCTTCTAATTATTTTTTTGCTTAGTTTGTTGTAAAAGTGGGTAGAATGATTCACTGTATTTAAAATGACAATGATTCACTGTATTTAAAATGACAATATTGTCTTCATCTCTGGGATTCGGATATATTTTTCTTCTTTTTTAGTTTAAATTTTCCTTTGATGCCTCGAAATTAGAATGCAAAACTAGATCAATTATGTAAAATAGACATTGGTGAAAATGTGGCCAAATAGAGGATGATCTACAAGCTGTTTTCTTCTTATGTATTTCAATTATTTTGACTACAAGAACATTCCTCAAACAACCAAATGAGGATTTCAATAGTAGCTTGGATTTTCTAAACTATACTTATTGATTAAAAGGGAACTATGTGAATGGAATGTTTTGGAGATACATTTTTAAGTCAAAGAGGGTCAATAATTTAGAAGGTGTGTAATGGAGTTTCCTAAACCCCCTATTCAAAGCTTGTCAGTATTGGGCCTTTGGAAACCTATGTAAGGACCACTCATATATTGTTGTGTATTTAGGTTGATTCTTGAGGCCAACATTTTTTTCATAGACCTTGGAAATTGTTACTTTAAATACAGGAACGTACTTCTTATTTTTATCATATGCTAGAGTAGGGATTTAAAATTTTCTTTGCTAATATGTTAGTTGAATGAAATGATATGTCAATACAATTTGTTAGAGAGTTATTATGTTTAAAACATTTTTTGCAAGGGTCATATGACCAGACAAATGGATATTCAATCCATCCATCAATATTTAACTGAAGTGGAACTGTAATGCCCCTTTCCGGGCTGAGCTGAAAGTAAAAGGGAAATAGCACTGACCCAAATCACAGAAAACTGAAATTTATAACAAGCTACAGCAATCTGAAATATTATGATAACAAGAGAGAAATTGTGATTATTCACCATCAGTACCATGTTTACACCATCCAAAGCATAGGAAATAATAATAATTGTTTTAAAGCAATGGAGATGTGCATAGATTTTAGAGTGATGGGAGACTGTTATGCATGTATTCTTTCACCACTCTCTTCACATTGTCACCATATTCTCTCATCAGCTGCTCTAAAGTATTCTAACACAAACAACCTATAAAATTAGTAAAAAATCTCATATTTCCATTAAAAATTATTGTGATATGCTCCTTTTCTTGGTAAAGCCTTAGAGGGGAAAGTGAAAAAAATACTTGCACAAACATGGCTACTATTCTTTAAAAGAATCGAATGCTTTATACTCGAGATGGAAGTATTTCTATATAGAAATATAATCCATCTATAGCCCTTCCATCACCATTTCTTGTCTGCACATGTCTTCCCCCTCCTTACAAACAAAACAATCCCTAAACCCATACACATATGTTTATGCAAATTGGACCAAATTGACTACCCAAATTACAATTGTGATGTAAATATTTTTCTGAAAATAACAAAAAATAAAAAATTAACATAATTTTGAGTTGGGTTGAGCGCTTAAAATTTCACATTATATTGCAACACAGTCAATGCTTTTTGCAGCATATTTGTATGACCAGTTAACATCAAATTTAGACCAGTTTTGGGTTATATTTACTTCGCTATTGAATCAATCAAACAAAAGAAATGAAGTGCATTTCAACACTCGAGAAATGTACAACTTACTCTTCTCATGGAAAATAAATGGACATAATAACTTGATAAGCCAATTAATGAAACCTTATACGAGTAGAGGAAGACTAGGGAATGGTATCTTAAGCATGATTTATTTGGATACAACAAAATCCCTAGTATAGTAGGAGAAAATAACAAAAAATAAAAAATTAACATAATTTTGAGTTGCGTTGAGCGCTTAAAATTTCACATTATATTGCAACACAGTCAATGCTATTTGCAGCACATTCGTATGGCCAATTAACATCAAAGTTAGGTCAGTTTTGGGTTATATTTACTTTTCTATTGAATCAATAAAACCAAATAAATCATGTAATAACTTGATAAGCCAATCAATGAAACCTTATACGAGGAGAGGAAGACTAGGGAATGATATCTTAAGCTTGGTTTATTTGGATACAACAAAATCCCTAGTGTAGTGGGAGAAAATAATGAGGGTGTTGCGAATGAACCACAAGATTAGTCTTCAACATTTGAAAGCTTAAAAATGAAGAAACTATTGGTTGGTTTTAGACACCTTCATCTTATGCCATGAAGTTCCAAGTGGTTGTGAACCCAACTCTTAAGTATGTTTTTTGAGGGGATATATGCAACAAAATAGTCTATTATAGTGTTAAACCAATGAAAATCATTATCAAAGGAAGGAAGTGTATAGGATTTGAACATTACCTTATGAAATAATAAACTTCCATGTGTGTTGTTGTGCCATGTTCACTGGGAGCTCCGCCAATACTACATGCAACAAATTATGTCAGAGTTATGAAGTTGACGATTTAAATAAAGAAGTCATACCCTCTAATCTAATCTCTATGGGATATGGGCCTAATTAGACTCTCTAGAAATCTAGTTGTTGTCCTCCCCTAGCTCTGGTCTATACTATAGTAGGCATAGTGTGTCGGGTTTATTTGGATACAACAAAATCCCTAGTGTAGTGGGAGAAAATAGTGAGGGTGTTGTAAATGAACCGCGAGATTAGTCTTCAACATTTGAAAGCCTAAAAAAGAAGGAAATATTGGTTAGGTTTTAGACACCATCTTATGCCAAGAAGTTGCGAGTGGTTGTGAACCCAAATCTTAAGTATATTTTTTGAAGGGATACATGCAACAAAATAGTCTATTATAGTGCTTTTTTTGGAAAATGGTAAATAGTGAGTGTGTTGACAGGGCCCACATCCTTGTTACAAAAGGCCCCAAATGGCCAGATAAGCATGATAAAATATAAGTATAGCTAGACAAAAGTAAAAAAATACCAACATTCCAAAAATAACAAAAAATTCCCACACACAGGGCTACATAGCTATAATATTTTTAAGATCATTAACTACTTCCATCACAGCAGTATCAGCAGATTTGTCAGGAAGAGTTTTAGCAACATGTATCAGTTCCGTGCAACCATTTTGAAGATGAACCCAAGATTCATCAGTAAACTCTTTCCATTTCTTAATAACATTGAGAGTACTTTTGATGCTATCGAAGACCCCTTGAATCAACTCAGTGGCAACCTCAACTCGGTGGTCCAAATCAACATTTTTCACAAGTGTGTTAGTGGTGATGTGGTCCTCGATGGCATCCTCCGTAAAAAAATCCAGACACCTCCTAAACATCGTCCATGTTCATCATGTCAATGACACCATCATCATCAGAGCACTCCATTTTTTCATCAACCACAGAAGGGACCGGAGAATCCGGGTAGGCATTAGTAAGACCAAGAAAAATCTCAGGAATTGAACCATCATCCACTGAAACAGGAATACACCAAACTCAAGCAAGTGAGGAAGAAATAGAGGGGGGAGGGGTGCCGCCATCAGGGGAGAGACATCCAGACAAGGAGGAGAAGAGGGAGGTCGAGTGAGCAGTGGGGGGAGGAAGTGGCATCGCAGTGGCCTGTAATTTCAACTTCCGGGTCAGAGGAAGGCAGGGGATTAAGATGGCGATGAAGGTGATGGGGAAGCAAGATGGGGAGGAGGTGGAGGAGGGGCCCAAGTGGTGAGGCCGAACTACCAATAGGAGGAAAGTGGAGATAGGGAGCGAGCATCAACAACATATTTAAAAAGAAAATAAAGTAATCCTTGGTGAAGTAAGGGACCTTCACCAACGTGATCCTTTTGAATGGACAATTCTAAGGATTGGTACAAGGAAATTGGCTAATTCACCTTAATACCATTACAAAATGAGCCAAGAATGAAGAGTTGAGGACCAAAAACAAGCTTATACCTACCTTCTAATGTAAAGTATCACATAACTTGCTCAAACATGATCCCAGGGTCCTTCAGGGAAGCCCATTCATAGCCCAAATTGTACATAGTAACCTTTTCTTTCCTCTTAACCAGAAAGTTTGCCATTTCCGATTTCAAGGACCTTTTAAAATAGATATATCCTTTAGTAGGGAGCCCCATCATTGTAGCAATACTCTCGACTGAAATTTCAAATTTGGTTTTACCCACTTTCACATTACCCCACTTCCATGAGGATAAAATGTTGCTTGACACCATAAAAGAATACCCAGATAACCTTTCAATGAATATGTAACCCCCTTCTCCTCAAGAAGATTCCAAACCTCTTCATCCTTCTTCAAATCATCACAATTAGCAGGCTCAATTTGCACTAGAGCACCCCCATTTTATGCAGAGCCGAATAGATGAGAAAAAAGATGATGTAAAAATGAATAATAAAGCGGGCCTTAATAAAAATCATTGAACCCCCTCTGCCACATGCCAACCAGCAAAAGGGATGCTCTCCATTTAAGATTAAAAATCAAAATTAAAAACTTAAAATTTGAGCTCTTGGATTCCCACGCACGAGGATTATAATTCATTAAAAAAACCATCAAATCATAATTAATGAAATCATCACCGACAGTGGAAGAGGAACTAGAGCGGGTAATATTGAAGTCCAAATAATCAATATAGAGTAGTGACCGAGAAATACTTGCTCCAATTAATTTTTCTTAGGATAGTCATCATTAAATCCTTTAGAAGTAATTAGGGAAATCCCTAATCCAAGTCTGTTGTATCTCATTAGAAACTCCAATATTAGCTAAAAAGATCAGCCACCTGATTACCTTCCCTATATATATGTTGATTCTAGACATTATAGAATTGAGATTGGAGAAGCCTGATATCAGTAATAATGTTGCTAATGGTCCAACTGGCCAATACCCTTATTGTTTAGAAGATTGATCAGATTGAGGGAATCACTTTCAGGAAGGGAGTCACTTTCAACAATGATTTTTATTCTGCCAAAAATAGATAGCAAGCTCCATACCTTTAAAATAGCAAGGGCTTCGGCTCTATGTGATTAGTTCCATTACCAAAATTGATAAGGTGGCTACCATCGGTTGACCCAGTTCATCTCTAATAGAGGACACCTCCACCTGAATCTTCTTGGGTTACCTTTAGCAGCACCATAGTGTTGACTTTAAGCCAGCCTAAAGGTGGAGGGGACAAGGTAGTATTAGCCCTTAAAACCAGCGAAATGGGGGGATGAAGGGGGATCTGGAGTTGCTGCAACCACTTCTATCCATATTGAGAGCAATCTTACATTTATGTTGTTTCCAGATACAACAATTTAAATTTTCTTGAAGGCCCAAGCCACCACCAAGTTAAAGACTTGTTGGGGATTATTGATTGCTCTTTAAAAATATGCCTGTTACGTTATTTTATGTTCCATAATGTTCCATAAAGTTTCCAAAGAGGTAGAAGGCAAAGTTTCCAAGCAAGGTTAACAATTTGATGATGGAAAATGAGGCACCCATTGACAAATAGCTCCTGAAATAGACTTGGGGAAACACCCAAGAAACACCAAAGATGTTAAAAAGAGGCTCCAGATAGAAAAGGAAGTAGCTACAATGAAAGAGTAAGTGATTAGAAGTTTCAAGAGCCTAAAGACATAGAACACACCTGCTAGGGAGGGAGTAACCTCACCATTTGAGATTTTCTCCAGAGAGAAATGCATCCCTAGATGCAAGCCAAGTATAGAAGCCAACTTTTGGAATAACCTGTGGAAACCAAATTGGGAAAGAGCAAGGCCCTCTGAAGTGGTGGGCAAAGGGAAAGATAAGCAACCTTGATAGAAAAGGAACCAGAAGCTGAAAGTGGGCCAGATCCTTATCATCCTCCATAGAAGAAACAGGAAGATATTGTGTCAACAGTAAGAGCTTAATTTTTTCAATCAGTTGAAGCTGATACGGCTTGCCCCTTCCCAACCAGGAATGAACCAGTGTGGGAAGAGGAGGAGGGAGGAATCACATATTCTAATAAATCCTAGATCTTATGGATCTAAGGTTGGAGTCAGATAGATAAAGCATTATCAATATATCCCACATATTAGATCCACACATATTCTTGTAAGCATGGATCTTATAGGATCCCAATAGGGTCATAGATAAAGCATTGGTCACCAATCCAACTATCAGTCTAAAAATTAATCTTCTTACCATTCCCAATTTTCCACCATGGTACCTGACTATAGCAATTTTCTTGGTGCTTTTAATGGAGTTCCAAATGGCTGAACCATTCAGGATGTTCAGCAAAAAAGTCTTCCTCGAGGAAGATATTTTGAAATCATCATCTGCATCCAGGAAGCCTTTCTTTAGTTGCAATTTCCCAACCCAGTTTTGCTAACATGGAGGAGTTCATATCAGCAATTCTGTGTAGACCCAACCCTCCAAAAGCAGTCGGTTTACAAACCACATTCCAAGAGACTAAGTGCATTCTTTTTCATTCTTTTCAGCCCTGACCAAAGAAACTTTTTTTGAATTTTTTCAATAGTAGAAGCTACAGAGGAAGGTCATTTTAACAAAGACATAAGTATATCGGAAGATTTATAAAGTGGCCTTAACCAGTTGTAGCTTTGAATTATAGTAGCTGACTAACCAGTTGTAGAACTAAGAAGGGCACCTTTCCAGCCTGCAAGTTTCCTTTTGAATCTATCAATAACCACTAGGTTCCATAGTATCTTGATTTGTCTTCCTTAGAAAGAGGGGGAGACCCAAATAAGAGAAGGAAGATCCATAATAATGCAACCAAAGATGTCAGCAATCTTCTTTGTCTACTAGCAGAGTGTTAATAAAAGCAATATTACTCTTATTAAAATTATTATCTTTGCTTAGAAGTTGATTGATAACAATCCATAATCCTCATTTCAAAACTTTAGCTTCCAGAACTGAAGTGATACCTAAGCAAAGTGTCATCAGTGAATTGGCTATGAGTAGCTGCAGGTATTTGGAGGTAGTAGTAATGCCAGTAATGTTGCCAGCTCTTTTGGCAGCTTCCAAAGGCTCTGCTGAGAGTTTCACCATAAGAATAAAAGGAAGGGTGAAAGGGGATCCCCTTTCCTAATTCCATGACTAGAGGGAAAATATCCATGAGGAATGCCATTAATAAGGATGGAGAATTTGGGAGTTGAGATGCAATTTTGAATCCAAGATCACCATTTCACCCCAAAACCATATTTCTCAAGTACCCTGAGTAAGAAGGGCCAACTCACTCTATCAAACACTTTTTGCATATCAAGTTTGATAATCATACTAGCCAAATGACTTAGTGAGAGAAGCTGAATGAAAGCCTCATGGACAGTAATAATGCCACCTTGGATCAATCTACCACCAATAAACCCATTTTGTTGCTCTGAAATTAAGCTATTCCATAAAGGGGTTTAAGCCTGGATGCCAACAACATTTTAGTTATAATCTTGTAGGACAGTGTTGCAAAGGATTAATAGGCCTGTAGTTAGAAATCAACTTAGAGCCCATAGATTTAGGAGCAAGGGCCACAAAGGTGTTGTTCCATTCCCTTTAAGAAGGTCATTTTTTTGAAACTCCAAAATAGGATATGTAATGCAATCTGACTCCACAATATGCCAATAGGTTTGAAAAAATGCCTATGCAGGGAAACCATTGGGGCCTGATAATTTATCTCCCTTCATGTCAAAAACCGCTCTCTTGAACTTCCTCCACAGAGAAAGGCTGAGTGAGTTTGGAATTGATATCATCAGAGATCAGTTTGGGATGTGTTGAAGCATTTCTAGATAATCCTCTTCACATGGGGGAGTTCCTCATGGAGGAGGCTTAGCATAGTAATTAATTAGTTCAAGAAACAATCACATCATCTTTATTTAAATAAGTGCCCTCCATAGTGATCAGCTCTTTGATTTTGTCCCTACTTTTATGTTTAGTGGCAGTCATATGAAAAAAATTAGTGTTTCGATCACCCTGTTGAAGCCAGATCGCTCTAGATCTTTGTCGCCAATAGACTTCTTCCTCAACAAGAGTATTGTGATAAGTCACTAAGGAGAGATAGTTCTTGTTGATGGAGGAGAGAGATCTTCCTTTGAATCAATCTCTGGCAAAGATAGAGCTAATTTCAAAGTGAGTAAATCCTTCTTTCCTTCTACGAATATCACCAAAAACCTAAATTTTCCAATTCTTAAGCTTCTTTTTTAACAAAACTTAGCTTCTTAGCAAACTTTACATAGCCAAGCCCTGATATCAATCATCCACCAATCCTTGATAAGATTATCTAAATCATGATTTTGAAACCAAGCAAGCTCAAAGTTGAAAAGGAGGATGTTTCATGTTCTGGATTTGCAGAAGCCGTGAGGAGCAAAGGGGCAATGATCAAAGGCTATCTTAGGAAGAGACTGCATGTAGAAATTATTATAGAGATTAATCCAATCCATAGAGATAAGGAATCTATCCAATTTTATTTGAATATGGTTGGTTCCTAATCTTCTGTTAGACCAGGTATAAGAATTTCCATGAAGATCAATGTCAAAAAATTCACCCAATCTGATTAACTCAGCTAAGGCTTCCATGTTATTGGTGTTGATACTAGTTCCACCTTGTTTCTCAGATAAAGTACAGGGGAGTATTGAAATCACCAACAATAAGCCACAGGAGGTGCTTTCAAGTATTACAAAATTCCAACAACCCCTTCCAAATTTTTTCTCTCTGGTTTTCAAGACTTGGAGCATAAATATTTACAGCAATCCAACCCGCATTAGAACCAATTTCTTGAAAAAAAACATTCCTAGATAATGGGGAGTTTTAATAATACATTCTCCAAAAAGAACCTTCGGGTTCCAAAAAGTGCACAAACCATTAGAGTTTCTAGTACACTCCTGTGAAGCAACGAAGGCATTAGGCCAAAGCTTATGAAGAGTATCCTCCTCCTTCATTTTGGTTTCTTGCAGCATCAAGATATCAGGACAATGTTTGAGTCTAAAATCTTTGAGTTTTTTTTTACAAGGCGCATTTAATCCCCTTACATTCCAAGAGAAAATATTCATTTCTTTGATTTGGGCTTTCCTCCACTTGGAATGGAAAGAACAGTCCCTGTGTACCTTGAGCTATATTTAGAAATGCTTCCTCCTGAATCTTGGCTTGATTTTTGTGTCTCCCTTTGGATTTCTTGAGGCCCACATCAAGTTTCAACTTAGTGCACTATTTCTGGTATTCTTAGCAGGACTGTAATCCTGCTGATAGAGAAATAGAAGGAGAGTTGAGGGTATTCTCCGAAGGGGGGAATGAGAAATAGAAGGCGAAACAAACACAGAAAGGGGAACACTAAGGACCAGATCTAGGAGCTCACGAAGAGAAGGGGAAGAAGGAGAGGAGACAACTGGAGAAGAACCAAAAAGAAGAAAGGTAAGAGGAAGGTCTGAAGAAGGAGAGGAGGATGGAGGGAAGAGGAGGAGATGAAAAAGAGAAGAGGGAGGAATGGAAGGGGCAGAGCTGGGGATGAGAGAGGAGAGAAACCAAAAAGGGCTCCAACAAAGGAGAGGCATAAACAGGGGGACGTAGAGCAGAGGAAACATGGAAACACCCTCCTCAGAAAGAACATCAAAGGGGTTCGAAGTGCTGACTTCATTAGTGACTTTGGGGACAAACTTGCCTTTGTTCTTTGGAGAGTGGACCTTCTCTTTAGCTTTTAGTTTTGGCTTGGATGGGAAATCCTGAGCATGATGTCCAATGCTTTTATAGGTGGAACAAGCCCAAAGGATGTATTCATAGTCAATGGGTTGAACCCAAGTTCCCAGATCAGAGTGGAGTTCAATGGAAGATGGAAGAGGTGAACTAATATCAACATTGACACAGAATCTGGCATGGATAAATCTTGAACCCTCTTTGGTAGCTTGATCAACAACTATTAGTGAACCAATGGAGAGGGAAATGCCTTCAATAACAACATAATGCCAAAACTCCAAGGGGAGCTCGAGGAGGCGAACCCATATCGGTGCTTGGGTCATGGTTTCCAATAAGACAAGGTTACATATATAGAGTGTAGTTCTCCTATGATTGAGGAGTCAACTCTAATCTTCAACAAACTCTCACTTATCTCTCTCAATCCTTATTCTCACTCGACAAACCTAGAATCTCTCTAAGAGATCTCTACGAGTTGTCACCAACTCATTAATTGCACAATAATAATGTTCACAATATTAAACTATTCCTAACATTTGCTCCCCTTATTGTTAACATTATTAATTCCTAATATACACTCTACTAATGTGAACAAGGTAAAAAAATGTTTTCACATCTCAGTGGAATGGCTACCCCTGCGGCATGCTCTGTAGACTCATGACCTTGATACTAAATGAAGAGAGCAATGCTTCAACCTTCTATGGTTTTACAACAGATTTACCACCAACCTGGAAATGTAACAAATTTTCCACTCTACCTGTTCACCTCATGTGGTTTTTTTGATCTCCCACGAACCATTTCAAGATCCATGAACTGTCTTACTGTGGTGCTTTTACTTGCCCACTATATTCATTTCATCAGAAGCTTACATATCAGGAATTTGTCACACATTACAATTGAACAGGAATTTGTATCATCTATTTTTATTATCTACACATTGACAGCTGAAAGTAAACACACAACTGAAAGATACTTGGCCACCAAATTAATACCGTAGCCTCGTTGATGGTTCCTGACGAGAGGTCATTGATCAACCTCCTTCCTTCACTGCCTCCTGCCTCCATGTGATGTCCCTACATAACTCAAATAGAAAGTATAGTCAAGGGCGATACACGCTTCCCTGTCGTAATACAAGATGGAGTCAAGGGGTGGAGTTCTCGAAGCTAGGAATGGTTTTCATTTGCTTTTTCCCTTAAAAAATGAGTGTCGGATTACATCTGAACATGCACTCATTTGTCCTTTTTTTTTTTTAAAAACAATTTATCGACTCTTACAAATAGATAGACACTTGTATGAATAAAATTGGCACTTTTGACCTTAATTTTTTGACACTTTTAATCTTAAAATTTCCAACATTGACTAATACACATAATCGAGAAATTTGAAATTCACTCAACAACCTAATAACTCAAACAAAATTGATGACAATAGACACTAATTTTAGGCGTGGAACAACAGACTATCTATACCAATTAGATATAGTTGAAGAAAAAATCTATACCCACAATAGACTAAGAACATGTTACTACTCCTAAAACAATGAAGCATCTATCAATCTGAACACGACCACTAGTTCATAGTATAAATCAAAACTCTAATTTAAAACAAAGCTGCTAACTGTAATGGTGGAAAGATTTTACGACAGAAGAGCAAATATAGATCGAAGAAGATGTAGTATAGAACAATCATACCCACCAGGAAGAACTGTTTGATGAAGAACTCCCAGGTGGCAAGCATGGGCTTATAGACCTGCTGCAAGATTGATGTGTGTAGCTCCAACCTCAAGATCTGACTCAAGATGGATGGAATCAGATTGCTCGAACAAGCTTTGCATGGAAATATCATTAGCTCACCATGTGCAACCCATAGAGCACTATTGAAATAGAAATGCATAGGCATGGAGTTCCTAATGCAAAAAATACGAAGGATCCTGAGGACACAGTCAGCCAATCTGATAATGCCAAGATATGCATCACCGTGGATCTACACACATAGGTTTTTTTCAGAGCTTGAATCAGACCCAACAATTGATCCTGATGCGTTGCGCCAAATTTGTATAGAAATCACGCGACCCAATTTTGCAGGTCTGTATATATATTCTAATGGATTGTCAGATCTTAGTGCTCCCTACAACAGAATATATGTTGATGTCTACACCATGTAGAGTCTGCATGCTACGTGAACACATAAATACAATTCACAAAGAAATGCCAATATTAACCTATCTAGGTGAGAACCACATCTGCAAAGAAACAAATGTATCTAGAATATAGAGAATGCATAAATCTCCAATACATGTCGGCAAACAAGAAATTTCAATATATTACGAAGAACTCAATGATTGAGAAACTACATCAAATTCCCCGGTGCCAAATATTATGAATGCCCCTTCACAAATCAATTCATCATCTTGGACCGAATTTTCTCTGATACCAATGATAGAAACTTTGAACCAATACTTGCAATATGAGAAATAAACTCTGAGAATAAGTAATTTTACATACACCAATATATTTATTTTGAATTCATCTGGGATATCTTATTCAGTAAGACAAGGTTACATATATAGAGCCGAGTTCTCCTATGAAAGAGGAGTCAAGTCTATTCTTCAACAAACTCTCACTTATCTCTCTCAATCCCTATTCTCACTTAACAAACATAGATTCTATCTAATAGATCTCTATGAGTTGTCACCAACTCATTATTTGCACAATAATAATGTTCACAATATTAAACTATTCCTAACACTTTATGGGAAAAAGTAAAGAGCATGAAACCATTGGAAAGAGCAACAATATCAATTGGACCACAAGGAGCCCATTTAATACATACCCATTTGAAAATCTCTTCCAAAGGCAGCTTGGGCCCCATAAGTTTACCGATTAGTGACATTTCCCTAGAGGCTTGCGTAGCTTCAGTGATTGAGGAAGGGATTTGTAAGGACAAAGTCCCATCAATGCGCTAATGTTGTAGTAAGGACTGAATATTTCTAAGAGCCACAAGTAACTTCTTTCTAGGAGCCTACAAAGACTTCAGCAAGGTCAAGAGGGCGGTCAGGGGATGGCCCTAATGGATCCACCATCAAAGAAAGAACTAGTCACAACAGAAATTCAAAAAATTATAGAGCGAGAATTTTTTTTGGTCTATTATAGTGTTAAACCAATGAAAAGCATTATCAAATTTAGGAGAATCATAAATAACATAAGTGAAGGAAGCGTATAGGATTTGAACATTACCTTATGAAATACTTTCATAATAAACTTCCATGTGTGTTGTTGTGCCATGTTCACTTGGAGCTCCACCAATACTACTTGCAACAAATTAGGTAAGAGCTACGAAGTCGATTATTTAAATAACAACAATATCAATTGGGCCATAAGGAGCCCATTTAATACATATCCATTTGCAAATATTTTCCATAGGCGGCCTGGGCCCCATAAGTTTACTGATCAGTGACAGTTCCCTAGAGGCTTGCGTAGCTGCAGTGATCAAGGAAGGAAGTTGTAAGGACAAAGTCCCATCGATGGGCTGAGGTTGTAGTTTCCCAAGGACTGAAGATTTCGAAGAGCCATAAACAAATTCTTTCTAGGAGCCTACAAAGACATCAATGAGGTCAAGAGGGGGGTAAGGGGACAACCCAAATGGATCCACCATCGAAGCAAGAACCAGTCACAACAGAAATTCAAAAAATCGCAGAGTAGGAATTTTTTTTGTCTTTGTTTACTTTAATTACAATTGTGGAATGATATGAATGTGAATCAATATCCCTACTTCAATTTTGTATTTATTATTGTGTTAGAGTGTTTATGTGTAATTTGTTGTATCCACCTCTATGTACATCAACTTTATCTAAAAAAATCATGATAAACTAACAACATCTAATTTATGCTGACATTTAATATCATAATGTTTAATAAACAGTGAGGATAACATATTAAACCAAGGATAATAACCCATATTACACTATATATGGTTCATGTCTAGGTTTTCTAGACATAATGAACATAAGGATAATGATGATATGAAACCTATTTAGTAAGTAATAGTTCACAATATTAAACTCCTTGAAGTTTGTATATTACAGTCAAATAGGGGATATCATTTCAACTTCACATTCTTCTCAAACTCACATCTTGTATTATGTGCCTAGGTAGAACCCATCTCATTATCAGTTTCCCAGCTATCTATATGTGTAGAATGAAGTAAACAATCCAAGTGAGTGCACAAGGACCAAAATAGTGATTGTGTAGTATCCAAAAGGCATGTCTATTAAACATGTCCTAGGGTTCTTCATTCCATGGCATCGGCCATGTCACAAAGCACTTCTAGTGTGGTGCATTACTAACAAGCAAGGTGTGAGTTTTGAGATGCCACAACAAATACCATACCTTATGTCGTGACTAAAACATCTATAACACATATCAGGGAATGAAAGCTTCCATTTTATTAATGTTGGAACATCTATATCATTTTCTTGACCATTTCTCTTTTTTACATTCAACTGGTGCATTAGATTCATCCATGTTTCCAATATAATCCTATATTGTGTTGATGTAAGTTTTACCATCACCTTTCCTTTCATTAATTTAATTTAATATTTTCATGTCCATGTCATATGGAAATGTATTTACTTTGTACTGTAATGTATAAACTCTAGAAAAAAATCAAGTTAATTTTGTAATTTTGAATTTATATAGGACAATGCATTGAAAAATCTCTCATCTTCAACTAAACTCAAAACAATCGTTTACCATAGCTCAGCTAATCAAAAAATTCATTTATGGTTTCCTACAAAATATTACTAAAACCAATTCTTTGCATAATTGATTTATTGCTCCATACTCGAAGGGATTATCCAATAATTTGAATTGATCAAGAACCATATAGGAAAAATTCTATGGTTCATCAATCAACATATTATTTTTTAAAATACCTTGAATATGTATTCCATTAATATCATCAAAATTTAAAAAATATTGAATCAATGTGGTTAATATTTTTTGGTAGTCTTCCCGCAAAATATTTTTAGTTTGTGCAAGGATTTACTACAACCATTGCTCCAAGAAAATCATTCCTACTAAAATTTTAACTTATTTCTCTTAGTGTGGAAGTTGCAATCTCTCTTAACCTTATCCTTGTCGATGGTAAAATATAATCCAATAGTGAACATTTAACATTTAACTTCTCAATGTTATTATTGTCTAGTCTTTGAAAGGAGTACGTGGGTATCTCATATATGCCCATACAAAAGCACATGCTTCTTTAAACATATTGAAATTCATAAAGCTACTTTGACTTCCAATGATTATCAAAGTTTTCCAACTCTCAAAATGTAGACCTGAAAAAACACTTTTGGTTGAGAAGTTCATTTTATATAACCAGACAAACATGTTTCTTAAAACTTATAAAATAAACTATATATATAGTTTTTTCTTGGGATTGTTTAATTCAATGATGCATTTCATCCAATGTGAGAAGGATACCAAGAAACATCAACAATGTCTCCATATTAGCTAAACGACGTATCAAATCTTGATCATTATCCACCGTAACAAATAAGCCATGAGTAAGCATTATCCTATAATTTTTTCCAAATTTTGTAAAATATTTATTTTTCCAAAGCATTTATTCTATTTAATTGGTAGACACATTTAACATTTACTATATTAATTATTTTACAAATTAATATAATAAGATAATATAAAATAATATTATGACGGCATTTCACTTTAGTGTTGTGAATAGGAGATATTATCCAGGGTGGCTAAATTATTATGACTTCCTATGTGAATCTTTTCCACATTACTCCCAATAAAAATCAGATAATCATCATAGATCTTGTGATCCGGTTGATACAATGAGATCCACCTATTGTCCATATTTTTCAATTAGTTGTATGCATATGCATGTTAATCCTATCTACAAAGCTTAGGAATTCCATGAGCCCTTTATGACTACGACAGAAATAAACATGCACCTTTCAAACAAGTTCTTTGACACGTTGTTGAGGCATGTATTATAATTTTTCTTATTCATTTTGCATACTCAGATTCATTTTAATATCCATGGGATTTGTTGAATCTGACAGCTCCTACTATGAACTTGCAATGGGATGTTGATCAGAAGGTCTTACATGATATGACCAGTCTAATCACCTCAACCTGGTGCAAGGTGTATAGATACTGGAGTGCAGGTTGCCCCAACACATACCTAGCTTTGTTACGACTTTTAGAATCATCCATACCATCGATCTCCTTCGAGGCTTATGTAATTAATAGATTCGGGTGACTATTAGGTTTTCAGCATGCAAATTTTTCTTTCATCTTGTGAATAGTCAACCATGTTATCTACTCAAATGAGGTATATTATTCACATTTTTTGCTTTTGATAAAAGTAGTTAATGTTATGCATATCAGACCCTAAGATCAGAAAATTAAGGTAATACGTAGTGCATCCTGATATCATAGTGCAGCTAGAAAAATAGGATCCCACCCATAACTGACAAAATTTCACAATTAACATCCATGTTAGGAATAGCCACCTTAATGGAATCTTGCTAGAGGTGTCATCTATGTCACCAAGATTAGAGTGTCGACCCCATCTACTTTATTGAGAGGAAATCATTCTTAGTGATCCCCAATTTCTCAACATGATTAAAATCAAATGGAGTCATAATAATGCAAGGGTTGGTGATGAATCGGCATCCCATGATCTCTCTAAGGTCTCTCTCCCCCTCCTCTTGCCATGCATTGTTTGCATCTACATTTTAGTCACATCAATAAACAAAGACTTTTCATATCTTGCACACTTATAGTTTCTCTTTGCTTTGTCTTGTTTGTCTCCTACCATATCCCAATCCCAACCATGTGTGTTGTATGGACCAAGCTAGAATGAGAAAAGTGTGGGACACTAAGAAAATAGAGCATGCTGTCACTTATATTAAAAAATTAATATATAGGTACATACCATCTTCTTCAATGATTCTTAAAAGCATATTTAGCTAGATTGATAATTCTTATTGAATATCCAAAAAGATTGTATCTTGAATGACCTTCTTAAATTGAGGATGTGGATTATCGAATCCATTATTCTGAAGGCTTCGAGTACTTTTTTGAGCTAGATGCACATATTTCCTCATATCTTTCCTGCCATACCTCATAGGTAAAAAATCATCTACTTATTTTCCATCTAGATGCAACATGATCTTCACAACTCACTGTCTTGACAAATTACTTTTGAATATATGTCCTACATATTTCTCAATAGTATCCAATTTAAGTTTACATTGTCTTGCCCCTATCTGGAATTTAGATTGCTACAAAATCGTACATTTGCTATCTACATAGGAGACTAGTGAATTTTTCTTTTCATTTTCAATAGATGTTCAATAAGATGGAAACTTCTATAAACCCAGGAGCTAACTAGAGGAACTCCTTCCCATAGTCCCAATTTTCAAATACTTTTGATGACAAGGAGGTGCCCCTAGATTATTTGGCAATGGTGCAATTTCTTTTATTGCTTGGAATTTCCTAAATCCATACATTCAATTGGGTAGATATTGAGCCTCTGTAGCACTAGAGTTGGAATGTACATTCTTCAATTAGATGCAGATTCAAGTTCATCCAGATGATAAATAATTTACGGAGAGGCACTATGGAGTTTCTTGAACCAGTCTTCAAATCATGTTATTATTATCTTTTGTAACTCATATTTAAGTACTACTCTAATATTTTCAAATGTCTATTACGTTGATCCCTAAGGAAATAGTTACTTGGAATATGGGAATGAACTACTATTTTAGATCAGTTTCTCAGAGCAATAGGGATGTGAATGCTATTGTCACTAATAGATTCTGGAAGTTGCATTTTTTCCCCAGATGGGGGTTCAATTTGTTACCTTTCATTTTCCTATAAGTACAGTTCTTTAGCATTAGGGTTTTACGATGTAGCACAAAATTTGGGATATTCAGTCCATTTTACAATATTTAAAAGGAGTAACAATATTACCATAAGAATGGGGGATACCATATATGGAGCTTTGGTGTCCCTAGATTTCACCCTAAAATCTGGGACTACCCTATTTAAAAAAAATCATACTTGTAAAATAATGGGTCATTTTGTGTTTTTATTGCCAGAAAGTTCCTATAATGTGTCAAGATATTCTCAAGGAGCCATATAAGCCATTTTTGACAAATACCCAAATGCCCAAATTTGTTTTATTTTGTCGCTGGAGTTTGCCTACGATAAATTTGTATTTAATTATTTTGAGCCCCATTTGAGGAAATTTGTGCTCCGGTTTAACCATGTTGTGACCGTACATGTCAATATTCCCATATACTAGCAGGGTTTTAACCAGGAATGAATCCTGGGCTTTATTTGTGACTTCTGGCAACGTTTTGTGTTTTTGTGTTTTCCCGTTTCGTTTTCTATGAAATTTCTCTGGATCAATTCCTTTGCTGGTTTGGCCTGATTCTTGGCCTGGAGTATCTGGAGATCACCTATGCACATTGTGCCAGAAGGAATTCACCATCGGAGGTCTGGTTCTCTCGGAAAAGACGAAGTCGTGCACCAAAAAAACTTCTTCTGGGCTGGCCGCATTTTTGGAAAAAGAGGGTTTGAAGTGAATCATGGGATTTTTGGAAGCAGCAGGCAGGTGGGAATTTTGTACCTGCCTAGCAGGGTACTTTTTCCTATGGAAGCAATGCCACTTAAGTCACAATGGGAAAATTAGAGGCAACAGGCAGGCGGGAATTTCTTACCTGCCTTGCAGGGTAAAAATTCCCATTGTGAAATAAAAGAAAAATCACTTAAGGCATTGATGGGATTTTATTACCTGCCTTGCAGGGTAAATAATCCCATTATGAAATTCAAACAACTTAAGTGAATCATGGGATTTTTGGAGCTGCCTTGCAGGGTAAATAATCCCATTGTCAATTGACTTTTAAAAATAGAAATTCCTCATGCCAAAAAGTGCGACCCCTTTAGGGAAAGAAGGGAAGCCTTTAATGCAATTAATTAATTAATTTCTTCTCCAATTTTGGCCCAGGCTTGTGGAAAAGTCAACAGAGGAAAGTGGACAAAGGAAGTTGGAATTAGACATTCTAAAATTAAATAAATATTATTTATTTAATGCAGCCCTTTCATGTCAAAAAGTGCACCCCATTTAGGAGAGAAATAATACTTTTTTAATTATTAATTGATTTAATTAATTCCTATTTTCAGTGGCTAAGGTCAAAGCATACTGTGAGGCTTGAGTTAACTGGAAGTAGAAGTCTAAAATTAAATAAATTTAATTTATTTAATGGCAGCCATGAGCATGCACAAAATAGGCGCCCCATTTGAAGAGTAAAGCTTATTAAATAATTAATTAATTGCCAGGAATAGGAAAGACATTAATTAATTATAGAATTATGAGGATTATATAAGCAGGGGCTGCCATAAGGATGAATTAATTAATTCAAAAGTAGAGAAGTGCAGCCCAGACAAAAAGTGCGCCCCATTTGGAGAGGAATTTTGCTCAGACGAAGGTGTAATTAATGCTGGAAGCTTCCAATTTTGACGCATAGGTTGAAGGAGGTTGATTTGTGTCTGGATAATTGTCTGCATAAGTGATACAGGTGCTCAGGTGAAGTTGGTAAAATTCATGCTTGCTTTGCATGCAAATAAAAAATCAAATTTTGGGGCAGCAGGTTTGATATGTGCAAATTTTTATGATTAAAATCCACTGTTAATGTTCCGGTTGCCATCTTTGTTTGAATTAATTGTAGGAATTCATTACAGGTGCTTTTATAAGAGAAAGGGAGCTTAAATCAATGTCCAATACATTGAACATATCCTCTGAATCTGAAGAATTATCCAAATCTGCATCGGTTGTGAAGAATTCCAACCGAATAAAGAGAAAAAGAATTGTTCAGACAAAGATAGATACAACCATGGCAAAGAGGGATGAAAAAGAGAGCACAACTGAGTCATGCATCACTTCTAAATTTTCAGACATTGGAGACATAGATCTAGGTCCGAAACTTCTTTCTGAATTGATTGACAAATCCAGAGCAGGAAAGACTTCCCTCATGCGTGTAGTTAAATGTAGTGGAATTATTCGAGTTGCAGCATTTCCATTCATGGCCCAATTGCTAGAGTTCATTATGGAGTGTGTTAGGTCTTTCCATCCATCATCTAGATCAGTCCAAGATGCTACAGGGAAAACAATAATCCTGTTGGACGCACAGTTCATCAATTATTGTTTGAAGATTCTGGCACGAAAGGTGGTGACTTCTATTAGCATACAGGATGTCGGCACTAGGTGGGAGAAGCATAGAGTTGAATGCGTGAACATAATGAATAGCAGATACATGAAGAAGCCCAGATCTCCTTCCAAGTTCCCAAGAAATCTTCTGCGGTCCAATCTAGTACAAGAGGTGGATGATATTGCCAAATTGTTATGTAGGATAAATGGCAAAACAAACGCTCACACCTTCTGCACATGGATGTATGTTTTCATCAGGACCATTGAAATCAACAAAGTAGATTCAATAATCAATTGGACAGAAATCATTAGCGACAACATTGGTGAGTAACTCTGGAACATGAGGCATAATTTGAGCTTCGAAATGACTTCCTATTTGGTATACGTAGAAACTTCACAAGGCATCTTCTCCAGGATGGATAGATGTGGTGTTCTTTCCAAGGACTCTAATTTTGGGTGCTACCCACAGCTTACTATACCTGCATGTAAGAAAGATTTCAAAGTTGTCAATGATGGATTCTTCTATGAATTCATTTGCAGGCTAGACAGGGATCTAAAGACCAACAGGGTGAGTAAGGAAGCGTGGGAAGTTGTGTCCAAAATTGGCAGTCTCTTCATTCAATTTGTGGATTTCACATACCTCAAGGTCACTGGCTTTTCTAGAGAACTGGTTAAGTTGCCCAGATATCCAAATGATAGATTGGTCACCATGGAGCTGAGAAAAAAACTTGTAGAGATGCACGGCCTTCAGTCAAAATGACACAAGTCTACGAGCTTCTTTCTGATTACTGTGGGCCATTATAGCTTCTAGAGCATTCATAAAGCTCGAGGAGTGGAAGTGGAAATGTTCTCTGAGAACGAGCAAGAGTTCTTTCTAGCACGGTTGAAATTTTATCCATTTGGAGTAGCCAGGAAGATTATATCCCAGGAGTACACACATGTCCCTTCATTAGAAGATTTCTGGATGAAGTGCAAAAGTGAGTATGAGGTTAGAAAGAAAGATTTCAGCAAGCTATTAGCACGACAAGTGCTTGACTTTGGATTAGCATGGATACCTGTGGATCTTAAAGATGATGGGCCTGTGTTACTTGACACATACCATCAAATGGGAGGAGATAGAGCTATACTTCAGGAGAATGTATGGGGCTCTCATACGATTGAGGAAAGGTCTGCCATTTTTCTGGTGAATACTTCAAACTAGTTGCTGACGAAGGGATACTGCCTTGATGAAGCATTGATGAATCAAATCACGGGAAACTTCAGCACATGAGATTCCCTCAAGAGGAAGCATGGAAGAGAAAGCAGTAGAAGTTCTGAGAAGATGAAAGTGCAGAGAAGGTCTCATTCAAAGGAGAAGATCACTTCTATGGCTATGATGTTAGTTCTAGCTTCTCTAGCATCCAATACTTCACCGACTGTTGCACCTCAACAGGACACTACCATTCCTCAGTTGAATCCAACAACATTCATCTTCTCTCCTCAACCACTCCATTCAGAACCTCTTCTTGAAGAAATGTTGAAGCTGCAGATGGCCAAATTTGAAAGAGCTTTGTCTTTGGATGACTCAGAGGATGACAACCACAACACTGTAGCAGTTTCAAATGGAAAAGAATCAGAGCGAGAGATAATGGTACACTCGGAAACTTCTTATTCTCTGAGAAGTAATTTCTCAGAATCCTTGACTTCGCAGTTGGTTCCAGAGGCCAGAGTGGAAATCAACTTGGAGGAACTCGACTTGCAGTTGCTCCTGAGTCTAAGCAGAAAAGATAGAAAACCTAAAGTTTCTAAGGTAACTTCAGGGTTGATCATCGAGGAGTCAGGGTAGAAGTTTGTTGAGATGTCAGTTCCGGCAGAAGGGAAGGAGGATGAGCTCACAACAGAAGATATAATAGTAACCAGAATACCCATAGGTCAAGCCAGCACAGAAGGATTGAAGTAGGATACACAGACATTGATAGATGCTCTTTTCAATAGGCTTGACAAAGAAAAGGTGGAGAAAATTGAACTTCAGAAGTAGGTATCTCATTTGTGCGAGATCATTGCCAAGGTTGCTAAATCTTCCACTCATCCCATTTCAGCTCAAGAGAAGGTGAGTGATCATCTGATGTAGGAATGGAAGATGCAAGTAACCAAGTAAAATTTATCGACGAATGGAAAAGTATGAGTATTTTTCAAGCTTCTATAAAACTCAGAGAGGTGCCAGCATGCCTAAAGGTTATGAAAGATGCAGCAGATCAGCTGAAGCAACTGATGACAAGCACAGTAGATATAAACACAATTGCTGAGAGTAACCTAAGTATTTTGGCCGAAATCAATAAGCTACTGAGAGAAGTGTTGATTGGGAACAAATTGTGCAGAATGGATCAGTTAAGAAGGGGAAGC
This sequence comes from Taxus chinensis, assembly GCA_019776745.2. NCBI lineage: Eukaryota > Viridiplantae > Streptophyta > Pinopsida > Cupressales > Taxaceae > Taxus > Taxus chinensis. The sequence goes on from CM034157.1 coordinate 103,563,238, forward strand.
AACTAGAGTTTGCAGTATCTTTCCATTTGGAGATCTGTAGAATTATGCTGAATAGGATGCAGGCATTTGAGAGTATGGCATCATCTCTACCAGACAATATCATTGCTTTCACTCATGAGGAAGTGGTAAGAAATGTTACTTCACACACACGGATAATTCCTAGCAGAGTTCCTAATTCCCCGGAAGGGTCTCTTCTAATGGTGCAAGGGAGAATTGATGGAGCCGTTAAGCCTTTTACGATGAATTCCATCAGCAGACTGGTGGCACTACAGTCAGATATTGAGAAGTTCAGGCCTTGCTTGGAGGAGGTAGAAGCATGGATCAGAGTGTTGAACTAAGGATTGCTACAGTTCAGGATAGAAAAGGAAGTAGTGGCTAAGACAGATGGGAAGATGCTAAATTACATGTTCGACAAGTATATTCAGTATCAGAACAAAAAGAAGATATAGATGTTACAACTGGCATGTCTTTCTCCTTCTAATTTTTCTTCTTCTATTTTCCACATTCCTGGATGAAATTGTAAAACTTTAAAGTTATTGGTTTTGAAACCATTACTTTAAGTTATGTGGAACAATTATATTAGTTAAGTGCAGATTGTGTCACTTAAAGAGAAATTAGAGGAGGATGATTGCCAGATGTTATCTTTACCTTTTGTTTATGTTTTAGTTCAGTTGAGTTTCCCATTTTGTACTTTCCCTTCTACATTCTATAAGTAGAAGAAGAACCTTCAGGTTAATGATCAGAATTTATAAGCAACATTCTTATATTCCATACTTTGTGCTGAAAACCCCAATAGCCACTTGAAGCAAAGGAATATAAAGGAGTAGATTTCTGGAGAACTTTGTGTCATGGTGCATTTCGTTTCTAGCTTTCTATCTTAGATCTTCTAATAAACTTTGTGTTATTTTAGATCTAGATCTGGAGTTGCCTTTGCTTATAATTTTGTGTGTTGATATCTATTGGTTTCTTCTATGTGCATGCAATCAACTCTGTTATCTATTGATTGGGTTGCACATCTTCCCCATTTCTTCCCTGTGTTTTATTATTTCCTTCTTCTATAAATATTTCCTTTCTTAAACACTGCTTACTTGCTGCAGAATTATACAGCTATGGTTCATGAGCTGAATAGTTAAAGTAAAACCCCCATATAGATACTAGCATATTTTAATTGAAAAATCTGACACGGGAGCCTCACCGGTAAATGAGGGAGATTTATCTCATGACTGCCTAGGTTTTCAGCTATGTAGAAAATTTCACCAACATGGCATCAAATCACTTTAAATATTGCTAGGTATTATCGAAGTTGCAGGATAAAAAAGAGGTTTATGAATAAAAGATTTTTTGAAATCATTTTCTATTAAACCATATTTAACGCGAAAGGAACCTTTTTTTCAACGAGAAAGATAACCAGTTAAAAAACATAACTATATTCTTTCCATTAAGGAAATCTAAGTAACTGATGGTCAATTTTTTATTCGATCACTCCAATTATCAGTCTGTTTCTTTATTTTTCTGATTTAAATTTAGCTAGAATTTTTTTATTAAGGAAATATGGGTAAGAAATAGTTAGCTTTTATGAGATCACTTCTAATTTCAATCTCTTTGTTTTGTTGTGGAGAAGGGTTTCACGGAGAACGACAACTTTAGGGAGAGATGGGAAGTTGGAGGAAGGTTTTTTTTTCCCAATGAGAAATATAAATAGTTAAAAAAACATAACACTATTTTTTCCATCGAAGAAATATGAGTAACTGATGGTCAATTTTTTATTTGATGAATCCAGTTTTCAGTTTTTTTCTTCATTTTCCTAGACGAGGTTTACCTAGTCTATTTTTTATCAAGGATATTTGAGTAATCTGATGGTTAGATTTTGTTGATCAGTTGTATTTTCAGTTTGTTCTATTTTGTCATGGAGAAGGTTTTTGAACTAGAAACCAAGGTCGTAAGAAAGGAATGAAACCATGCTTTGTTTCTACAACACTTTTAGTTGTGAATTTTAAACATTGCCCATAAATTTTCTAGTAGATTTTTTTGGGATTTTATATTTCCGAGCTCTACTTCTATGATTAAGATTCTAATAATGCAGTTGCTGCTCTTAATGGGTTCAACTTGGGACTAAGTTAAGAAATGGATGAAGCTTTGCTCTTGTTATACGAATTGAGGATTTCACATGTTTCTTTTCTAGTTGCTTAACAGTTGAGGGCTTATTTTAATACTAGATTAAGGGTGCTAGGGAAGCTTTAGATTTACATGAGGCTATAATGCTTATTTTTGTAAAGAATTAAAGGTTTTAGGACTATTTAAAAAATTGGTTACTGCTCTAAGCCTTAGTTTTATGCTGGATTAAGGGTTTTTAGGTGTTTGGCTTTTCCTTGTTTAAAGATTTGAGGCCTATATCTCTTATTTGCTTAACCATATTGGATGGAGAACTGGCAACAATAGGGGTTTCTTCAATTTGAGAGCTGCATATTTTGAACTATTATGATATATTTGATCAGAAGTGACTTAGAGATGAAATGACAACCTAATCAATGCACCATATCTAGGTCAAAAGTTTTCTCCCTCTTTTTTTTTTCTGTAGAAGATCTTGAATAGGGTTGTAGGGTATTTGAAAATTTGTAGTGTAGGTTGAATGCAATCTTCCTTGGTTGAGGTTTTTCATTTTTAACTGCAAATTATGGGCCCATAATTTTTGTATTTTGTTGGTTTTTTAAATTTTTGTCATGCATGACTGAAATAATTTTAAGGGAATCGAGTCTTCATTTATTAAATGTACAGGTTGAATAAGTGATATGCTTCAGAGATTATGAGTGAAACAACTAGTGTTTCAATATGAATAAGCAACCATGATGGAGAGAGGTAGGGAAGACTTAAGCACAAACAACCAGGGATTATAGACCCATCCTAGGCCTCCTAATATTTCTTCTGCAAGGTGGGAAAGCATGAATCTATTCTGCATGAATACAAATGGATGGCAATGGAGAAGTAGAAACATCAGTTGGATTTGTGTAGTGGAGGAAAAATTGGGGTTTAGGGTCTGAACAATGACCACTATTAATGAATGGAAACAACTTTGACTGCTAGCTTGGAATCTCCTCCAAGCTTGAATATTGATTAGATAAATTATCTAGCATGCAACATATTCCCTCTGCAATTAATTGGTATAGATTCCAGAGGCATGCAACCCTTCGTAATCTGGGTTAAGGATTTTAAGGGTTTCATTTTTACTTTCTTGAAGATTTAGAATAGACAATATTTGTTCAGTCAGATAGCTGTCGCTTTAAACAAGTAATATTTGATCAGAAGTGGGTTAGAAATGAAATGATAGTCTAATCAATGCACCATAGCCAGGTCAGTTTTTTTTTTCTCTTTTTTTATATTTTCTCTAGTAGATCTCGAAGAGGGTTGTAGGGTATTTGAAAAATTGCAGTTCAGGTTGAATGCAACCTGCCTAGGTGAGGATTTTTTATTTTTAATCAGGATTTGTCAGACGAACAACAATTCTTGATTCATATGACGGTTAACAAGCCAACAAACTAAAATTTGCTAAATGCAACCACGTTCTCTTTTCTATTCATATATTAGTTTAGATTTTTTGTTGTCAATAAATGAAGTTAGTATTATATTTATGGGTGGATTGAGTTATGGGTTTGTATAATAATGCAGCTATGTTTTTAGGTCCAATTAATAGACCTGTAGCAATTTCACTACTACTAATGGAAAGTGTATGGAATTGGGGGGGATTGCCATCCCTGTTATCGACAACCCCCTGACACCTCATTCTTTGTACATGTATATTTTTTATATTATTTTATTCTGTGAAATAATTATTTTGTGAAATTTCTCCAGGTAACGAAATGGAGGGAGGAGGTAGACAAGTTTTTTGTGTGTACTTCTTGGGGTTTAATGAGTAGTGTTTTTAAAATTATTTGTTTAAGGTTTTCACTAAGCATGGCCATGCATTTTTGATGATTTGGTTTGGTGTTTTTTTTGTTATTTTAATTTTTCATTTAATTTAATTTTTCTTTGTTTTGTTTGTTTCCTACTTTTGGGAGGGTTGTGTGTGTGTGTTTGTGTGTGCGCTGTATGGATCCAATCAAATGTTAAGGTAACTAGTTATCAGGTTTCTTTTCACTTCGCTTACGGAAAATCTATATAGTTGGTAACGCCATGTTCATGACTTCATCTTGCATATTTTTTTGATTAATAATTCTTCTCATATATCCATCAGCAGGTGTAGCTTGAGGCTTCTAGCGAGAAGGAGAAAGGATGGACACTAGTCTCAAGGCTTCTATCAGCTTTTAATAGGTAGGTGCTATTTTTCTGAAAACATTTTCCCTGCCATTCTAATTATTTTTTTGCTTAGTTTGTTGTAAAAGTGGGTAGAATGATTCACTGTATTTAAAATGGCAATATTGTCTTCATCTTGGGATTAAGGATATAGTTTTCTTCTTTTTTTGCTTAATTTGTCTTTGATGCATGGAAATGAGAATGTAAAACTATATTAGTTATCTAAAATAGACAGTAATGTGGCGGAAATAGACGATGATCTACAAGATGCTTCTTTCTTTAGAATAGAAGCCATAACAGAGTAATAGATATGTATTTCAAATATTTTGACTACGATAAAATTCCTCAAATATTATCCAAAGGAAGATTGCAGTAGTAGCTTGGCTTTTCTAAACTATACATATTGATTGAAAGGGAACTTTTTTAAATTAGAGAGAATGGAATGTTTTGGCGATACATTTTTAAGTCAAAGAGGGTTAATAATTTAGAAGGTGCATAATGGAGTTGCCTAAACCCACTATTCAAAGCTTGTCATTATTGCGCCGATGGCAACCTATGTAAGCACCACTTTAGTATTGTTGTGTCTTAGATTGATTCGTGAGGCCAACATTTCTTTTAGACCTTGGAAATTGTTACTTTAAATATAGGAACTCACTTCTTACTTTTATCATATGTTAGAGTAGGGATTTAAAAGTTTCTTCGCTAATATGTTAGTTGAGTGAAAGAGTCATATGATCAGACAAATGGATATTCAATCCATCCATCAATATTTAATTGGAGTGAAAGTACATTTTTTGACTTCAAAAATGATTACATTGTATGTTATAAGTAGCCAATTCTTTTATGAGATATTCTTTCAAGGTTTTTCTCCTTGCTGGAAGTGTGTATTAAGGTGTATGTAAAATTAAAAACAAAAGGTAATTGAAGTTTATTATATATGGATAATGGCATTGCGTCACTTTAAATATTCCCAACTAGATATTATCAAATTTCCAGGATGAAACAAAGGTTCAGGAATAAAACATGTATTTAAATATTTAGTGTGAGGACTGGAGAGTTGGGAAATTGTTGGAAATTTATTTTCTTTCAACAAGAAAGATAAATAGTTTAAAAACATAATAATAGTTTTCCCATTAAGGAAATCATAGTAACTCATGGTCTCTTACTTTAATTACTCCTTCAGTTTTCAGTCTGTTTCTTTATTTTTCTGGCAAGGTTTAGCCACACAATCTTGTTTAGGACAGCTAGAATGTATTTTTTATCAAGGAATTCTGATTAACCGATGTTATTGTTTATTTGATCACTTCTTCTGTTTTCAGTCTGTTCTGTTTTGTTTTGGAGAAGGTTTTCACGGCAGAGATTCTATCCTGCTTGAGGGTATAATTTTGGGCCACATAATGCTGTTCTGGTTTGATTTAAGCTTCAGAATTTGTTTTTCTGTGTTTTTTTGGTTGCAAATTTGTGTTTCATGATAAAAATTTCCGACTCAAGGTTAAGTTTTATTATCTGAAGCCTTTACTTTTGGTTTAGTTGTTCAGGAAGTTGTAGTAAGTGGTTTGAATTATAACAATGCATAGTGTTATGATGGTTATTATGATGGAGCCTGCAGGACCACTCTAAATAAGTGTAATGATGATTTTCAAATTCGCTAATTTTACAAAGATGATACAGAGAATGGTATAGGATAAAAAAGAGAATACTAATAGAGTAATGATAGAAATATAAGATAAAAATAGAGTAATGATAGAAATAAAGGATGAAGATAGTATTTATTATTTGTATTAAGTTGTGAGTATTGGGGAAGGGGCTACCTGCCACATTTTGGGAAGTCAGGCTGTGACTTGAACCTGTATCACAGTGGTAAACTCCATCGAATTTATTGCTGGACCACAGCCCTCAAGCAACAAAGATAGTGTTTTTGAGAATCAAAATAAATATAAGTTGAATGATAAAACTCGAGGACAGAACTAAAGTAATTATAGATACGGAGAAAAAATTGGATGACAAAGATAGTATTAGTTGGCAGTTTTGGTTTGTGAGAAACTAGCTTCACAATTCAAATACCTAACTTTAGAATTCCTGGATGTAAAATTATATATAGCTGTTTGAGTGAGCACACAGAAGTAGGACTTATTGAAGGGTATGTTACAAATGAATTTTGTCTCTCAAACTCTTTATGGATGTCACATCTTCTTTGCTTGGTCTTCTTGTTTGTCTTGGTAAATTCCCGCATCATGTTTGAAGAAATCCACGACTTTGTTCTTTTCTGGATAGATATGAACACCGGTCTCTTCTTTTTCCCTAGTTGACAAGCAAGAACTTTTATATGGTACAAATCACAATATATTGTACAACATGCTTTGCCTCTGCTATACTTGAGTTCTTAAGTAGAAATAGCCTCAGAAGTAATCACAGTTAAACCTTCTGAGGACAATGGTAAAACATAACAGATCATGTAGAAACCAATTTTTTGTGTCCCTAATCAAGGCTTCTTTTTTGCCACAACTATTATGATAACAGTCCCAAAACTATTATTGAACTTCTGGGGATATAAAACAAGAGAATATAACGTAAAAACAATAATAACATACAGTTAAATATCTAGAAATGATGACTGGTTGTCATGGTTAATCATTTGCATTGTCATAGATATATATAGCTGAATACGATTCTATAGAACCAACAGGACAACTTTGTACCAACTCTGTACCAAAGACATGATCAATCAGTCATTATAAGTGTTTGATCTGATCGTAGAGATTGAGTTATTTAGCACTCTTGGAAATTGTCTAAACCTTTGATATGGGTATAAATTCTTGAACATTATAAATACTGGTTTAATAATTTTTTGGGGTTTTATTTGTGCATATTTAGGTCATGTCAAGATGACCTCCGCAAGTAATCATTACCCTAATGATTATTTTCCTCATGCATTTTTGGTAATAATCACAATTGGTAAATTGCAGATTGAAATTCAAAATATCAATCATAGTTTTGAGCCTTGTTGAAAACATGATCATGTTTGATTGACTCATAGATTTCTATGAAGAGAAATTAAGGAAGAAAATTTGTGAGCCCTGGTTGATGAAGCCATGCCCCTCGGCCATGGCCGGATCCATTCCACTTGGAGCAAACAACTCCCTTGCCAGGGAAAGTTCGAAAACTGAAGACAAAAGACTTTATGCTCGACGGAGTCAATCCAAGGATTGTTCCCGCAAGCCTTCATCCCTTTAGATTGTGTTCCCCACAAGCTTTTCTCCTTTTTGACTGTAGTGATCTGGAATCTTCTCCTCTTGTAATGTCTCCAAATGGACATATTCTTACCCCAGATGAATTTTTCGTAATTCCCTCTAGGGCCAAATTTGATTAATCCAAAAAGCCAAAATATCTCAATTACTATCAAAGTGAAATTCAAAATGAGATTAGGACACAAACTGAATATTTTCTAGAAAACCCTAGTTCACTGCCCTAGGGCAGTGATTTAGCAAAAGTAGCTTTTTCCACCTCAAAATACCTCCAAAAATTAAGAAATTTTTTTTGCAAGTAGATAATGAATAATGAGAATAGGATTTCCAATCAGATTCAAAAAAATATTAATTCTAGAATTTATTAGGGCAAAAACGCAGCAGAACTTGTAAATTTAATAACTTGCAAAATAGTCCAAATTTTTGGGCAAATGATAGCTCATACCAAAGCTTGAAAAATGAGTTTTCTAATAAACTCAAAATCACAGTTATTCAATGGCAGGAAGACATTAAAAATGGATTTGCAATTTTGATGTGAACCCAGCTGCAAGAGGTTGAAATACCTCCAAAACACACATAAACAACTTTGCAAATAAAACCAGGAGTTTCAAAATAGATTTCTTCTCATTCTGGAATCCACACTAATATTTTACATCATTACAATCCTCCTTTTATTTCACATCTACTCTAAAAAAACCCTAAAATGCCAAAAATGCCAAAAAACCCTAAAATACCTACTAGTAAAAACAAATCGGATGGGCCCCAAAATTTTCGTGCCAAATATGAATTCATAAATTAAGGCTCACATGAAATTTTGACTTATTCTAACAAGAACAACAAAAGTTATTAAAGTTCTAAGACCTAGTCAAAAGTGAAAAAAACATTCAGAGCCAATTTTAGGCCACTAGATGAAGGAATCCAGGCCCAAAAAAGTGCCAAAATAGCTACAACCTTGCAAGAAAATATTGACCCTAGCATAGTAACTAATGTATATCTACCACCCTGTAAAATTTCAAGATGATCCAATGGTCAGATCAAAAGTTATGGTCTCTGCAAGTTATGCTCCGCATCATTCTCCCCTGGTTGAAAAGAATTCAGCTCCTGAGAATTCAAGTTGACGAAATTCATCTAATTTTGCACTGTCAATCTTCTTCAATTCCCACTCAGGAATCCAAGTATTTTCTTCTTGCTGCAAACCTTCCCACTGTACCAAATATCTGTTGTAGCTCCCATGTCTAGTAGTGACTGTCTTTTGGTCCAAGACACGCATTACCCTTTCCTTTTTCTTCTTCGGCATCTGCTTGCTCCCAGTTTATTTCTTCCTCCTCCGCAACATTTTCATCATGACCTGGAAAATTATATAAGTCAAGAAACATTAAAAATTGGTGAGATAGCAAAGTTTTCAGGTAGCTCCACCTTGTAGGCATTATCACTCATTTTCTTCAGAATCCTACACGGCCCAATCTTCTTATACTTGAGTTTATTATATGTCCCTTTTGGAAACCTCTCCTTTCTAAGATGAACCATCACCATATCTCCTTCTTGAATACACTTACTCTCCTACTAGCATCTGCAACTTCTTTATATTGTGCATTACTCACTTTTAGCTTTTCCCTCACTTCATCCTATAGCTGTAGAATGTGTTCTGCAAATGCTTCTACATCATCACTAGTTTTATCTTCACTGGGTAGCACAATCAGATCTAGGACCCCCTTGGGATTCCTACCATATACAATCTGGAAAGGATACCTCCCTGTTGACCTGTTTACCAAGATATTATATGAAAACTCAGCTTGTGGTAAAGCTAAGTCCCATTGTTTTGGATTTTCTCCAACTATGCAACGTAGGATATTTCCCAAGCTTTTGTTCACTACTTCCATTTTCCCATCAGTCTAGGGGTGATATGCACTATTGAACTATAGTTGTGTCCCTAGTTTCCTCCACAGAGTCTTCCAAAAGTGACTCAAAAACTTTGTGTCCCGATCTGAAGTGATCATTCTTGGAACTCCATGCAATCTAACCACTTCTGAAAAAAACAAATCTGCAACTCTGGAAGCATCATTAGTTGTTTTACAAGAAATGAAATGTGCCATCTTAGAGAATCTATCAACCACAACAAAGATATAATCATTCCCTCTCTGTGTGTTAGGAATTCCTAACATGAAATCCATACTCAAATCAACCCATGGCCCTGTAGGGATAGGTAATGGCATATACAACCCAATATTTTGTGCATGGCCCTTAGCCATTTGGCACACTCTACATCTTGCTACAATCCTACTTATGTCCCTCTTTACCTTTGGCCAATAATACTTTTCTACAACAAGAGAAATTGTCTTACTTATACCAAAGTGTCCAGACCAACCCCCCACTATGTAATTCTCTTATAATATTTTCTCTCATTTAACCAACAGGGATGCACAATTGTTTCCCCCTGAACAAATAACCATCCTGTACATCAAATAATCAGAAGAACCACTACCTACTGTAGGATCCTTAAGTTGTCTCACAACATCACCAAAATCTGGATCACCTTCATACAATTCCTTAACTTCCTCAAACCCTACTACTTCATTTTCCATTGTTGTCAAAAGTGCTACACGCCGACTCAAGGCATCAACAACTTGATTCTGCTTACCCTACTTATGCTTTAAGGAAAAAGTATATTCTTACAAAAATGAAACCCATTTTGCATGCCTACTATTTAGTTTCTTCTGTGTGTTTACATACCTCAATGCTTCATGGTCAGTGAAGAGTACAAATTCCTTTGCTACCAAGTAATGTCTCCAATGCCTTAAGGCGTGAATAATAGCATAAAATTCCACATCATAAGTAGAATATTTCCTCCTAACTTCATTTAGATTTTCACTGAAGAATGCTACAGGTCATCCTTCTTGACTCAATACAAGCTCCAATCCCGACATGTGAGGCATCACAGTCAACCTCAAATACCTTGCTAAAATCTGGCAATACCAAAACGGGTGCTTCTGACACTTTCTTCTTCAAAAATTCAAAACTATCTGTTGTTGCCTTAGTCCATACGTACTCCCTCCCTTTTGTACACTTTGTTATGGGTGCAGAAATGCTACTGAAATTCCTGATGAACTTCCTATAAAAATTTTCCAATCCATGAAAACTACGAACCTCTGTCACATTCCTTGGAATAGGCCATTCCAAAATTGCCTTTACTTTTTCCTCATCCATCCTCACTCCATCCTCTGATATGAAAAACCCCAAAAAAACAAGAATCTTATGAAGAAATCTACACTTCTTTAAGTTTGCATATAGACTCTCTTTACGTAACAAGTCTAACACCAATTTCATATGTAACAAGTGTTCTTCCACTGTCTTACTAAATATCAGAATATCATCAAAATAGACAACAAAAAACTTACCATTGTACTCTCAGAGTACTCTGTTCATCAGCCTCATGAATGTATTGGGTGCATTAGATAGCCCAAATGGCATCACCATCCACTCGTACAACCCTTCTTTTGTTTTGAAATCCATTTTCCATTCATCCCCTTCATGGATCCGGATCTGGTAGTACCCACTCTGTAGGTCAATCTTGCTAAAATATCAGGCTCCCGCTAGCACATCCATCATATCATCCAATCTTGGAATTGGGAACCGATACTTAATTGTGATCTTATTTATGGCCCTATTGTCTACACACATTCTCCAGTCTCCATCTTTTTTGGGAGTCAATAGAGCTGGGGTTGCACATGGACTCATGCTTTCTCTCACTAATCCTTTCTGTATTAGATCTATCACTTGTCTGTTCAACTCTTCACTCTATGTCAAACTCATCTGATAGGCTTCCTGGTTTGGAAGGGCTGATCCTGGGATCAAATCAATATGGTGTTGAATATCTCACTTTAGAGGTAACCCATTTGGTAGCTCATCTGGTATGACATCTTTGTATTATTTTAGTACCTTTTCCACAATGACAGGTATATTAAAGTCCTCTATTTCCACCTTCTTTGACATCAATACATAACACTAGCCAACTTCTTCCATTTTCATAACAAACTCTTTTGTAGCCAATAATCCCTCACTCTTCTCTTCTTCCTTGAAGGGTAACAAGACCACCTTTACACCATCCTTCCAAAAGGTATATGTATTTTTTCCTCCATCATGTGTAACCTTCCTATCATATTGCCAAGGCCTCCCCAGTAATATATGGCATGCATCCATTGGGATAACATCACACCACACCTCATCCTTGTAGGTATTCCCAATTGAAAACTTTATAAGGCATATTTTATCTATGGTTACCTCATTCCCTTTCTTGAACCATGATATACGATAGGGATATGGGTGCTTCTCACATTTCAAATTGAGTTTATCAACCATCACACTTGAAACCATATTTTCACAACTACCACCATCAATAATAATTTTACATACCTTTCCTCCAGAGGTGCATCTTGTTCGAAATATATTTGATGTCCACCATGAATCAACACCAAGCAACATCCTATTATTTCTCCTTCCTTGGGACAATCATCATCCTCCTTATCATGAGGGTTTCACCCAAGTCTGCAGCAACCTCCATTTCTTCTTCCTCTTCATCTTCAACCATATTTACTCGTGGTTGTTCTCCTTTCCATCTATCTTGTGTAGGATAGTGCAGACACTCAAAAGCTCTGTGACCCTCTTCACCACATTTGTAACATGTATATTTCCTTTGGGGGCTATTCCAGCCATGTCCTCCATTATAACCTCTTCCCCTCTTAAACCCCATACCTCTTTGGTAGTTACCATGACTTTGACTAGAATCTTCATGCCCTTCTGCATTAGAGGATTCACCTTTTGTAGATTCAAATCTACCCCTGCCTCTCATTGGAGATGATGATGGCCCTCTTTTCACACCTCTTCTAAAATTATTCCTCTTGTTCTTTTCTTCTACCTTTAATGCGAGTTGATAAGCATCATCCAGGATATGGATCTAGAGCATACTCAACTCATCTTGTATGGTGTAACTCAATCCATTTATATACCATGTAGCCTTCTATTCTTCAGACTCTCCCTGTTCAACCCTAATTGACAACTTGTAAAATTCATTGGTATACTCCTCAATGCTGAGATCCTTTTGTCTTAGGTTTTGAAACCTTGAAAGAGTGTTTGAGCATAATCTACAGGAAGAAATTTTTCTTTCAGCTTCTTTACCATTTTATTCCAGTTTCAGATCTTTCCCTTTCCATTCCTTTGTCTTTCATTTTGTAGGTGATCCCACTAGATCAATGCATGTATGATGAAAACTTAGTGCATGAAAACTTAACCTTCTTCTCCTTTGAAAGGGTTTTCCACTCAAATAATTTTTCCATGTGATTCAACCAGTCAATCAACTCCTCTGGTCATAACCCTCCACCATAATCAGGAACATTAATCTTGATGTTGTCATTCTTTCCCTCTAAATCCTGGATCAATCTCTCCTCAAATGGTCTCTCATTCATGGTTTCTTCATCTCTCTCATTTTTTTCTTCATCTCCTCCTTCATTCATTAATGGAGGTACTTCTTCAATATCACTATCTAGGTCTACATCCCCATTTGCATGTCTCCTTCTAAGGCGGGTAACTTCTCCTGTGAGCTCAACAACTTGTCTCTGTAGCTCCTGCATATGCCTATTCATCTGGGCATAACCTCCCCTCCCACATCTAGCCATGATTATATAAAATAGAGGAAAAAATTACACAGAAAAATGTAATATGTTACCTTAACTATTTCTGCAAGATCAAAATCTCGCTCTGATACCAATTGATGTGAATCTAACTACAAGAGGTTGAAATACCTCCAAAACACACATAAAAATCTTTGCAAATAAAAACCAGGAGTTTCAAAATATATTTCTTCTCATTCTAGAATCCACACTAATATTTTACATCATTACAATCCTCCTTTTATTTCACGTCTACTCTAAAAACCCTAAAATGCCAAAAATTACCTACTAGAAAAACAACTCGGATGGGCCCCAAAATTTGTGTGCCAAATATGCCTTCATAAATTAAGGCTCACGTGAAATTTTTGACTTATTCTAACAAGTAAAACAAAATTTATTAAAGTTCTAAGACCTAGTCAAAAGCAAAAAAAACATTCGGAGCCAATTTTAGGCCACTAGATGAAGGAATACGGGCCCGAAAATGTGCCAAAATTGGCCCAAACTTGCAAGAAAAGATGACCCTAGCATATTAATAATGTATATCTACCACCCTATAAAATTTCAAGACGATTCAATGGTCGGATCAAAAGTTATGGTCTCTGCAAGTTATGCTCCCGCATCAAATTCTGGAACAATGTAAATAAACCCTAGTTGTTAGTGAAAGATGGAAATACAATTTCACCTCACTTAGGAAAGGCCCAAAATCACCTCAAAACTGATCAAACACTTCAGATCTGATCTCTCCTTGAATTTAGCTTGAAATCAATACCATAGCAATGCAAAAATTGAGAATGGAAATTTCAACAACACTCCCAACAAACATGCAATATTCAACCCTTGTAGGTCTTCAAACCACTCACGAACCGACAACAATAATTCTTCAACAATTGTTGGAAAACTACTAGAAACCACAACTAACTCCTTGAATTTTGATGCTCAATGGAAACCCCTGAATGGAGAATCCTCACAACATAGAAGAAGATTTTTCATTCCCCTTCTAGATCTCTAGAGGATTTTTTTCTCAAGAGATAACTAAGGGTTTTTGTCCTTGGAAATTCTTTTGCAAACCTCTCAAGCTTAGACAAAAATTAGAATTTTATAAAATGAAAGAGATGCTTTACAAGGCTAGACACACTTGCTTTTATAAGCAATCTTGGCTTAGTAGCCACCCACAACCACCAATCAAATGCCTTTTTCCACATTTAATTCTTTTTTTGACACTTATTTCTTCCCATCATGGGTCACATTTTTCCTCAAGAGATAACCAAGGGTTTTTTTCCTTGGAAATTCTTTCATAAACCTCTCAAGCTTAGAAAAAAATTAGAATTTTATAGAATGAAAGAGATGCTTTACAAGGCCAAGCACACTTGCTTTCATAAGCAATCTTGGCTTAATAGCCACCCACAACCACCAATCAAATGCCTTTTTCCACATTTAATTCTTTTTGACACTTTTTTCTTCCCACCATGGATTGCATTTTTCTCCCAGGGGAAATAAAATTATAAAGTGACTTTTTTTTCTAATTTCACTTCATCTTTTCTCTTTTATTTTTAGTAAGTCATTAATAAATTAATATAAGTGCTTTTTATAAAGTGGTATTTGTGCACTTTATAATAATTTATTAAGACTATAGTTTCCCTTTTTATCACCCCTTAGCCATTGGGAAACAGAATTGGGAAAATTCCTTGCAAACTTTTTGGGATATTACACCTCCTGCCTCAAAAGATCTTGGCAAACACTTTTGGATCAACCTTGAGCTCGCTAGTAACTAGGTTGATCTTATTCATGTTGTTATTTAGATTGACACTATTATGCCTTCTTGCAAGGGTCAAAGTAATGATCCCCCCATTGCTGTAAAGAATGATCCCGTGTTTGAAGATCACAGTCTATTATCCAAAGAATACCTCTGTTGACTCAACCAAGAATTCCCTAGACTTGGTTTCCATGAAGTCGCGAGCAAGTTTGAGCGAAAATGTGGTGCATTTTGTTAACAATCCAACCTTTAATGTGGATGTCTAGCCCTCTCTGATAACTCTAAATGATGTCGATGATTCCAATAAAGACCCAATTAAAAAGCGTTATTAGGAGTAAGATTCATTGCTTGGTAAGTAGCAACTTTCTAAGTCTGCTAAAAATCGAATCCCTTCTTCGATTAATGTCCTTGTGCCCGAGGATGGAAGGCTTGTTTTGGATCAAGGTCAGGTCTTTGAATATTCGTCTAGGTCTCAAAAAAAATAGAATGAGGTGTTTGAAGTCTCGCCTCCCTCCTCTGGTCGTTCTATCCCTGACCCAAAACTAGAGTAAGAATATTTCAATTTCTTTCTTGTTGATGAGTATTTTGAAAGCCATATACATATGGAATTGCTGGCTGAGACTTTGTATTTTTTGTGAAAGATGTCAGATGAAGATACCTTCAATTGCTGGTGTGTGTTGAACAAGGAAGCTAAAGGGATCTTGTTGAATTCTTATCAAGGTGTAGGTTCGAAATATGTGTGTTTATTATTTAACTTAGATTTTTCCACCCGCCATGTTCTCTAATATCAAACTTGGAACATTGCTGGCAGCCTTACCTATGTTTAGTCTTAGAGGGAAGATTTCAATCATGAAGATTGTGGCGAGACACACTATCCCCTGTGGCTTGAAATCCCAACTCTACGTGCTGATTTGGGCTCATTTGTTGATCTTTTTGTGCACTATTTTGTATAAGTTTTTAGGTCCGACCCATGGGTGTGTGTGGAGGTTGATTTGAAAAGGAAGCACTATATGCACTATCAATGGTATCTGTCAACAAAAAGTTTGCTATTTGAATCTCCCAAATGCTTGGTTAGTCCTGGAGGGAATATTTCAATCTTGAAGATTGCAGTCAGACACACTATCCCCTCTGGCTTGAAATCTGAACTCTATGTGCTGATTTCGGCTCTTTTGTTGATCTTTTTGTAAACTATTTTGTAAATTTTTTTACACCAGATGGTTGCTGGAATTCAGTAGGTCTGACCCACGGGTGTGTGTGGAGGTTGATTTGAAAAGGAAGCACTATATGCACCATTGATGGTATCCATCAGCAAAAAATTTGCTATTTGAATCCCCCAAATGCTATGTGTGTTTATTGTTTAACTTAGATTTTGCCACCCGCCATGTTCTCTAATATCAAACTTGAAACATTGCTGGCAGCCTTGCCTATGTTTAGTCTTGGGGGGAAGATTTCAATCCTGAAGATTGTGGCCAAACACACTATCCCCTGTGGCTTGAAATCCCAACTCTATGTGCTGATTTGGTCCCTTTTGTTGATATTTTTGTGCACTATTTTGTATAAATTTTTAGGTCTAACCCACGGGTGTGTGTGGAGGTTGATTTGGAAAGGAAGCATTATATACACTATCGATGGTATCTGTCAACAAAAATTTTGCTATTTGAATCCCTCAAATGTTTGCTTAGTCCTGGAGGGAAGATTTCAATCCTAAAGATTGTGGTCAGACACACTATCCCCCCTGGCTTGAAATCTGAACTCTACATGCTGATTTGGGCTCTTTTGTTGATCTTTTTGTGCACTATTCTGTATAAGTTTTTACACCAGATGGTTACTGGAATTCAGTAGGTTTGACCCACAGGTGTGTGTGGAGGTTGATTTGAAAAGGAAGCAATATATACACCATTGATGGTATCCGTCAACAAAAAATTTGCTATTTGAATCCCCCAAATGCTTGTTTTGCTTGTCAATCTCGGGACCATCTAATCAAAGATTGCCCCTCGCATAGACCGAAATCTAGAATTCTGCGAATGAGAATGAAAAATCACCCCTTTCCTCTACCAAAGAGATTGGGATTGGAGGCAACTTCTTAGCATCTAATTCTGGCATGAGGAGGAATACAATGTACTCTCTGTAATGTACCCTTTTTGTGATATTAATTAATTAAAAATATGGGAGATATTTAATCTACTCTTCCCATGGATTAAAGGATAAATATTGGGATAAATGTCTTTACTCCTTTATTTTAAAAATTAAATAATTAATTCTCCTGTTATGTTTTATTTTTTTAAAATATTAGAAGAGGGAGTTAATATTATTTTTGTAGTTTGACTTTTCAGGAAAAGAGACCCATATTAAAAGTGACCCTTCTACATGAGAAAATGTGCCAAAGGAAGGAAGGAAACTTGGAGATTTCAAATGCTAAAGCTATATATGGAGAAATGGTGACCCCTTGGGGGCATGTTGAGAATTTTATCAAAAATATCTTCATGCTTGACAAGGGATGTATGCTCGTGTGATCACATTATAAAGGTGTTCTTTAACACCACCATTACTATGGAGAGTGTGAGACCTTCTAAGCTTTCATTGAGTGAATGTTGCTTGATATATTCATTCAGTGATTGGCGCATTTATTTGAGAAACATTCTACATTTTATAGATGATCTTTGGAGAGTTTTATAGTGTTTTATGATCTGCCATTAATGCTGCAATTATTCCAGCCATAACGACTTGCATGGGTGGTTATTTTGGCATGTTTGGGTGTCTTTTGAAGTAGTTATACAATCTGATCTGTATTGTCACATTGTGGCTCCATTTTAAGAGATTTGGGAAGGTTTTAATAGTATTTTTAAGCTGCCGGTTATTGTTTCTTTTATTCCAGCTATGGCGACTTGATCTGGGTTATATTTTAATCTTATTTGTGTTGGCATAAGTTTCCAAGTGTGGGGCAACTATTCTGGGTGTATTGGTTTAAAGTGTTGGAAATTATTTACGCAAATTATTCTAACCCTAGCAATTGGTTTTCAGATTTTGGCGTCTATTTTGAGGTGGTTTCGGTTTTCAGAAAATTCAGATTTATAGCTCATTGAAAATTCAGATTTATAGAATATTCTACATTTTATTTAGTGGAAAAATATTGATTTTTAAAGTTTCCGCTATTCTGGTGCATGTTTAATAATTTTCAGATCTGGAAAAGATTAATTTCCTAACTAGTTTTCCAATCTAACCCACTACTTTGGGTTGTATTAAAGTTGCCATTGAGTTATTTGAGGTCGAGCTAGGAGGGTTTAATCCTTCTAGAGTTGATTTGGTTAATTAAATTCCAGATTTAAATAATATCATAGTATCTTTCCTCCACTCTTGTGGGGAGATGCAAAGAGGAGATAAGGAGCCATTATCCTACAAAAAAAAGAAACAATGATTCAATGGAGGACGGGGATTTCACTTTGGATCAAGTGAAGTGCCTTCAAGAGTTGATGCAAAGTTGTGGTATGGAGCTTCAAAAAATTGAGTGAACAAATGACCAAGCTCATCAAGGAAGTATTGGTTGATGGCAAATCACCAAATTCCAATGGAGAGGGAAGCTTACATAGTGGGGAAAGGGTCTCTACACGATCCCCTCCCAATTTCTTCAAAGGCACTTTCCTACCTAAGGATACTCATAGAGAGATGGAAGAGCTATCAATGGTGGAGGCCATTGAATCTTACAACATTGAGTATGGTACTTTGCATTTGGCCATAAGGGCCATATTAACCATTGATGAGTTTTGTGCATTGAAGATGGGAAACAAGGAAAATAAATCCCATAAGCAACCCCCCTAAGGACCTTCAACAAAGATTGGGGAAAGTTTCACTTCCAAATTTTGATGGATCTAGCAAGATCTCGGTTAGAGCATGGTTGCAAAATATGGAAACCTACTTCTCCCTCAACCCCATGCATGAGGAAGAGGCCCTTAAGTTTGTTACTCTTCACTTGGGAGGTATGACACATGAGTGGTAGTTCATGGTATGCACACAAAAGGGCATGACTTGATTCACACAATGGAGGAGTTTCAGAAAAGAATCATAGAGAGGTTCAACCAAAAAGATCCAGAAATACACTTCCGGGAACTTGTAGAACTCAAGCAAGTTCATGATGTAGAAGAGTATGTGGCGGATTTCCAAATGATTGCAGTCATGGTGATGGATGTTAAGGAGAAAATATTGGTTGTCCTCTTCACAGAAGGCTTGGTTGAGCCTTTGAAAGGATTGGTGAGAGCATTTAGATTTGGATTTACTAAAAGCTATTACTAAAGCTTTAGATTTGAAATGTGTAGCTTATAGAGGTGATTTTGGGAAAAAAGGGCGGCGTACTAATGCCACTTATCTGCTGTCCAAAAGTAGAAACCAAGGGCAGCCAAGGTCTGATTTTTGAAAGCCCATACAAGCACAAGGGGGACAGCCCCTTGGGTCATTAAAGGAGGCCCCAAAAGGGCCAAATCAGCCCTATGTGCTGCCACATAGGAATCAGCCTTAAAACAGCATGCAAAAGGATGAAAGGGATGAATTGAGAAGGAAAGGTTTGTGTTTTGATTATAATACCTCTTGTGTAAGAGGCCACAATTGTACAAGTAAAGGGAAAATCCATTTTATTGAAGTCATTGATTGAGATTTTTGTGACACTAATGATGTGGGTGATGAGATTGTTGTTCAACATGCACATGAGGAAGAAGAAAAAGAAGTGGAAGGTTCATTTGCAGCTCTTTTCATCACTCCCAAATATCTTCCCTTCCGAGTGGAAGGTATACTTCACAAGCACAAGGTAATCAATTCTATAGATAGTGGGTCAACTCACAATTTCATTAGTGAGAGGTTGGTAACAAGGCTTGATTTGAATGATGAATTTTTCCAAGGATTTAATGTTACCATAGCTAATGGATTTATCTTATCATGCACTAGAAGAGTTTCCAAGCTCTCCATTTCCATAGGAGACTATGAGCTTATTGATTATTTTTATATGATTGACATAGAAGATATGGATTTTGTTTTAGGAGTGCAATGGTTGCATTATTTGGGGGATTTCACCCTCAATTATCAAAACTTGTTACTTAAGTTCATGATGGGAGACAAGAGCATCCTTTTCCAAGGTGTGACAAGAGACTCCACTCTTTGTAATCATCCACCAAGTGAAGTATAAATTTGTTTTATATCTTTTATATCAGGTGATTGGAAGGATTTAATTACTCTAGAATATGCAAAAAAGCAGATTTCTAATGATTTGGTTGAAGGGGTAATTGTTGATGAAAGGTACAAGGTGGTAGATGACCTCATTCTCTACAAAGGAAGGGTGTATTTGGCCCCAAAATCAGAGGTAAAAAGTCTGATTTTAAAAGCAGCACATGATGCCCCTATGAGTGGACACCAAGGGTACTTCAAAACTTACAAGATGGTAAGAGAAAGGTTTGCTTGGAAAGGTATGAAGAAAGATGTTATCAAGCATGTTAGGGAGTGTGTTGTTTGTTAAAAGAATAAGAATGAACATGCTTTCCCAGCTGGTATTTTGCAGCCCCTTCCTATTCCATCCCAAATATGGGAAAGTGTATCCATGGAATTCGTCACCGGTTTGCCAAATGTTCAAGGTAAGAGTTGTTTATATGTGTTTGTGGATAGACTCACTAAATATTCACATTTTCATCCACTTCCTACTATGTTTGATGGCCCTATGATTGCTGATTTGTTTTTTAAAGAAATGTTCAGATTTCATGGAATGCCAAAAAACATTGTGAGTGATAGGGACAACATGTTTATGAGTCTTTTTTGGCAAGAATTATTCCATCTCACTGGCACATAACTCACACCGGGTACTAGTTATCCATGATGGGAAAACTGAAATTGTGAATAAGTGGGCTAAGGGATATTTGAAGTTCTATGTTTCAGGGAAGCAATTTGCATGGATTAAATGGTTACACATAGCTGAGTTT
The DNA here is from genome assembly GCA_019776745.2 of Taxus chinensis. NCBI lineage: Eukaryota > Viridiplantae > Streptophyta > Pinopsida > Cupressales > Taxaceae > Taxus > Taxus chinensis. The sequence continues at coordinate 103,584,140 of CM034157.1, forward strand.
TGTTACAATACCACACATCATATGTCTATAGGTATGACTCCTTTTAAGGCACTTTATGGTTATGATGCTAATTATTTCATGGATGTGGTGATGACAGATAGTAGTGCTTAGTGGACAAGATTTAGTGCAACAAAGTGTTGACATCATGTAGGCATTAAAAGAGAATTTGCAGGAAGCCCAAAGTAAGCAAAAGTTATATGCGGATCAACATAGAAGTGAGAGATATTTTGAGGTGGATGATTGGGTGTTTCTTAGATTGCAGCTCCATAGGAAATCTACTCTCAAACAAAGTGGTAAGGAAAATTTGAAACCACACTTCTATGGGCCTTACAATATTATAAGGAAAGTGCGTAAAATGGCTTATGAGTTAAAGCTTGTGGAAAGTGCTAAGATCCATAATGTATTTCATGTTTTCTTGTATTAAGAAAGATCCAGGGCAACATGTTGTTCCTTCTTTAGAGTTTCCTCCTTTAGATGAAGAAGGCATGTTGATTTTAATTTCGAAGTCTATTATTGATACACGTGAAAAGAATTTGAGAAGACGTAGTTGTTGTAAATATCTTCCCCCCGGGTAGATATAGACAAGCAGAAGAATATGGAAATTAGAGAAACTCAAAACCTAACACTTATTCACGCCAAAAGTCGTGCCCAAGGTGCAGGTCAGAGGCGCACAACAAGAGGTGTCGACATGAAAATGGATGTGCCCATGGCGCAGATAAGAATATGTCGACACGCCAAAAGTAGTGCCCATGGCGTAGGTCAAAGGTGCACAACAAGAGATGTCGACATGCAAAAAGTCGTGCCTTGGTGCACGTAAAGGGTGCATGACATAGAGTGTCGACATGGAAATATTCGCACCTTGGCACACGTAAAGGGCGTATGACATAGAGTTTAGACATGGCAAAATTCGTACTTTGGCACACGTAAAGGGCGCATGACACAGAGTGTAGACATGGCAAAAGTTGAACCTTGGCACACGTAAAGGGCGCATGACACAGAGTGTCAACATGGAAAAAGCCGCGCCTTGGTGCTCGTAAAGGGCGCATGACACAGAGTGTCGACATGGAAAAAGTCACACCTTGGCGCATGTAAGGGTATGTCTGCCAAAACTATTAAGGGAACCCGAAAGATACAGTTCTTCATTTCAGTTATAGGATATTCTTAGTTTTTTGAGATTTTGACTTTCAAAATTTCATGGTTTTTTGTATTTCAGGTTTTCCCAGTTGCCTTGCATGACTTGAGTTTCACCCGTACCTTTCGGGGACTAGTAACTGCATAACCATACCTGATAACTGAATTGAAGAACTGTATCTTTTGGGTCCTTCAAAGTTTTAAATTATTTTTTAATATTGTCAGGTTTGGTGTGTAACTTGGTAGAATCTAGCCTTTTGAGGCTTACTTTCTAACACATCTGGTGACTCCGAAAGGATATAATCTACTAATGGTTTAGCAGTACAGGTTCTCCCAGGTACTATGAGAAGAATTCCAAACAGGTCTGTTACTCGAGAAAGAGAAGAAGGCTATTTGTTGAATACTTGCATCTCTCTACCAAGAAGAGGAAAAACAGGGAAGAATAGTACAAAGGTCTCCATCTCCACCAAATATAACTTTGTCTATACCCCCATTTGGTAGGCCTTTCATCTCGCATCAACCCAGAGTCCTTAGACCAATCAGGATGACACATTAGCAACCACCATCAAGGACCACCTAATCCCTTTGAAAATTTCACTGGGTAGCAGTCCACTTTCCTTTAATGCACAAAATTTTGTTCCAATTGTGATAGCCCTAAATAAGATTCCATTCTTCAATGGAGAAGAATCATACCAAAACTAATCAACCACATTAAATACATTGCAAATTTTTGTGTCATCGATGAAATTGCTGAGATGGATGTTGGTGGTGAAACTCTTAGGCATCTTCCTTCAAATTTAAATCTTTGTAGTGGTTCAGAAGCCTTAGGAGCTAGGTTCTATCCAAAATTGGAATCAATTATGCAGTCCTCCATGAGCCAGTTTGGAGAAAAGGGAGACAATTTGTCTCTACTACAAAAATTGAAAACTATCAAGAGAGCTCCCAACGAGTAGCTGACTGACTTCAACTTCAGATTTCAAAGGTCTTGGGATAGGATTCTAGTGGCCGTCAGGCCAATAGCTAAAGGTGTTTTTCTCTACTATCTTAAGGCTTTGAATTCCAATATTTCTATGTTAATTCATTCTATGGGAGGCACAACCTTACCTGCTGCTTATAGCATTTCCATTAGGGTTGAAAACTATCTTATTCAAGCTAGTAAGCTGGCTCCTAGGCCTCCCATGCCCTTGTATCCAAACTTAGAAAATCCAAGCACTAGTCAAACACCCACTTTGGCTCCTATTCCCACTCCTAGAAATCAAAGTTCAAATGAAACTCCTACTTCATCCTCTAGTGCTTCAAATGAACTCTAGGAGGTTATGAAATAGTTGCAGAACCTTGGAAATGAGCTGGTGATTATCAAAAGACAACAAGCTCAAAGTGCTAGACCGTATCAGCCTCAATCGCAGTACCAGGCTAGGCCCTCATACCAACAAAATAGGTCACTAGCTCAGGTTGCAAATCAAAATCAAAGCCAAGTAATGCCTCCTGCTAATAGACCATTTCAGCCCTATAAACCCAATATTGCATCTACTTCTAAAGCATTAGTACCAGTGCAAAACAACATAGCTCAAGAGTATTATTGGTGTTTCGCATGCAATGAACCTCACAACCAATCTATGTGCTTCAATGGTGCTTTGAACCAAGCCTTGATGGTGAAAAATACTGGCGTAGAGGGTGAAGTGAGTTAAGAAACAAATCAGTAACAAGGGACATCTCAGCAAAACACAGCTCCAAATAATACCGCACTTGCGAATTGGCAAGCTGAGGATTTTTGTGGCATGAATCCAACAATTTCTCAAAATGTAGCAGCTAACACAAGATCAAAGAAGAGGAATATTGGTGAAGTGAATTCATTGGCTCCAAGTGATCTACAACCTTCCATCACTCCACAAGGTGTTGGTAAGAAAAATACCGCTCCAAACATGCAAGGACAGCCCAACCCACCTTCCAAACCAACTCAAATGCCAGCTGTTGCTGCCCATGCAAAAGAAAGGAATGTGTAGCCTAAAGAACAACAAAGGGATATTTCATCCCCTTTCAACATCATTGATCAAATGAATAAGACACATGTGAACATTTCAATGTGGGAATATTTATCCATCCCAGGCCAAAGAGATCTTCTACAAGCTACCATGAAAAATTGGTCAACTTCGAACCAGCAGGTCCATATGTAAGAGAATGTCCTCACAAATGCCACTCATCCTGAAGGGAATCATGGAGGACAACAAGGTAAAGTTTTGAAGCCCCCTCCATTCTATGTTTCATTAATCATTGGGAATAAACTAGTACACAATTGCATGATTGATTCTGGGGCAAGTAGTTTTGTCATGCCTAAGCAAATAGCTGATCATCTTTGTCTCCAATATGAAGTCATATCAAAGGGGGTAGTGCAATTGGATGGGACAGCAGTAGCAATGGTAGGAGTGATTAAAAATTTGAATCTTACCTTGCATGCATGCCCCAACGTTACCGTTCTGCAAGATGTGTCAGTGATAGATTTTCCACCACTCTTTGCCCTATGCTTATCAAGGGATTTCACAGCCAAAATTGGAGGCTACTTATCTGCTGATTGGTCACACATGTTGTTCAGAACAAGATATGGTACTAAGGTCATAATCAGTTCTAGAACCAATTGCAAACTTTCATATTGAGGCTCATACTGCTAAGCTCAAATCAATGCACTAATTGCCCAGCATTTGATCAAGAAGATTATCCAAGCACAGATGACGCTGACACCAAATTTGGAGGCATTCTATGCTTTGACTCTTGATGAATGGGAAAACAACAGGTACATGATTTTGACTCCTTACAAAGAGATGGAGGAAGATGATCTTAGCTAGGTAGTTTATTACATGCATGAAGAGAATACCAGCCTATTCCTTAGTATCATTAAACCAGAGGAAAAAGATGAGATTGAATTATGGTAACTATTCGTTCGATGCATCGAGGAGTAGACAGGGTGGTGGAGGAGGAGAAATTATTGTGTCACCTATAAGGTGTAGAGTATTACTCAGATTTCTATTTTTTATTTTTCCGGTTCTCAAATAACATAGTTGAGTATGAGGCATTGGTTCTTGGACTTGCATTGGGCCAGGAAAAAGAGAAGCATTAAGAACTTGCAGGTCTTTAGAGGACAATGCATCTGATTTTGAATCAAAGTAAGAGGGTTGACATGCTGCAAAAAATGATCTCCTGAAGGGGACTATAAGAATAGGATATGGGATCTCGTTGAATAATTTGGAAGCATTCAACATCATGATCCATACCCAATAAGAAAGAATGAAGCAGCGGATAATGACTGGCTTAGCAATAGCTGGAGGTACATGGTTGACTGTTGTTGATAGTATCAAAAGAGAAATCAAACTGTAGCCTCATATCCAGAGTGATTATAAGTCCAACAGTTCTTAGATAATGACACAATATGGAAAGTTTTTGAGAATTGATCATTAGATCATAAATTTCCTACAAGAAAAAGCATGAGTTCTCATCTAGGAACTGAGACATAGATTGGAGCAGCAATATGGTGATCAAGTGGTCCAGTCGACGGAAAAACAAGATTAAAAAAGGCTTAGTAACACTTGGAATCAATCTTTAATCCTAACGAATAGTTCTAGTAAGGAGAAAGGATAACATTTAATTAAAAGAGTGAAGATTCAGAGCCAATATCTGGTGGGTGAAGGTAGAAGGTACTCCAAATTTTCAAGGTAAACATTGATCAAGAAAAATCATGAATTTCATACAACTTTGTCAAGATTTCCCATATGTCTTTGCTTGGAGCTATGAGGACTTGAGAGGGTTCAATTCCAAAGTTGGCAAATAGCATACCATATTGAAATGGATCTGAAATGCTAAAACTATCAGGAATAAATAGAGACCAGTCAAACCCTCATATTGAGCTTCTAATGAAGAAGGAGCTAAACAAGCTCATAGAAGCAAGTATTATCTTTCCGATCAAGCACTCAAGTTGGGTTCCTAATCTTGGTGCTGGTGAGGAATACAAATGCAGAGAAATCAGGTTGTGTGTGGACTTCCGAGATCTCAACAGGGCATCTCTCAAATACCATTACCCACTTCCTTCAATGGAACAAATATTGCAAGTGGTATCCGGTTCGGAGAGATTCTCTCTCCTTGATGGCTACTCAGGATATAATCAGGTAATGGTGAAAGAAGATGACCAGTTCAAGACGGCTTTCACCACCAAATGGGGCACCTATGCCTACAAGAAGATGCCATTTGGGCTATCAAATGCTGGAGCCACTTTCCAAAGGGAAATGGAAATGGCATTCAAGGGGTTGATCAATAAAATAGTTTTGATATATCTTGATGACATCAATGTATTCTCCAAAAATGCAGTGGATCACCTCTTTCATTTGAGGCATGTATTTCAGAGGTGTAGAAGATTTGGGATCATTGAATCCCAAAAAATGCATATTCTTGGCTCACAAGGGAAAACTTCTAGGCCGTATTGTTTCAAAGGAGGGGTTGACGATTGACCCAGAAAGAGTTGAAGCAATTAGAGTGTTTCCATTGCCAAGTCACAAGAAGGCTCTTCAGAGCTTCTTAGGAAGGATCAATTTTGTCCGCAGGTTTTTTCCAAACTTTGCAGCTCTCGTAAAGCCAATAACACTGATGTTGAAAAAGAGCATGGCATTTAAGTGGACATCTAAAGGCAAGGCAAGTTTTGAGGCAATAAAAGAGGCTATATCTCAATCTCCAACTCTCGTCAATCTAGACTTCTCCAAGGACTTCATGCTATATGCCTTTGGTGGTGGAGACACAATTTCTGCAATCCTGGTACAACAAAACAAAGAAGGATTAGAATAACCAGTTTCTTTCTTCAGTCAAGGCCTGGAGGAATACGAAACTAGGTACTCTTTCATTGAAAAACATGTCCTTGTAGTGATCAGGAGCTTAAAGAAATTCAAGCACATAGTCTCAAACAACAAGATCCAATTGTTGGTCTCTCATGCGGGAGTCAAGGACTTCCTTCTAAACAAGGATCTAAATGAGAAACATGTAGGATGGATCACTCGTGTCATGGAATATGACATCGAAATTAAGGTCACTAAGTTGGTCCATGGAAAGGGATTATGTGAACAACTAGCTTTGAGTCAGCAAGTTGAAGTAGGTGATGAAAAAGAGATTGTCTTGGTACTACAGGATGGTAAAGAATAGGAAGATGATGACGTGCCCACTCCTTTTTGGACTCAGAATATGATACAGTTCCTACAGATAGGCTTATGCCCTCCAAAATTGAGCAAAGCAAAAGGGAGATACTTCATATTACAAGCCATTCCATATGTGATTGTTCATGATGTTTTGTTCAAGAAAGACATCAATGGAGTTCTATTGAGGTGCATTGGGATAGGTCAAATTGAGAGGCTGTTCCAAGATTTTCATGATGGAGATTCTGGAGGACATTTTTCCCCATGGATAATAGCTCTCAAGATAATGAAGGAAGGGTATTATTGGCTGACAGTGTTCAGTGACCGTTATACATGGATAAGAAAGTGCAAGAAATGTGCACTCTTCACAGGCAAAGAAAGACTAGCAGCACTTTCATTGCACCCAATTTTGGTTGACCAACCATTTATGCAATGGGGATTGAACTTCATTGGGGTCATAAATCCAAGCTCAAGCCAAGGCCACAAGTGTATTCTCACGGCAACGGACTATTTCACCAAGTTGACCGAAGTAGTAGCGCTCAAAGAAGTAAATGAGTCTAACATACTAGACTTTTATGAAGGAATAGTGACAAGGTTCAGTGTGCTGGCCACTATCATATAAGACAATGCATTGGCATTCATAGGTTCCAAGATTACAGAATGGGCTGTCAAGAATGGAATCTATTTGAGCACCTCTTCAAATTACTACCCGCAGGGTAATGGACAGCCAGAGTCCATGAACAAGAATTTGCTAAAAATCACCAGAAGAACTTTGGATGAAAACCAAAGGACATGGCATACCAAGATAAAATTAGCATTATGGGCTGATAGGATAACACCAAATAGATCTATAGGTAATTATCCCTACAAGTTGGTCTATGGGAAAGAGGCAGTATTTCCTATATCATTAGAATTGCCAGCATTGGAGCTCATGAAGTAGTTGGAGTTGTCTTAGTTCGAACCAGTGGAGGCCAGGTATGTAGAGTTGATGTAATTGAAAGAAATAAGAGAACATGCAGTTCTGATGATTGAGAAGGATCAGGCCTTAGTAAAAATATGGTTTGATAAGAAGGAAAGAACAAGGACCTTCCAGGAAGGGGACCTAGTTCTGAAATGGGATGCAGATCGGGCAAAACCAGGAAGGCATTCCAAGTTTGATGCCATTTCGAGTGGCCCCTACATGGTCACGGAATGTAAAAGTAGTAATGCATTCCAATTGTCTACATTGGATGGAGAAGAAATCCCGATTCTGGTTAACGGAATCTATCTTAAATATTGCTACTAAAAGGAAAAGGTTTACCATTGTAAATATTAGCCTAGATTTCAATTCCTCTAAGTGCATATGCACATTGTCTTGTCGTAGTTAGGTTTCAATTTCCCTAAGTGCTTTGGCACAGTTTTTGTTTCTCTCAGGTTGAATTTCTATAGTTCACCATGCTCTTGGAGAATGATTTGTGGTATCAGGCTCGGGATCAGAGATCAAGTTGGTTTCAGGTTATTGCTTATGACTCCATGCCCAATTGATTGCTAAAAGGCTACTGATCTTCTACCTAGCAGGTAGGTGATCCCGTTGAGTCACCGAATTATTGTAAATATCTTCCCCCCAGGTAGATATAGACAAGCAGAAGAATATGGACATCAGAGAAACTCAACACCCGACACTTATTCACACCAAAAGTCACACACAAGGCACAGGTCAGAGGCACACAACAAGAGGTGTCGACATGAAAATGGATGCGCCCATGGTGCAGGTAAGAATATGTCGACACGCCAAAATTCGCGCCCATGGTGCAGGTCAGAGGTGCACAACAAGAGGTCTCGACATGCAAAAAGTCGCGCCTTGGCGCACGTAAAGGGCACATGACACAGAGTGTCGACATGTAAAAATTCATGCCTTGGCGGACGTAAAGGGCGCATGACATAGAGTGTCGACATGGAAAAAGTCGCACCTTGGCACACGTAAAGGGTACATGACACAGAGTGTCGACATGGCAAAATTCGTGCCATGGCGCACGTAAAGGGCGCATGACACATAGTGTCGACATGGCAAAATTCACACCTTGGCACATGTAAAGGGCGCATGACATAGAGTGTCGACATGGAAAAAGTCGCGCCTTGGCGCACGTAAGGGTATGTCGACATAAGGATGGATGGGCCTATGGTGCACCTTCAGGAGGCGTAACATTCTGAGCGCTGACAGGAAGCAGACCCTGACCCAAATATTCAGATGGCCATAAATTTTCACAGGGAGCTCGGATTCATGCAAGGTTGGACTTTCCGGAAAGCTTACAAAGTCCTCTGTCCAACGACGACTGGATATGTTTAATTGGGTGAGAAAAAAATATTAAAAATGCAAAATACACTTCACCACTTTTTGGGTTTGCTAGGGTTCTCACCTACCACCATAATGAGATGAATTAAATGCAACCTGGAGGTGGTTGGGGTAAATTTGGATTTCCTCTCTCTTCCCTCCCTCATTCTTCCTATAAATTATAAGGAGGGGATTCTTTCTAAAGGTTGGACATTCTTGTTTTTCTCCTTCCTTCTCCTCTTGCTGTAGGTGGATTTTGTGGAGTTCAAATCCCCCATCTAAAACTGCAATGCAACTTTGCCTCTTTGCATTTTGTAGTGTATTGTATCAATTTTTGGAGAAAATAATGCATGTCTGTGGATGATTCTCAACCCTCTCTTTGTTCATTTGCATCCTCCTAATCTTTCACTGCAAATTTGGTTATTTGTGCATGATCTTGCATTGCCCATTTTAATGGTTTTTGTTTATTGGCAAGACAGGTGTTCTTCATTCCTCGGTGCATCACCTTTATTAGTTTAGGTTTTATTTTTATGCATCTTCTTACCCCTGTCTCCTTGGCAAGTTAGATTAGGTTTTTGAGTAAACCTTCTGCATTTTTATGTGTGCATTTGAACAGAGGAATAGGAACTGGCTTTCATCCAGAGAGCTTTTCCGATTTCGCAAGGTCCCACACTTGGGAAAAGCTCCATGTTATGCAATCACATTGAGAGTCTCAACCCATCGAGTTGCAGAAATTCAGGGGTGCTGTGATTTGCCATCAATAGTATTATCAATGAATATTTGGTAAAACGATTTATTGCTATTGTTAGACAGGTCCTTGCTCTTCCTTGGTCCTACCCTGAACTCTATATCCCTCGGATCTATAGGGAGGGGGGCCTCCACAGATAGAGAGAGGGGAAAGCCCCAACTACATTGGGGTCCAATATCTCTCAAATTCATGCTTGAAAATAAACTAAAAAAACTAACATAGATGTTATGGATCAAAAGAATCTTCTCGATTATAAAAAAAAAAGAACAATAATTATTTTTGACTTCATCCCCCCCTCCTCTCTCTGCCATGGAGGAGCCGAATGAAATTAAATTTTCATGTTCGGTTATGAATTAGAGGCGTTAATCGACACTGGTTTTGTAGCATCCAAATTTGCAATTGCTTGAGGACAAGCAATCTTTGGGAAGGGAGGATTGTAATGTCCTCTTTTTGGGACATTAATTAATTAAAAATATGGGAGATCTTTAATCCACCCTTCCCATGGATTAAAGGATAAATATTGGCATAAATGTCATTACTCCTTTATTTTAAAAATTAAATAATTAATTCTCTTCTTATGTTTTATTTTTTTTAAATATTAGAAGAGGGTGTTAATATTCTTTTTAGATCTTATTGACTTTTTAGGAAAAGAGACCCATATTAAAAGTGACCCTTCTACATGAGAAAATGTGCCAAATGAGGGAAACTTGGAGATTTCAAATGTTAAAGCTATATAAGGAGAAATGGTGACCCCTTGGGGGCATGTTGAGAATTTTATCAAAAATATCTTCATGCTTAAAGAGGGATGTATGCCCATGTGATCACATTATAAAGGTGTTCTTCAACACCACCATTATTGTGGAGAGTGTGAGACCTTCTAAGCTTTCATTGAGTGAATGTTGATTGATATATTCATTCCATAATTGGCACATTTATTTGAGAAGGCAATCTGTATTTTATTGATGATCTTTGGAGAGTTTTATATTGTTTTATGATCTGCCATTAATGCTGCAATTATTCTAGCCATAACAACTTGCATGGGTTGTTATTTTAGCATGTTTTGGTGTCTTTTGAAGTAGTTATACAATCTGATCTGTATTGTCATATTGTGGCTCCATTTTAAGTGATTTGGGAAGGATTTAATAGTATTTTTAAGATGCTGGGTATTGTTGCTTTTATTCTAGCTATGGCAACTTGATATGGGTTATATTTTGGTATGTTTGAAGGGTGAACAAGCAATATATTTAATTTGATTTGTGTTGGCATAATTTTCCAAGTGTGGGGCAGATATTTTGGGTGTATTGGAATGGTTTAAAGTGCTGAAAATTATTTATGCAAAAATATTCTAACCCTGGCATCTGGTTTTCAAATTTTGGGGTCTGTTTTGAGGTGGTTTCGGTTATTAGAAAATTCAGATTTATATCTCATTGGAAAGGCCTTGATTTATAGAATATTCTACATTTTATTGGGTGGAAAAGTATTTAGTTTTGAGTGAGATATAAATTTTTGAAGTTTCAATTGATCTGGTGCATGTTTAATTAATTAACTGCTGCAATAATTTTCAGATCTGGAAAAGATTAATTTCCTAACTAGTTCTCCCATCTAACCCACTACTTTTGCTTACTCCAACCCCATTTGGGTTGTATTAAAGCTGACATTGGGTTATTTGAGGTCAAGCTAGGAGGGTTTAATCCTTCTAGAGTCGATTTGGTTAATTAAATTACAGATTTAAATAATATCCCAAAAGGGGATATTACAATCTCATATTGCAGATTTAAATAATATCCCATGATTTTTTTGGTGTTTTTTTCCTAGTCCTACTAGTAAAAGTGATGTTGGTGGGGGGAGTGGTAGGAATTTTGGGAGCCACATGAGAAGGATCCGTAAATCTTTACAATTATTAGAGGATAAACCTTCAATGTGAGGCATTGTTAGTGAATTTCTGGATGTTCACCTGCTGAAAAAGATAGTGTGGTGAAGTCTTTGTCGTATTCCTTGGCCTTCAGACAATGATCTCACAGTTTCAGGCCCAAATGGTATGGGGATTGAGTATGGATGACAGGCTAAAAGAAACCAGCGAAAATTGCCTTCCTCACTTGCTCATGTGGACAAAGGTGTAGGGGATTTTTCCCCCAAGCCACGCATGAATAAGTACAAGGACGCGATGATTCATTCTTCAAAATGTCATGACCTGAGTTTTGAGATGGAAAACCAATTTAATAGCCTAGGAATTCTTCCTCCTTCGTAATGAAGCTTCCCCTTATGTCTTGAAATGTGTTGTAATGTCTTTATCGTATTCCTTGACCTTTAGAAAACGATCTCATAGTTTCAAGCCTAACTGGTATGGAGATTGAGTATGGATGGCAGGCTAAAAGAAACAAGAAAAAATTTCCTTCCTCACTTGCTCATGTGGACATAGGTGTAGGGGATCTTAGCCCCAAGCTAAGCATGAATAAGTACAAGGATGCGATGATCCACTCTTCAAAATGCCTTTCCCTGAGCTTTGAGATGGACAACCAATTTAGCAACTTAGGAATTCTTCCTCCTTTGAAATGAAGCTTTCCCTTATGTCTTGAAATGTGTTGTAATGTCCCCCTTTTCAAACTAGCACCAATTGAAGACTTATTTCCATTTCTCTTCTCGTGGCCAAGAGGGAAGTGCACAAGGGAATCGCTTGGGTTTCATTTTTTATTTTCTTTTATTGTTATTAATGTTTTTCTTCAGTGTTTTACTCCCTAAGCCAGGTCAGTTGGGATTATAATGCTTCCAACATGAAATTAAAAGATAAAATAAAGCTCATTAAGAGGTTGGCAAGGTTGGGAAGTTTCCAACATGGAAATAGAAGATAAAGCAAGCTTAAGAGGTCGGTCTACACCTTATGAACTCTTGGTGCCAACCAAAGGGTATAAGAGGAGTCTTAGGGGCTCATTTGCACATCACTTTTTGGCATATACACTTTATACTTCGTCTTCAGGGTTGATTGCTATAATTCTATTCAACTATTGGGCAGCAATCCGTTAGTGTGGCATCCAAGGAGGAAGAAACCCTTCCTTGTAGGAGATTGGAGGATGAAAACCCTTCAATTTGGTGGTGTTGAAGACTTTCATTGAAGACCATCTTGCTAGTTTGCATCTAGGGCATTAAGGAGGAGTGATTTCAAGGGTTTTAATATTATTTGGAGCCCCTCTCCTAGGGAGCGACTTGCATAGCAGATCATTTAGGTGCCTTCTAGGGCACAAAACTTCATCATTTTTTGATATATTCAGATTTGGCATAATTTATAAGTCTAGTTTCTGTCATATATCACCATTATTGGGATTTAGAGACTCCATTTTTGGTCATTTCTCTTGGCTGTACTTCTATTGTTTATAATTAAATGTGGAGCTGAGTATTTCATTGGATTTTATGGTGAAAAGTGTCCCAAAATATTCTTAAAGTGTTTATCTATGTTATGGATGATTTCTATGGTGATATTTGGTTGAATTTTCACTCTTTGCAAGCTATTGTTCACTGCTATTCAAAATTTCAGTCTGCTGTTATAAAAATTAGAATTTACTTCACTTGGGGTTTGTGCTATTTCCTTGTTTTTCAGTTTCAGCCCTAGAAAGGGACATTACATGTTTGTGCGTGGTACTTTGTAGTGGGTTAAATCGGATGTGATCTTCTTTCATGAAGTCAAATCTATGGGTTTTGAGCTTAGAAACAAGATGAATTATTGTGGGAATGGGCCCATTTTGGGCCTGCAAACATTGTCAGTGGTGTGGGGGGTGGTTATCACCCTCTCTTCATATCTCCAAATTTATGTGGTTTCCCACGATTCTGATCTTTGATGATTGTTGTGTTTGGCTCACTCTTTTAATTTAGGATAGGGTGATTGGTTTGTGTGTTGTTTATGATCCTAATCTTAGTTCAAACGTGGAGTAGGTTGTGGGATTGGATGGCTTCATCTTTTCCTGTTGTGGAGTGGATTGTTGGTGTGGACATTAATATGGTGGAGTGGGAGGGTGACAGAGGTAGACAATCGGATTATGTGGTTAGTTGACTTGAAGAACAAGCTTGGGGTCAGATGCAAGGAAGCTCTCCAAATCTTTGACCTCAGCTAGAAACAGAACGGGTTAGTGAATGGCAACTAGTTTGCTTGGTCCAATTTTCACCAAGGCATTCAAAGAGTGCATGTTGGGCTTGATCATTTCTTTGGTCCTCATGAGGGCATGACTTTCTCTAGTTGATGTTGGCCCATTAAGGTGCTCATGGATTACAAGTTCAGGTCATCTTCTGATCCAAATTGTGGTTTCTCTTGGACCTTTGGTCAATTCGCCGCCCTCTTCCTAGTTTAAATTGGATGCCTCTAATTGGAGTGGGAAGATTTTCGTGCCCTTGTTCATAGAGTTTGGAACCTTTCTCACCGCCTGACTAGTGATCAAGGGTGGATCCTTTGTTTGGAAGCAACAATCTATCGCACAACCAAGTTTATGAGAGGATGGGGTAGGATGATTGCGCAAAAACGAATGAGGGAATTGTGTAAGTCTCGGAATCGTCTAGAGGTAGTCCACATTGCTCTTAAAGCTGGCCTGCATAGTGTGTCACTTCAAGAGGAGGCAACATTGGAATCGATTGTTTTTTGTGTTGAGTAGTACATTGCCAAGGGTGTCTGGATTCATTCCCGTCTACAATGGATCCACGAGGGTGATGAGGGCTCCAAGTTCTATTTTGACTTCCTTAACGGGAAGGTTAATGTGCAGAAGGTGTTTGGCCTCTATTGACCTGACAATTGCCTAGTTGAGGATCCTTCTAGGCTCAAAAGTATGTTTAAGCACCATTTTCAAAAGATCTTTGCCCCTTATTCTCTAACAAATAGAGTTGTGGCTTCGAGAGACTCTTATTGCTGAGAGGTTCCCTGCAAGGTTTCTAGTGGGGATAGGGAGAAATTGGGTAGAGACAATTTGAAGGAGTTATATGTTGCCTTATATTTTCCATGCAAAATGGCAAGTCCACGGGCACGGACGGCCTCCCTTGTGAGTTCTTTAAGGCCATGTGGGATACCATTGGAGATGATTTATGTTCTTTGGCCTATCAGGTGCTCATTATTGGTTATCTTTCTAAATCTCTCAATCAAGGGGTTGATCAAGTTGACTCTTAAAAACGCTCCCAGGGACACTATTGCGGGTTGTCGGCCAATTACACTTCTTATTGTTGTGTATCAAATCATTGCCAAGGCCTTTGCTCTGAGGATTCATTTGGTTGCTAAGTATGTGGTGTGCCCAGAGTAATAGGGTTTGTGTAGGGAAGGTTTATTCTTGACGCGATGGTTTCAACTTTTGAAGTTTGGGATTGGGCTAGAGAGACTTGGTCAATAGTCATTGATTCTAAAAATTGACTTCGACAAAGCATATGAACAGATTAACTGGTCTTTCATTTTGGAGATGCTAACTTGTTTGGGCTTTGGCCTTTGATGTGTTGTTATGGCATCCACCCTCTTCATCAATGTTTCGACGTTTATTTCTATTAACGATGATTTATCTCCGTAGATCCTCCTGGACTGCTTCATCTATCAGAGGTGTCCTCTGGCCCCTTATTTGTACATTTTAACAACAATTACTCTTGGCTATTTTCTTGAGTTTGCTTGGGTGGCTAGTCTATTTTGTGGTATCTGACTTCCTGATGGTTCAAAGATGATTACTAACCACTTTGTTGATATTCCCTTCTCTTAGCGAAGGAAAATTAGGAGTTAGTTGACGATGATCTTTCTTGTTTTAGCATTTTTTGCATTACATTGGATGCTATTGTCAACGACTATAAAAGGAACTTGTGGCTGGTTAAATTGGACACCCCTTCTCATTGGATTCCTGCTGATTGGTCCTTTGTTTTCCCTGGGATCATTGTCTGTTGTATGGGTATCCCCTTTGGCATCCATGTGGGAATGGTGTCTTTATAGGTTTCAAAGAAAAATTCACATGTTGCACTCTAAGGACTTATTGTTTGTTGGTAAGTTGATGGTGGTGAATCAGATTTCATACAAGCTGAGGGTTTTGGCTTGACTTGTCCTTTACCAATCCAAATGGGTAGTGCAGTCACTTGAAGGCTTGGGCTTCCTTTCAAGGTTAGGCTGGCCAAGAGTGGCTTTTTCAATGGCCTTTGCCTAGTTTGTAAGCTTTCCATGATGGTGAAGCACATCCTTTGGGAATTCTGGTTCGCTAGACTTTGGCTGCTCTCTACTTTAATATGAATCCCATCATATGTACTTACTACTTAACCAGAAACACCCTTTATCCCCGGTCTTGAATGCTCATTGCCTCTTTATGGACCTAGAAGATAGATGGATTCGGCAGTTGCATAGTGTTTGGTCATTTCAGATTTCATACAAGCTGAGGGTTTTGGCTTGACTTGTCCTTTACCAAGGGCTTCCTTTCAAGGTTAGGCTGGCCAAGAGTGGCTTTTTCAAGTATTGATGACTCTTTGAGGATTGGTGCATGGTGTTGCTTTAGAACAAGCTTCATTGGAGTTCGGCCTTACTTGGAGACTGGTTCTCAGGTCCGTATAATGTTTTCTAGTTTATGGAACTGCTTAAGAGTTCCAGCTCTTTTTACCATTTGGAAAATTATATGCAAGCTTTTCTTTTTTCTCAGGAGGATAGTTCTTTGTCTGCCTTCTGTTATATGTAGAGGGATGAAGCTTGCCATCAACTTCTGTCCAAAGGAAAGTTGTTAATCAAAGACCCTCATTCCTTGGATCTAAATTTGTATTCTGATTTGATTGCTGCTCTTATTGCCTTTAAGATGAGATTATGATTGGCATTATACATATTGATATTTTCTTTGTATAACTCTTTGTAAATATTTTTTGTATTAATATGACACATCTTTCACAAAATAAAATGATCACATTTAAAGTGGCACTTTTGTCATATTTGAAGTAGCTATCGCTGAACTTTGCACTCTCTATCACAATCTTACTCTTTCGGATGAGATTCAAAGACATCTTTTGGCCAATGCCATATTCCTACTAGCTTTGATCATTCTACCCTTAGTATTGTTTCGGATCTAGAAAGTTTTTCGGGTTATCGTCTTAGCTATCCTATCAACAATAGGCATCCTCCACCTTCTTCTATAGCTGTTACTACTGTAGATGAGGCTATTATTGATTATCTGCTTAACCTTGATAGCGGTAGTACACATACAACACATAATGATAATATACATGTGCATGATCTTGCTTCTAATACTAGCCGGGATAATTGTATCACTTCATCACATACTCGCATTTCTGAAAATGTTTCAAGTGATTCTATGGTTACATCTAATACTAGTTCTTCTTCATTATACATTGACGATACGCTTGATGAAATCCTTGCCTCGAAATCTTTGTCTGATATGGATGAGGCACATGCTAGCAATGATTCCATCTCTTTGCATACTACTGAATGTGAAATCCCCGCTCCGTTTTCATCTCCTTCTGAGATTGTGTCTACTAACATGCATTTTCAATCATCACCACCCATTACTTCATCTCCTAACAATTCTTGCAATGGTATTCCTAATGATGCTATTGATATTCCATGCTCTTCACCACCCATTACCTCTTCCACACCTGCATCTACGGTGCCTATAGCGTCAACATCCTCCACTTCTTTTGATATTCCTATGATCACTCATAATGGAAAGATACAACCGCTCAATACACCATCTACATCTCTGAATTTTCCATCACAGGAGAGATTTTTGCTCATATAAGTTGTTGGTCAATTACAATCTCAGGTCGAATCTATCACTCTTGAAAACAAGGCCTATTAAACTTCCATTGATAACAATTCTTTACATGGAAACTCTATTCCAAAAAAGATTCACAATTCAACATTTCCTAAGGATTTCATTATACCTACATTTTCTTTCTTTGATGGTACTTACAACCCATATTTACATATCAAGCACTATTCTCTCGCTATGGCTTCTTACTCCCATGATCATTTATTACTTAAGGATTTTTGTCATAGTCTTACTAATGATGCTCTCCAATGGTTCACACATCTACCTTTCGGATCTATTAGTACCTATTGTAAGATGGAAGAGGCCTTCCTTCGACACTTTATACTTAACAATGGCCCTAGATGTCTTACCTGGCTTACATCAAGGTAGAAAAACCTATTATTGATTACATTTTGTGATTCAATGCTTTGTATTTCAGTTAGTCTTTCAGCCCATTGACTTAGAGAAGTAATTCATCTTTTGTCGTGGCTTGATTCCCTTTATGCTTGCAATATGATACATGTGAATCATTCACACTCTTATCTATAAAGTCATTGATTTAGAACAAGATCTTATTGTTTCCTATGTTATAGATCCTCCTACTACTATATCATCTAGTTCTTCTCCTCTTCCATGTGTTGAGCATCCTCCAAGGTCTCCATCTCCTCCACCCCACAAGCAAGTTCAGTCTTCTCCATTCACATAAACATCCTTTATCTCCTCCACGCATGGGTCTCTACCTCAAAACTTAGCATCTCCCCCAAGGGAGTCATTATCCTTTTTCACATGTTAGCCTCATGATGTGTTGTGATATTTGCTCGACAAGCACTTGATTCATTTACCTTCTAATCAACATCATCCACCTCATCACTTTCAATGCCAACGTGATCGACCTTATTGCAACTATCATTGTATTAATGGTCATTGCGACAATGACTGTTGCGCACTTCATGATAGTTTACACCAATTAGAATATAGGGGTGTCATTTACTTTGGGTCTCACTCTCAAGAGCAGTCTATGTCTCCACTTCCATGCAAGTGTGTTGTTACTCCAGTTGCACTTATCTCCTTTGTCTAGTTCTAAGGTCATTATTCATCCACCACCACAGGTCATTATTCATGCATGCCCTCCATCTCATCATCCATCAGTTGCATCATCTCATTCACTGTGCTAGTGCTCCTAATACACATTGGCTTGCCTAAGTCGTCAACATTCTGTGCTTCCCTCTACTACATCTCCCATCATTAGCACCATTTCATCAGGCATTCAGTTTGGTTCATACACTCATGTTGCTTCCATTCCACATGCTTCCACCGCTCCACGCCCGCTTGGTCTTTGGTAGGTGATTTTTCTCACCTTACCCCCTGATGATGCACTCATGTTCTCATGGTTCTTACATGACTATTGAGGGATATGTTACAATAAGAACCTCACCATATCTTTGTCCTACACATTATATTGATATAATTATCTAGTTTATACTTTCATATAATTTCCCGATGATGCACTCTTGCTTTAGGGTTCATTCTTAGCTGTTGAGGGGTCTTAAATAAATGAACCTTATCATCTACACATTGGGGGCATTGTTATTCTCCTTCCCCCCCTCTTCATCATACTAACACACACTTAAGTACACTTTTACGATCATCTCATTCACATACTCTCTTACATCATTCATTTTATACATACTTTACTATTCATCACAACTCTATGCGTACATACAATACACTCTTCATCATTTATCTATCACCTAGAGCAATCACACTATATATATTTCATACACTATTTCATTATCAACATACGTTGTCTCATTGCAACATCTATCTAACTAAAACAATGATCAAATTATCACATTATCAACATATAGTGACAACATCAACATCAATGCATCATCACATCAAGATCAACACGAATCATGATACATTGCTATCCATCACATATACACATCAATATAACACACATGCCAATACGACATACCATATAATGTTCTATATATCATAGTTACAAAAGTGTCAATACTGAGGGGAAAGCCCCCGTCACTACATCACTATATATCATATCTCATCATCACTACCACTATCTACAACTACGGGAGCTCTAAAACTAGAAGCTTCACCGCTAAGTCTACGTTGTTGATCACAGCCCCTATATCTCTCTACCTATCGACATAATAATGTAACCTCAGTCGACTGCTCCACAAAATGACCCTGTAGCTCCACAAACCTCATAAATACATCATGTGCTAGGAGACCTCCACCCGCAGCCTCTCTAGCTCATTTTGTCTCCTCTCGTGCCTCATCCCTCTTGCTCAGTAACACGGTACACATTCTTGCCACTAGCGCCACTGGATCAAATAAATGAGCATGCTCACCCGCAATGGAAATCACCCACTCTAGCATACCACCACCTATGAGTACATCAGTGGGTGCATTCTGCATCAATGTGGGGATAGATGTTTCCACAATCAATGACTAATGCGCATCATCTATATCCATTGATCAATGCATTAGGCAACAATGAAAATTACACAACCAAATAACAAATCACAAATATAACTATACAAATACTCATGCTCTGATATCATTGTTAACAACCACACCTATATGGGGGCATGTCCTTGCCCCTATACTCCTCTAACCCCTGACAGTGCTCTCGCTGCATAAAAATTTTATTTTGGAAACAAAAAATACCCATCGATGTGATCTGCCCACCATGCACAGTATGCCTCCGTACACCCTGCATCATCCACATCTATAATTTATTGTCGATTGATCACCACGTACCTCATCTAACCCATGAGGTACTAGCTATGCAGTCATGTGGGCCCTGTGAGGCTCTAGCCCTCCTTATGCCCTATGGCTCTCACTATATATATGGATATGGGGGAACATCCTGGCCCATACCAAAACTAATCATGATAACATGCTCCCCTTAGAATAACTTGGCCACCCCTGGAAATTCAGTCCTCTAGCCACGTAGTTCTATTGAATACATTATAAATCTACTACATCCTCTAGCCATCCTCCATAGTCTCGGTATGGCTCCATATCATGGCCTCTGGCCCCATACGATATAACATTACTCTATAGGTATATGAATCCATCTTCCTACTACAAATACCTACCCATCTCCCAGTGAATATATCTGTCCTTAGCCCACTCTGCACACAAAGTGGTCCACCATTCTGTAGCCTCAGTGATTGCAATATTCTCGTAGCACTCATACATGTAGCAATGTGGTAGCTCCAATCCCACCCCATGCTCCTCATGTGTATATGTGTATAGATCTCTGTATACAAGTGGGCCAATACACATCATGCCCAAGCATATCTTGTCTCCATCTCTATCCAAAACAAATGTCATGCATCTTATACAAAATGCCTACACCACCACCCTCCACTGCAACCGATGAAGCAATCACAACAATAAAACTTCTGCAATCGCGAACCCCTGACCTCAATATAGCATCCAGACTAATGTCGACCTCAGTAGGAACTTGGGTCCCTGTAAAGTACCACCTAGTGACCCTCATATGTCTCTGAGCATCATCAATAGCCATCACCTAAACCCTCTCATTAACAACAGGTAATCACAATATGTGATATACATCCTCCAAAATCACGATCATCTTGCCCGTAGGCAACCAAAATGTGCAAGTATCTACACACCATCTCTCACACAAAGCAGTTATCATCGACATATTATGGGGCACATCCCCCATCCTCATTATGTGTCGTAGGCTGACATGGTCCAATACATCCCACTCATCATCTAACAAACCCAATCCTACCAAGGTGCTCAAATGGTAGCCACCACGGAACTCTCACAAATGAATATCCCTCTACACACCACAAAATGACAATAAACAAAATTCTTAGTCATCTATTTCATGAAATACACCTACCTATTAGCTAACATCAATCCAAATGGCATTGGTTTTTGCATTTCATGTTGAACAATGAATTCTCAGAACTACCCTTTTGGGTCACTAGCACTCCCAAGTTAGACACAATGGCACCCAAGAGTAGGTCACCTAATGTCCATTCCTAGGGCATAGAGTCCTAAAGGTTGTTAGCGCCTTCACCACTCTTTCCCATGTTTGAAATATCCTAGAAAAAAAAAATAATTTAAAGAATTTGAGTCACAAATTTCACAAAAATAACTAATTTCAACAGAATTTTTGAAAAAAATCACACTTACTAGCTCAGCTGTCATATTGGGACGCCAACAACTACCACCATTCTCTAAATGACTCAATTGTGGTGCTCTCACTTGAGGCATCTTCACACACCTAAAGCTCCAAATCACATTGCAACAATAATCTTAAATGCTTAGTTTCTAATTCACCTTTTCATGTTTGCTACCATTACTATAGTAAATTTGCATGCCTTCTCCGATTACCTAATCAAATGCATGATTTAAATCATATCTGCAATTGCCCTTCTACATCTAATTCAATCTTCGTATTGGTCTCCTTATTCTCTTGCAATAAAATTATCCAACCTATCCTGTCTTTTTATTGAAACCACTATAGATTCCATCCTTATCTTCAGATTTGATATGTAGTACCAGTTGTTTCACAAACTTCTATTTTCTACACATTCCATTCCTATCACATTGGGGTTAAATCACTCAAATACCTAAGGTATAATATACATTGTACGCACTAGATGGACATGTGCAATTTCTTAAATTCCATACTTCAGTGTGAACATGGGAAGTTCTCCACAACATCAATAATGATCTGGGAACATAATCTTACTATGCAACCATTATGATTTAGGTTTCACAAATCTTTACTTGGAAGCCTTCTAGAAATCCATATTGTAGATATTTGCTGAATATAGATCGGTTGATAGTTATAATGTTCGAAAACCAAGATGTCAACACTTACTATTTTGTCCTACATATTGATTATTTCCCTATATTTAAGATCTTCCCGACTTTCACTTATAGCAATGGTTTCCTAACTTTTAATGCTAGGAATAGGCCGATTACCCACATTACTAAGTACGACTGATTAAATTCAGTATCTTTTCAATTGTCCAATTCACTCCCCCTATAACAATAATATATGGATATTTTGAAATTTTGGATGACAGTGCTTCCCTTCATACTATTTTCGTCCATCAAAACTTACAAAGGAAACTTCCAACACCATTTTTACTATATGTGCACTTGTATGAAATTCTCCTTGTGAGGATACTTAGTAGAGACCAAAACAAATAAGATTACATCCACTAAATTTGAATTCAAACTAGTCCATTGTTGGTGACTCTAGGAAGGCGTTCGCCTCCAGTCACCATTTCCTATTCATTTCTCCATGTGTTGCAATTGCTGAATTTCTTTTATGGATGTTACAATCCACACAATTTGAATCAATAGTTGCCTTCATTTTGGTGTAATAACCCGTCGATGATTAAATTTTCGAAAGCTCTCATGGGGTACTCAGTAATGAGGCAATCCACAATTGATGGAACTCCTTACAAAGTCATATTTTGACAACAACTCACAAATTTCATGACACTCTTTTGATCAAACATAGAAGACTCAACTAAGGTTTATTTAAAAAGCAATGTGAGATTTTTAAAATGACTACATGGCTTTGAATATGAAAATTGTTACTATTAAACAATTTTCCCAGGAAATCACTATTCACAATGAAAATTTTTACAACTCAAATGATAAGGTTTTTTATAAATCTACTTAAAACAAATGGCCATGAATGGTTAGTTTTAGAATAAATGAAATTGTACATAAAAGATGGACTGATAAAAATTGAACCTAAAGTAATCAATATGGTTCCTAAATGACAAGGAATACCAATTCCATTCGCAACAAGTAGCTTGTCTTTTAATACTGCTAATTGACTCTTTCTTTTACCTTGAACACATTATGGCCTTTCCTATGAGACATATTAATAATGTTGACCACAATGAACTATAATCCAGAGAAACCTTGCACATTTAAATTCTGAAATGGTCAAATGCTAGGAGGGATCTCATGACTTATCCAAGGCTGAACTTAACTCAAAGAATCCAATCCAATGAAGATATTGAACATTTTTCATTTTACATGTGTACTCACAATTAAATTTTATCCTAATAGATCAAGTGATTTAGTATGACAGACCATAATAACTTCTGAGACTGTCACCTCAAGTAGGCTTAGACGAAACCCTGATTTCAATGGAATAGTTTCACATCATAGGTTGATATGGAACGTATGAACTACGATGATTAAAGTATCACCTTAAAAATTGAAATGTTTCCTTCTGCAAACTATCACCCAAAACATCACTATTTTATAGACATGACCATTTTAAATATGGGTTTTCAACTTCCAAACTTCATTTACATTCATAGGAATAACTTAGTGAAAAAGAAAATTTTCACAATTTTAGGAATAAGGAGAATCCTATCACTAAGGTATCCAAATTTGTGTCACATAAATGGTATGACATTCCAACCAAAAATCTGCAAACGAGTGGCACAGTCTACAAATGATATTTGAGAAACTCTGCACGCTTGAATGAATATTCTTCACACACAACAAAAGCAAATGTTGAGTATTGGTGTAGGATTACATAGATATTGTTCAAAAGATTCAATGTTGATATGAATCCAATCAATATTCACATTCAACCCAAGGATTTTTGGGCAAGAACTACTCAATGGAGCTTCTCAGGCAGGCATCTAATAAAGAACTATGTTTGAATATTTTGAAGATATCAAACTTGGGGCTGAAGAAATCAAGGTTTGAAATATACGAATTAGCTTTCCATCAAGGGAAACGGAAATTTTGGTAAAAATTCATGATCAAATTTGATTAAAATTTCAACATAATTTTCTATGGGTTGCTTTAAAAAACCATCACATAAATCCCTATCGATTACTGACACTCAATCATGGCTTTTCTACTATATCACGAGTTCAATTGCTCACTTGAAGCTCTTCACACAGATTTCTGCATAGCTTTGAATCCATTAACAAGGTATAATCACTCAAATACATTAATATTCCATTTTGCACAATTACTAGGATAATTCCTAACATTAGTCTACCACGCTATCATCATTATTTGTAATCTTTTGACCTAACCAACATCGTATGGTTTCAATCATATTCGAAGCATTGTTACTCCAATTCTTATCTTGTCATCAAGTTTGTTGTTCTCTTCAAAATTCCACTTACTACCATATCGTACACATTACACAAACAATATATTCCTCCTTGACATCGTTTCAACTTGATATACACACACTTTTTTGCATATCTATCATATATTCACTATTCATCATTACATGCTTATTTTTCAGCTCAACTTTCGTTCTCATCATCACTCTCCCTTTCATAAAAAAGGGGGGCATATACAATTGGGGTCATCCTATAATCCCCCTCACACCATTACACAGATCATTCTACATTTATAACTCTCTAATTATCAAAATTTTCTTGTACATCACAACATTTCATACCACTTTCTAGTGATTCTCCCTAATGACCTAATCTCGGGGCAATAAGCGTAAAATCTCTCCATGAGTAATCGATCAATCAATCAAACACATTCAAATCTCAACAACACAAATATTTTACTACTCTAAATCACATCAATCAATCAACACAACATAACATATTATCCTCCTAGATGACCTAACTTGGGAGTTATATCACCACTTTCCCAGATGACCTAACATGGGAAGTTTATTCTACATTTTCTATTGCTTCCAGATGACCTAACATGGAAGCCATCTCATACACATTTGGTGACACCCTTGGAGTGGGGGTAAATGAGACGTCATTTCCATTCCTATACTCCTCCTATATGGGTTATTCACGTTTGATCAAAATAAATCAAAATGGATCCAAATGAACAAAATTTGATCTATGTTCATCTACAATGGCTAGACCTTTTGAGGATGTAGTTAAAGTTGGAGGGTAAAACTAGACCTCTCTCCCTACACTCTTCCTCTGGTGGCTAAGGATTCCCAAATCCTCATTTTTTCACACACACAAATTGGGTTGGGAAATGATCACTCCTTACCCCATAACACATCTCCATCAATGAAAAAATCAAAATCTCCAATCACTCAATATTCAAATCATCAATCTCACTTTGTGTTCCTCATAACGGTCCCACGTCTCTTGTTACGCCACATGGATTAACACGTTGATCCATGGTTCCAGCTATCATGTTCTATATGTTCTTATTTTGCGTGTACTTCTGTAACATGGGCTTCTTCAGACTTCTTCTAGGTATATTCCTTACTTCCTTTGCACTACTTGAATTTCATTCAAATGGCATAAAGGGGGGAAAATGTAGACAAAAAATCACACACTACTATTTACTATACTGCCAAGTATGTTGTTTTATAAATGGATCTTGCGTAAGAAAAGTATTCACTAATGACCCATTCCTAGTCCATCCATTGTCTTATTGGTTTCTATTTATTTTTTCTTTGACAATTGTCACTCATACACCTAGTTCAAGTCATATCACCTGGATCCCTGTTAGTCAGTCTCCACTCATTTGTTGTCATTTTTCTCTAGACACTAGCGCCTAGGACTAGATACTAGTGCACCAAGGCTCATGTCCATCTATGGGCACCCGTGTCCTCTTTATGTTTGATCTTATTTTTGACATTTGAGGTTGGTCTTTTTGGTTTTCCCCACTCATATCCTAAGGTATAGTTGGCATGTCAGGTCATTAGTGTCAAACTTCAAGCAATAGATCCTTATATAAACACAACATACATACCATTATAATGGCAGGAAATTTTATCAAGGGCTATCTATCTACATATCTCAAGGGATTACATTTGGGCACATTATTCTGCATACACACTGCATAGGAAGGGGAGTTCATTCTATTCCATCCACACATTTGCATTTTATCTAGCTACCACCTGCTATCTTGGCATCATTGGCGCGAGGGAAACCTAGGAGCACTATTGCACACACAAGCACATAGAACTACATTGGGTCTGAGATGTAGTGCAGTGCTCAGTCGTAAGTTCACCATTGTGACATCTGAGGACAGTCTGACCCCTCATTTTGCATCTTTCTTTTTTAGGATTTGATGTCTTTTTTAGGGTTTTGCAGGAGGATATTTGTGTGTAGGTTTACAAGTACCCTGATGATCCAAGTGTGACATACAGGTGACCAAAGGAGAACAAGTTTGAACCCTAGCAACAATATTGGAACCAAGTTTAAACCCTTTCTACAGACTCCACTACCCACATAGAGGTCTTGGGCACCCACAAGAACCCCTATTCCTTACCCAGGTGCCTTGTGTCTCCAGATCATTTCCACCTCCTCTACATTTTTATGAGGTTCGTTGTGACAATGGTCTATGCTTTCTGTTTCATTACATCTTCCAACCTAACCACACTTGGATAAGCGAAATCAAGGTAATTACCTTACCTCTCTCATTTCCTTTCATAATTAAAATCAAACCAATTGCCTAGCATTTATATTTCATTGTATGTCATTTTATATTTTGCATTCAAATTTTAATAAAATACACAGATTTTATTAAATCACAAATGGAATCAGAATCCTTATTGAGCTTAGGTATGCTTCTTCGAATTACATTGGGTGTTGTTATTTATGCTGCCTACAAATTTAGTATCCTGTAACTTCCACAAGCAAAGAGAGGAAAAATCAAAAATTATAAATCGTTTACCTTAGATCTTGTTTTGCTTTCAAGGGTTCACATTCAATTCCAAGGATGTGTCAATCTTTGGTATTTTATTTCTTCACATGATGAACTTGTAAAGTTCCATTCACGCTATCCCAGATATGGCTGTATGTACATATAAAGATTTCTTGCTCAAATGTTTGTCATGACCGAAGTATATTCTAGGAATAGCGGAAGGACATTCTACCTGCAATTAATTTGGCACAATTTGGGGCTCATATAGTCCCCCTTGTGATATGAAAATGCTTTGGTGACTGCAATTAAAGGGGTTAATCGGCTGGTTCTGATGCCCACCAGCAAACAGGAATACAGATAACAATTGTCATAGGGTGTAATATGCATCCTTAAAAATCAACAATATGGGGACTAAAAATGCTTTAACAACATATGAAAAACTAAAGATTACTGGAATGTAGATATGGCTGAGGCTTCTTGTATGGATACAAATGCAATGACTTGAACAAACTGAAAATGTTGATAACAGGAGTATGAATTTTTATGACAACGTGCCTTGAAACCCATAAAACATGATTTTTACTACTTACATTTGTACCACCAATTTATGGCTGAGTTATAATGCTTGGGGCAGCTCTCGAGATAACATATATCTTGCTCACTTCCAAATGTTAAATTTATGAAATCAACATCCACCTTCAATTGGAAAACTTCTTCTAAGAGTATGTACATGAATTAAGAGCTGAAAATCTCTATGATGGGATTGTTGTTTAAAACTGAAAGTGTGGAGTTATCTTACCATGTGCAACCCATAGATCTTTCCTTCTTACGGTAATTCTTTCCATCCTTTTTTTTGTAGCAACTTGAGAATCTCCACTTGTCATGCCTTGAAACTTCAACCTTTATTTACCAGGATTGAATATCAACTCAGAGAGATTGATTAGCTATTTTGAGACTCGAAATTCATTTCGAAGGATTGCAACCATGTTGATAACCAATCTCAAATATCAAATTCGTACCTTCAATATTCAACTCAATATACAATTACTTTATTTCACCATGTAATTCACCCAGGTGAGCTTCCCATGTAAACTCTCGATGCAAAGAATGATTAAATAGTTTGCATACTCGTATTCGTGTTGACTATACTCAGCAAGCCCCAAACATGAATTTGACACCAAAATAGTCGGGAATACTCGAAAATATGCAAATTTTTGATTGGGCTTAAAAACAAAAAAATTAAGCAAAATCATCCATATTGTGGTTAAAGCTCAAGGGTTGTGATCTTCAAAAACTTAAGGCCCCACAAGGTGTTGCGAATATTCGCCAAAAACATGGATAGTATCCGAGGTAAACACCAAAAACATGCGAGTATGTTACGAATGTGGGATCTACCAACATCACTCATTGAATTAATCACCAAAATACTGAGGGTGTGTAGGTCATAGAAACAATTCGAGTTTTTGAAGAAGAGCGAATACTTCGAGCCAATGGTAACAATATTGTGATGGTCACGATTATGCACAAATATTTATGAGACCAATCTTGTAAAGTCATTCTTCACATGGTGAACTTCATAATTACAACTTTTGGATACTCCCAACTGCATGAAATTTAGGTCAACTTAATTTATAGCACATTTCTAAATTTGTTAGTAACATAAAACCCATTCAAGACTTCCCCTTCTTTCCCTCTAAGGGATCAAATGTAACTATGTGTCAAAAGGGTGTTCTTCAAACTGTTATCATCATTAACTATAAGATATGTTTTAAGTGGTTATGTGGCACCACTAAGTATGGCGGCACATGGAATGCCAACTTAGGGTGCACATGTAATGTTCATCTCCCTTAAGAGGTCAAAAAAGTTTTATAAACTTCGGGATTACATGGAGAGCAGGCAAGTTGGAATTTTATAACCTGAAATCAGAAATGAAACCTAAATCGGCATCTAATCAGCAACTTTATGCTAATTTATTTAAAAACATTAACATGTAATTAACATATATATTTTTGTTTGGTAAATTAAATGTAAAAACAATGTAGAAATTTTAAGTTCATTTAAGAAATCTGACTTTACTCAATATTGAAATATTCAAAATCATTATGTAAACCAATACATTAATTATTAAACTTATAAATATATATGTAATATATTATATAATCATTAAACTTCATAGTTATAAATTTATTAAACTTTACACTATTATTATAATCAAAATAGAGAACTATTAAATACGTATTTAATGAAAACTATTATTAACTATGAAAACTATAGGGCAGTTGCTATACATAAATAAGATTATATAATACTATAACAGTCACAAATGTATTCAAACCCTTCTCCTAATATGTCAGATTCCTATGTCAAATAATCTATTATGCGACAACACGTGCAACAAAGTCATCCAACTGCTTAGACAATGGATTGATATTTTAAAGCAATAAATAAAACTGTGTAATTGAAGATTGCATTCATGGTTGAGCGGCTCAGGGAGCTCTCCAAAATTCAATAATGGATCCAAATGAAAATCACCTTTGCATATGTGAACTAGGGCATACATCCATCTCTCCAAGCATGGAGATAACCAAATCAAAATGTTCAATCAACATACCCACGATTCACCATATGACCTCCTTTTATAGAACGAATTGTGCAATAGTCCAATATAGACCGCACCTTTTCCCTTTTTTAGGGAAAACATAAACTCAATTAATAATTTAAATGACTCACATGTTATTTTATTTTTTTGAACAACGTTTAAATAAATAAAAGTAACTAACCTATGTGCACATCTTTAACTAACTAATAAAATCCAGAACACTTCTAGCGCTAGGCATGTCAAGTCAATTGCATAATGCAAATGAAAAATAATTATATTAGTAATTTCTTGAAAAAGGGGACATTACATTGTTGGTACATGCATGAAGCCTCTTTGTGGTTGTTACCAAAGCCATGAGCACCCTTAACTTGACTCTTAGGAGCTTATAATTGGGATAAAGTGGACATTGCAGTAACTGTTATAATGTCTCTTTGAGAAATACTTTCACACCTCCTTTACTTCTTTTTCAACAAATTCATGACATACTAAAAGTTATCAGTATTAACCAAACAATAAATCAATAGAGAGCTCATCATGTTGACTCTTTAGTACCAAATGATGGGAGTAAGGGCCAATTCTTCATCCTTCACCAAGTTCCATCTCTTTCAAAATGTAGAACTGATTTTTCACTGATGCATGTGTGTGACTATTGAATTGCCAAAACTTTGTCTGAACTTGAGACCAATCTACCTTCAAGCCCTACTTTATGCACAACATCCACCCTTGAGTGTGGGGTCCTTATGGAGGGTGGACCCCTTCCTTAGCTTGGGGTTTTGAACCCATGCCAATTCTTGCAACTCATTTTTCCAATTGAACAAACTCTCACTAAAAGGTAGGGCATGATAAATATGAAAGGCCTTCCTCTAGAATGTATTGTTACTTTCACAAGTCATGTACAAAATTGCTCACTTACGATGGTACTAACAAGATATTTTAACAGACTTTCCAATTTAAAGAGATCCTTTAGATTTGGAACCTTGAATGGTATGGTCTAGCCGGGTTGTCCATGTAGGCCAATCTTTCTTGCCCCATCCCTAAGCTTATTGAAATTGGCTTCCTACAGGATTTGGTTGGCCATATTCTCTGTTATAAATCATCTCTTGGTTGGTCCGCTTTCTTGAATTCAACATAAATAGTATAAAATACCCTTGTTTCCCTCTTCCATGAAAATAGGATGGGAAGATCAATGAGCTCTGGATACCACTGATAATGTAATGACCCAAGGAATTAATGACAAAAACCAAAAATATGGGTTTGGCCACTAACCCCAAGAATCAGATATGAAATGTCACTACATCCAAGATGAAAATAATATGATTTTAGGACAACTGTTGTAATATCCTTTACCATACAACCATGCATAACCACTGTAAATCCACTTCTAAATCAATTAGATTCAATTTGTCTTCGGGAAAACCAAACGTTATCCATTTGGCTGTTGGGATGGAAAAAAATATGTATACATCTAATATCTTTTTTTAGGAAAACAACCTAAAGATAGATATTAGATGTAGAGCAAAAATCATGAAAATATAGATTCCGGCCATATAAAATATGCCGAATAAAAATATAAAATTATATTTTCAATTTGTGCTTTAGAAGGAACTCAAATACCATAAAAACCCTAGTTGTTCCCTCTAGGGAGAGCTCAAAAATGCATGCAAACCCTTGTAGATGTCTTCCTTGATGGTAACTCTAATGTCCAAATCCACAACAAGTCTTCAAAGTTGTCTTCACTTCACCCAAGAATGGAGGGTTTTCGTCCTCCAACCAGCCATAAGGAAATTTTTCATCTTCCTTTGAAAAACCACACTAATGGACTACCGCCCAATAGTGGAATGACAATGAGCAATCAGTCCAAAGATCAAATGTAGAGTAAATGCACCAAAATGGATGATGAAAATGAAGTCATTGATCTCCTTTTATATTCCTCCTTTGGTGCCAAAGCCAAAAATAGAAAGACCGACCTCATAAAGCTTCATTGGGTCTTTTAATTTGCTTTTAAAACTACTCCAACCCAGTTAACCTGTCTAAATAAAGAAAACATTAAAAATTATCAGAAGAAAAATGAAATGGGAATCTCAATTCCTTCCCTAGCTCATTCAACTTCATTGCCACATGAAAAGGGAATGGCAAGAAGTCCTTTGTTCAAGGCTACTCAAGTTGAATCAAAAAAGGAACATACATAATATATCTAATGTGCAACTGTTATAACATGCACTATCCTCATACACTTCGCATAATGTTGAACACACACTCCAAGTTATATGAAGCTTTCAATGAGCAACATTTGTCTTTCCAAAGGAGGAATAACTCAACCCCTCATGTTATCTAATTGGCGAACCTGGCCTAATCAATACAGGCTGCATAACCTACATATATATATTACACAATATCTATATAATATATGGAATATATATAAATTATACAAACAAATGTACCCTTGGTAGAATCGCCAAAATAGATGATAAAATGAAGCCCATTGACTTTTAACTCCTTTGGTGAAAAACTAACAAACTAGAGTCACATACTCAACCTAAATACAGCTTCAAACTTTTAGTATGAACAAAATAAACTCTTGATTAAAACCCCCAAATTTGCCTAGTAATGAAAAATACAAAACACTTTGAATCCAAGGGTAAATAATGAAATGGTGACATGTTCAGTTTCCTTCCCAATATGATTCAACTTAGCAGTTTGTCACAAACAACTTTCAATGGATTTCCAAATTAGCACCTTTCTGAATAGCAAGAATGAGGACTTTACATCCACCCAGCATCTTTCTTTACGGATATCCTTTTGTTCATATAGTATGAGCATTTATTGATCAATTACACCTCTTGAAGGATATTACACACTTCACTTATATATGTAAGTCTGTAGGATCATATACAAGATTCTAAGTTTTAGAACTTCACATCTATTTTGTCGGAAAAAACTTCATGTGATATGTCACATGGAGCTCTTCATGGTCATGGCATTTATATCAGAGGACTGCAAATGTTCATATGGCAAGGTAGATGTCATTTATGCATGATGAATATCCAAAAATCAAACAAAGGCAGTGATCAAAACTTATCCTTTTGATCGAGATTTGTTTCATGGCAAATCAAGCTTCAGCACATTGTAGATTGATTTTGCTAGCTAAAGTACATTTAACATGAGAGCCTGTTGTTAGCAGTTTGCTATGTTGATTGTCTACACTTTGCACAAATTTTGAATACTTCAGGTACTCACCTAAAATTTCAAAATATTTGTGTAGCAGTTTAGATTGGGTATATCATGCTCGCACCAAACTTCTTGAGATAAATATCACTCATACTCATGAGGAATAATGTGGATTATGGTCAATTTGTATCTAATCACTACTTTTGCCTCCCAGGAAGCTATGCAATCCATAGTGCTAAACTCCTGTTCAGCATAGTAAGTTTCTAGAACTATTTTGGCAGAACTTGGAATAGTTTCCTGTACAATGTCCTATTGGGCTAGAAACCAGAAGTAAGCATTTGTAATCTGAAACCAATATTACTTAAGATATGGCTCATATTGTTATGGATAAAACTTCCTCTCAAATATGAATAGCTGTGGAAAGTTATCTTAATCTAAATATCTAACATACATGAAGTATGTTAGTATGGCTGACTAGTCATCTTCACAAAATGACTTAACGCTCCCAATCTCCAAAGGTTTGATACTTAGGCATCAATCTTGATAAGAAACCTAATCATTGAGCTCTATATTCCTAGTTTTGCTCCTATAGGGTCAAATTTCAAACCATTTTTGTTGCCTTTTTGTAACCATCCTAAAGATCATGAATCTAGTGGACTTCATTCATAACCTTGAAATTTCTTCCATTTCTGCTATGAAAGAAATAGCAATATCATAAAACAAATCATTGACAATGCAAGGAGTATGCAAAGAATTACACTGAATTTTATGGACATCCTATGACGAAAATCTACTTCACATGCCATATGCTTACAGATCTTCAAGGTTAGGTACATTTTTCACCAATTAGGAGTTTTACAGACAAAACATGATGTGATCTTTCTAACAATCCTTTGAATACAAATGTTCTCACAAGAAAATCCCTCAAATATTAGAGATACCCAAGTAAAGATATGATTCGATTTTTCAATTTTGCTCCCAACAAGGGTCTAGCTTGATTTCTATCATATGTAGGAAACAGCCAAATGAACTTCTACTGAAATTACCAATCATCACTATATGGCTAATTCTTAATCACACCCTTGACAGATGGAAGGTTAAGAAACATTCCTGTTATGAATAGCCTTAACATGCATCAGGACACAATGCCTTCCCCAATTCAGGTCCTCAACCTCACCGAGATCCTTCGTACCCCTTAGTTCCTAATAACTTATTAATAACTTCAATCAGTAAGTTTAAGTGCATTGAAAATGCACCTCCAATTATTAACTTTTGAAGCATCCCGGAGTGACTAAAAGTTGCCCTTGCAATGAGATAAAATTACTTGATTATGGATAATTGTATCAATTTATATAGGTTTAACATTACAAATTTAGCAAAACCTATATGCAATGGCATGTTGTTACCCTTCTCTTTTTCTTGGGAAAAATTGAATGGTCACACCTGTATTTTTAGGGTCAATTCAACAAATCAGTCTGGATCAAATCCATGGCACTTAGTGGCATCTATAAGCAATGTATCTCCCTTAATTGGAGCTACAATTTTCACCAATACATTTTCTTGGGAAATGCTTAATTCATATGGCAATTGGTGTCCCCAGATTTCACCCTGAAATCTGAGACTACCCTATGTAAAAAAAATTCGTACTTTTAAAATAATGGGTCGTTTTGTGTTTTTATTGCCAGAAAGTTTTTGTATTGTGTCAAGATATTCCCAAGGAGCCATATAAGCCAATTTCGACAAATACCCAGATGCCCAAAATTGTTATATTCTGTCGTTGGGGTTTGCCTGCGAAAAATTTGTATTTAATTATTTTGAGCCCCGTTTGAGGCAATTTGTGCTCCGGTTTAACCCTGTTGTGATCGTACATGTCAATTATTCCCATATACCAGTAGGGTTTTAACCAGGAATGAATCTGGGCTTTATTTGTGACTTCTGGCAACGTTTTGTGTTTTTGGTGTTTTCCCGTTTCGTTTTCTGTGAAATTTCTCTGGATCAATTCCTTTGCCGGTTTGGTCTGATTCTTGGCCTGGAGTATCTGGAGATCACCTATGCACGTTGTGCCAGAAGGAATTCGCCATCGGAGGTCTGGTTCTCTCAGAAAAGATGAAGTCGTGCACCAAAAAGCTTCTTCTGGGCAGGCCGCATTTTTGGAAAAAGAGGGTTTGAAGTGAATCATGGGATTTTTGGAAGCAGCAGGCAGGTGGGAATTTTGTACCTGCCTAGCAGGGTACTTTTTCCCATGGAAGCAACGCCACTTAAGTCACAATGGGAAAATTAGAGGCAGCAGGCAAGCGGGAATTTCTTACCTGCCTTGCAGGGTAAAAATTCCCATTGTGAAATAAAAGAAAAATCACTCTAGGCATTGATGGGATTTTCTTACCTGCCTTGCAGGGTAAATAATCCCATTATGAAAGTCAAACAACTTAAGTGGATCATGGGATTTTTGGAGCTGCCTTGCAGGGTAAATAATCCCATTGTCAATTGACTTTTAAAAATAGAAATTGCTTATGCCAAAAAGTGCGACCCCTTTGGGTGAATAGAAGGGCAGCTTAAATAATTAAATTAATTAAATTTATTCTCCAATTTTGGCGCCCAGGCTTGTGGAAAAATCAACAAAGGGAAAGTGGATAAAGGAAATTAGAATTAGACATTCTAAAATTAAATAAATATTATTTATTTAATGCAGCCCCTTCATGTCAAAAAGTGCGCCCCATTTGGGAGAGAAATAATACTTTTTTAAGTATTAATTGATTTAATTAATTCCTATTTTCAGTGGCTAAGGTCAAAGCATACTGTGAGGCTTAAGTTAACTGGAAGTAGAAGTCTAAAATTAAATAAATTTAATTTATTTAATGGCAGCCATGAGCA
This sequence comes from Taxus chinensis, assembly GCA_019776745.2. Lineage (NCBI taxonomy): Eukaryota > Viridiplantae > Streptophyta > Pinopsida > Cupressales > Taxaceae > Taxus > Taxus chinensis. The sequence goes on from CM034157.1 coordinate 103,619,529, forward strand.
TGCACAAAATAGGCGCCCCATTTGAAGAGTAAAGCTTATTAATTAATTAATTAATTGTCAGGAATAGGAGAGGCATTAATTAATTATAGAATTATGAGGATTATATAAGCAGGGGCTGCCATAAGGATGAATTAATTAATTCAAAAGCAGAGAAGTGCAGCCCAGACAAAAAGTGCGCCCCATTTGAAGAGGATTTTTGCTCAAAAGAAGCTGTCATTAATGCTGAAAGCTTCCAAATTTGGCGCCTAGGTTTGAAGGAGCTTGATTTGTGTCTGAATAATTGTCTGCATAAGTGATACAGGTGCTCAGGTGAAGTTGGTAAAATTCATGCTTGCTTTGCATGCAAATAAAACATCAAATTTTGGGGCAGCAGGCTTGATATATGCAGATTTTTATGATTAAAATCCACTGTTCATGTTCCGGTTGCCATCTTTATCTGAATTAATTGCAGGAATTCATTACAGGTGCTTTTATAAGAGAAAGGGAGCTTAAATCAATGTCCAATACATTGAACATATCCTCTGAATCTGAAGAATTATCCAGATCTGCACTGGTTGTGAAGAATTCCGGCCGAATAAAGAGAAAAAGAATTGTTCAGACAAAGATAGATACAGCCATGGCAAAGAGGGATGAAAAAGAGAGCACAACAGAGTCATGCATCACTTCTAAATTTGCATAGACATTGGAGACACAGATCTAGGTCTGGAACCTCTTTCCAAATTGATTGACAGATCCAGAGCAAGAAAGACTTCCCTCATGCGTGCAGTCAAAAGCAGTGGAATTATTCGAGCTGTAGCATTTCCATTCATAGTTCAGTTGCCAGAATTTGTTATGGAGTGTGCTAGGTCTTACCATCCATCATCTAGATCAGTCTGAGATGCTACAGGGAAAATATAAATCTGGTTGGATGCATAGTTCATCAATTATTGTTTGAAGATTCTGGCATGAAAGGTGGTGACTTCTATTAGCATACAAGATGTTGGCAGCAGGTGGGAGAAGCATAGAGTTGACTGCGTGAGCATAATGAACAGCCAAATACATGAAGAAGCCTAGAATCTCCTTCCAAGTTCCCAAGAACTCTTCCACGGTCCAATCTGGTACAAGAGGCAGATGATATTGCCAAATTGTTATGCAGGATAAATGGCGAAGCGAACGCTCACACCTTCCGCACATGGATGTATGCTTTCATCAGGACCATTGAAATCAACAAAGCAGATTCAATAATCAATTGGTCGGAAATCATTAGCGAAAACATTGGTGAGCAACTCGGAAACGTGAAGTGTACTTTCAGCTTCGAAATGACTTCCCATTTGGTATATGTAGCAGCTTCACAAGGCATCTTCTCCAAGCTGGATAGATGTGGTGTTCTTTCCAAGGACCCTATTTTCGAGTGCTACCCATAGCTTACTGTACCTGCATGTAAGAAAGATTTGTGGTCAATGATGGATTCTTCTACGAATTCATTTGCAGGCTAGAGCGGCGACCTAAAGGCCAACAGGGTGAGCAAGGAAGCGTGGGAAGCTGTGTCTAGAATTGGCAGTCTCTTCATTCAGTTTGCGGATTTCACATACCTCAGGGTCACCGGCTTTTCTGGAGAACTAGTTAAGTTGCCCAGATATCCGAATGATAGATTGGTCACCATGGAGCTGAGCAGACAACTTGTGGAGATGCACGACCTTCAGTTGAAACGGCACAAGTCTACGGGCTTCTTCCCGATCACTGTGGGCCATTATAGCTGCCAGAGCATTCATAAAGCTCGAGGAGTGGAAGCAGAAATGTTCTCTGAGTATGAGCAAGAGTTCTTCCCAGCACGGCTGAACTTCGATCCATTTGGAGTGGCCAGGAAGATGATCTCCCAGGAGTACGCACATGTGCCTTCATTAGAAGATTTCTGGATGAAGTGCAAAAGTGAGTACGAGGTTAGAAAGAAAGATTTCAGCAGGCTATCAGCACGGCAAGTGTTTGACTTTGGATTAGCATGGATACCTGCGGATCTTAAAGATGATGGGCCTGTGTTACTTGACACATACCATCAGATGGGAGGAGATAGAGCTGTACTTCAGGAGAACATAGGGGGCTGCCATACGATTGAGGAAAGGTCTGCCGCTGTTTTGGTGAATACTTCAAACTGGTTGCTGACGAAGGGATACTGCCTTGATGAAGCATTGATGAATCAAATCACGGGCAACTTCGGCACAGGAGATTCCCTCAAGAGGAAGCACGAAGGAGAAAGTAGCAGAAGGCCTGAGAAGATTAAAGTGCACAGAAGGTCTCATTCAAAGGAGAAGATCACTTCTACGGCTATGATGTTAGTTCCGGCTTCTCCAGCATCCAGTACTTCACCGACTGTTGCACCTCAGCAGGACACTGCCATTCCTCCATTGAATCCGGCAACATTCATCTTCTCTCCTTAGCCACTCCATTCAGCACCTGTTCCTGAAGAAATGTTGAAGCTGCAGATGGCAGAGTTTGAAAGAGCTTTGTCTTTGGATGACTCAGAGGATGGCAGCCACAACACTGTAGCGGTTTCAGATGGAGAGGAATCAGAGCGTGAGATAGTGGTACACTCAGCAACTTCTCATTCTCCGAGAAGTAATTTCTCAGAATGGTTGACTTCGCAGTTGGTTCCAGAAGCTAGAGAAGAAATCAACTTGGAGGAACATGACTTGCAGCTGCTCCTGAGTCTAAGCGGAAAAAGATAGAAAACCTAAAGTTGCTAAGGTAACTTCAAGGTTGATCATTGAGGAGTCAGGACAGAAGTTTGCTGAGATGTCAGTTCCGGCAGAAGGGAAGAAAGAAGATGAGCTCACGGCAGAAGACATAACAGTAACCAGAGTACCCATAGGTCAAGCCACCACAGAAGGATTGAAGCAGGACACACAAACATTGATAGATGCTCTATTCCTTAGGCTTGACAAAGAAAAGGCGGAGAAAGTTGAACTTCAGAAGCAGGTATCTCAGTTGTGCGAGATCATTGCCAAGGTTGCTAAATCTTCCACTCAGCCAATTTTAGCACAAAAGCAGGTGAGTGATCATCTGATGCAGGAAATGGAAGATGCAAGTAACCAGGTAAAAGCTATCGACGAATGGAAAAGTCTGATTATTCGTCAAGCTTCTGTACAACTCAGAGAGGTGCCAGCCCGCCTAAAGGTTATGAAAGATGCAGCAGATCAGCTGAAGCAACTGATGACAAGCACGGTAGATATGAACACAGTTGCTGAGAGTAACCTGAGTACTTTGGCTGAAATCAATAAGCTGCCGAGAGAAGTGTTGATTGTGGAACAAATTGTACCTGACGGATCAGTTGAGAAGGGGAAGCAACTAGAGTTTGCAGTATCTTTCCGTTTGGAGATCTGCAGAATTATGCTAAAGAGGATGCAGGCACTTGAGAGTATGACATCATCTTTACCAGATAATGTCATTGCTTTTACTCATGAGGAAGTGGTTGGAAATGTTACTTCATACATACGGATCATTCCTAGCAGAGTGCCTAATTCCCTGGAAGGGTCTCTTCTGATGGTGCAAGGGAGAATTGATGGAGCCGTTAAGCCTTTCACGATGAATTCCATCAGCAGACTGGTGGCACTGCAGTCAGATATTGAAGTTCGGGCCAAGCTTGGAGGATGTGGAAGCATGTAACAAGGTATTGAATAAAGGCTTGCTGCAGTTCAGGACAGAAAAGGAAGCTGTGGCTAAGACAGATGGGAAGATGTTGAATTACATGTTCGACAAGTATATCCAGTATCAAAACAAAAAGAAGATGTAGATGTTACAGCTGGCGTGTCTTTCTTCTTCTACTTTTTCTTCTTCTATTTTCCACGTTCCTGGATGTAATTGTAAAACTTTAAAGTTATTGGTTTTGAAACCATTACTTTAAGTTATGTGGAATGATTCTATTAGTTAAGTGACAGATGTGTCACTTGAAGAGAAATTAGAGGAGGATGATTGCCAGATGTTATCTTTACTTCTTGTTTATGTTTCAGTTCAATTGAGTTTCCCATTTGTACTTTCCCTTCTACATTCTATAAGTAGAAGAAGAACCTTCGGGTTAATGATCAGAATTTGTAAGCAGCATTCTTGTGTTCCAGACTTTGTGTTGAAACCCCTGATAGCCACTTGAAGCAAAGGAATATAAAGGAGCAGATTTCCGGAGAACTTTGTGTCACGGTGCATTTTGTTTCTAGCTTTTATCTTAGATCTACTAATAAACTGTGTTATTTTAGATCTAGATCTGAAAGTTGCCTTTGCTTATAATTATGTGTGTTGATATTTATTGGTTTCATCTATGTGCATGCAATCAACAATGTTATATATTGATTGGGTTGCACATCTTCCCTATTTCTTCCCTTGTGTTTTATTATTTCCTTCTTCTATAATATTTCCTTTCTTAAACAGTTGCTTACTTGCTGCAAAGCTATACAGCTATGGTTCATGAGCTGAATAGTTAAAGTAAAACCCCCATATAGATACTAGCATATTTTATTGACAAATCTGACACGGGAGCCTCACCGGTAAATGAGGGAGATTTATCTCATGACTGCCTAGGTTTTCAGCTATGCAAAAAATCTAGCCAACAAGATGATAATTCTAGATCTAGTTCTCAAGACATGTGGATATTCAGTGTATCTCCTATGGGATGTTTCTACCAGAAAAAACCAAGCAAAGAGTTTTCTTTTGGAGAATTAAAGAAGATTAAACCAAGGGGAAATTCGGCTGAACAATAACTTAATTCCACATATTTATGAAAAGGACATGATCTAACCAGTAAGCTAGAGTCAGAGAAAGGATGTCCAAGTACACGGTTACAAAATCTGAGGATCCTAGATCTCAGATTTTTTTCAGGAATCTGACCATGGGGTCTATTTCTTGGAAATGGATAAAGTCATCCGTTATAGAACCAGAACTTCAACCAAAGCTAAAACCAAAAGAAATGTTCTGAAAAATTTTGGACTCTAGAGTTTAAAGGCACATGTTGTTCTTTTGGATAAGCATTTAATAGGCATTCTACTAATATCTCAACAGATCATGAGATATTCCCCATACTCCCACAAGTTGATGTTTGAGAACACCAATAATATGACGGAGTATGAAGCCTTGCTATTAGGAATGGAACAAGCTAAAAAGAAAGGAGTAAAAATCCTCAAAGCCCAAGGAGATGTTGAACTTCTAGTAAAGCAGGCTCAAGGGAAAAGTCAAGTCAAAAGAGATAAGTAAGAGCATTACAGAGATAAAAGTGCTTTCTGCCACATTGGATTTTGCAGCCTTCTCTATCAACTTCATTCCAACCAATCAGAACTCCAAGGCAAGATTCTTTGGCAGTCACAGCTACACTATTGAAATTGATAGACCATTTCCATATTCAGAAAGGAAACTATAAAGTGGAGATGATCTGTTGCAGCACCAAAGTCCCTGATAATGTTGAACAATGGTAAAACTTTCAATGAGGACAAACAAACATCTACATTTGTGGAACAATGGCAACTTTGACAGAGTGTACATTGAAGGAAGCTAAATCACCACCACGACAAACAGTCATAGGAAAAAGTGATCCGTAGGTTATGACGACAATAGCAGTGGAATGATCCAACCAAAAGGTAACAAAATCCCCAAGGGTTTAGTTTCCTTAGTGTTTGCTTATTTCAACAAGCATGATCAGTACCTTGAAGAAGAACAAAGAATATGGTGATAGTTCTTCCTTCAAATATGCAACTTTAGGTGAATTCACTGGGAATGAGAAAGTTGATGTAGAATTAATCCATTCATGGAGAGAAGAAAGGATGAGCCACCACCAGATGAAGTTGATAAGGACTTGCCCAAAGTATTTGACAAGAAGGCCATAGAAAGGAAGTTTGAGAAATAAAGACTGGGTACTCTGGTGGGACAATGAGACATGAACCGAAGGGCATGCATTTCAAATCTGATTCACTCTGGAAAGGGACCTTCATGATCAAAAGACTTTTTAAGGAATGGATACCTTCTTCCTTGCCAACCGAGATGGAATTGAGTTACCATGGCCTTTCAACAAGGGCAGCATCTGAAGCTGTTCAAGACTGAGATTGCAGGGTAAAACTTGTATGTATATAAATAAAACTTTGTTTGTTTTTCCTTGTTTTGACTTTTTTACACAAATGTTTTGCATTTCCTGACCCATGCCCAAAAGACAAGATACAAAACCAGAGATGTTGGGATCTCATAGTTTTTCCCTTGTCATTCTGACATAAGGAAAAGATGTCTCACAGACGGAGCCTGACTGGTGTCCCTAGATTTCACCCCTGAAATCTGGGACTACCCTATGTAAAAAAAACTTTCATACTTTTAAAATAATGGGTCATTTTGTGTTTTTATTGCCAGAAAGTTTCTGTAGCATGTGTCAAGATATTCCCAAGGAGTCATATAAGCCAATTTCGACAAATACCCAGATGCCCAAAATTGTTATATTCTGTCACTAGGGTTTGCCTACAAGAAATTTGTATTTAATTATTTTGAGCCCCGTTTGAGGAAAATTGTGCTCATTCAGTTTAACCCTGTTGTGATCTTACATGTCAATATTCCTCATATACCAGTAGGGTTTTAACCAGGAATGAATCCTGGGCTTTATCTGTGACTTCTGGCAACGTTTTGTGTTTTTGGTGTTTTTTGTTTTGTTTTCTGTGAAATTTCTCTGGTCAATTCCTTTGCCAAAGGTTTAGTCTGTTTTCTTTACCTGGAGTATCTGGAGATCATCTATGGATGTTGATGCCAGAAGGAATTTCGCCATCCCAGGAGGTTGGTTCTCTCTAAAAAGACGAAGTGTGCACAAAAAAAGCCTCTCCTAGGCAAGTCACATTTTTGGAATAAGATGGTTTGCATGATCATGGGATAAACACTCAAGTGCAGGTAGGTGGGAATTTTTGTACCTGCCTACGTGTCACTTTTTCCCATTGCGAATGACAGCCAATTAAAAATGGAGCCATGGAATGCAAAGTTATGGCAATGCAAGTTTTTGCTGCTGGGAATCTTCCCAGACCCTTTCCAAAAATGGCGGGAATTTCTTACCATGCACTTGGTTTAAAAATTCACCAAAAATAAAAAAGGAAATCACTTAATGCCATTCATGGGATCAAGGCTTTCCATGTCTAATTTCCACGCTGCCTTGCAGTGAAAATTCTCATGCATGATTTTAAACAACTTAAGTGGATCATGGCAATTTTTGGAGCTTTTGTGCAGAGCTGAATAATCCCATGCAAGTCGAAATTTTTTTGAAGAAGACTTTAATTGCCAAAAAGTGGGAATTTTAGACAGTGGTAGGAATGCATTTAAGAATTTCTTATTCACCCAATTTTGGTGCCAGTAATGAGGAAAATGAAGTCAAAGGGAACTTAAGCTAAAGGAAATAGAATATTAGATGTGGTAAAATTAAATAAGGCGGGAATTTCTTGCATGCCTTGCAGGGTAAAAATTCCCATTTAGAAAATAATCACTTAAAGCACCGAAAGGAATTACCTGACAGATTGTAGGGTAAAAATTCCTCATGATGAAAGTCAAAATCACTTTAAGTGGAAGAAGGTGATTATTTAGAGCTGCACTGCAGGGCTGAAAATTCCCAATAGAATTGGCTTTATTTAATGGCAGCAATTACCCTTGCCAAAAAGTGCGACCCACCTTGGGTGAATAATACAATGCATTTAATGATATTTATTAATGGTTTAATTGCACCCAATTTTTGGTGCCATGAATAGAAGGAAATTCAATTAATTGAAGAAAGCCAAAGTGAACTGAATAAGCATGCTAAAATAAATAAATTTAATTTATTTAATGGCAAGCCATGAGCATGCACAAAAATAGGCGCCCAAATTGAAAGAAAAGCATGATTTTTAATTAATTAATTGCCAATGCTAAAATAGGAAGGGCAATTATTAATTATAGAATGATGAAGGTTATATAAGCATGGGCTGCCATAATAATGGAAAAATTAATTCTTTAGCAAGGAAGTTGCAGCCCATCAAATTTTGGCGCCAAAGGAAGGAGGAATTTTGCTAAAGAAGATGTTTTCACTGCCGGGAAGCTTCAAAGTTTGGCGCCTAGGTTTGAAGATCTTTGAATTAAGTCTGATTAATTGTAGTGCTACAGGTGCCAGGTGAATTGAGAAATACATGCTTGCTTTGCATGCAAGCAAAGCCTCAAAAGGGGAGCTTTATATCAGATTTTTGTGATAAAAATCAACATTCATGCCATATCCTCTTTGAATCTGAATTAATTATCAAGTATCATTGCAGGTGCTCATATTGTGAAAGGAATTAAATCAATGTCAGAATTAAAAGAAAAAGAATTGCCGGCTCAGAAATTGAAGATTGTAAAGCTCGACCGAATTAGCAGACAAATGGCCATAATGAAGCATGATGAAAGAAAAGGATCATCGGAATCATGCATAGCTTCCAGATTCTGAAGTCAATGCTACAGACATAGGCCCAAATCCAGATCCAGATCTCATAATTGCAAAGGGCAAAAATTCATCCTCTTGTTTCTGAATGCAGCCCGTGTAGAAGTTAGTACATGGAAAATTCCTTCCAGGATCTTGTGCATGTGCTCCCAATCTTCCAGTTGAAGCCTTCATTGAAGTTGCATTCACCCGGAGTGCTTTCCAGAATTTTTAATTGCTCATATGCAATTAAAAATAAAAATGATGAGTTATTTACGACAAACATTGCACTGATGCATGTACTGGAGAAGAACTACAAAAGCTTCAAGGATAAGAGGGAAGACATGTCAAAGGCAATACCCGCAAGCAAATCACAGTCACTTGCTTCCAGATCCAGCTGCTTCCAGATCTAGCTGCTTCCAGATCCAGTTTGGTGAGAATCAAAGGCAAAAGAATCAACTGCATGCAGAATATGAAAAAGGACAAGACTGCAGCTTTCCTCTTTCTTCTTCTTTCTCTTATTTCCTTCGACAAAGTAATTGAGCGATCAATTAAATTATAAAACTTAAGTGATTGGTTTAAAAGCCATTACTTGAAGAAGTCAACTACTTGGAAATAGGTGGCAGACATGCAAAATAGAAGGTTCTATCTTCAGTTGCAAATCATGCATGTCATGCAAAGAGGAATTCCAGGAGGGAGATTGCCAGTTGTTTCCTTTCCCACTTCCACATGTGCCAGTTCAACTAAAAGCTTCCTATTTGTAATTTCCCCTCTACATTCTATAAGTAGAGGAAGAACCTACGGGTTAAAAGATCAGAATTTGTAAGCAACATTCTTGTGTTCCAGACTTTGTGCTGAAACCCTTGATAGCTATTTGAAGCAAAGGAATAGAAAGGAGCAGATTTCCGGAGAACTTTGTGTCACGGTGCATTTTGTTTCTAACTTTTTTTTTATCTTAGATCTACTTATAAAATTTGGGTTATTTTAGATCTAGATCTGAAAGTTGCCTTTGCTTATAATTTTGTGTGTTAATATCTATTGGTTTCTGTCTATGTGCATGCAATCAACTCTGTAATCTATTGATTGGGTTGCACATCTTCCCCCTTTCTTCCTGTGTTTTATTATTTCCTTCATCTTTAGATATTTCCTTTCTTTAACAGTTGCTAACTTGCTGCAAAACTATACAACTATGGTTCATGAGCTACATGGTTAAAGTAATACCCACAAATAGATACTAGCATATTTTAATTGACAAAATCTTACACGGGAGCCTCACCTGGTAAATGAGGGAGATTTATCTCATGACTACCTAGGTTTTCAGCTATGCAGAAAATCTAGCCAACAGCTAGTAAAGCAAGGGGAGGTAAGACCACTTGAAAGCATGTTCTTTTTATATGGACCATTTTTGTTCCACAACATATTACTCTATTCTTTGGCTTTATCAACATTTCAAGTGAATGGCTCTACATTGGGTTACCATCCACTAACTTGCCCCAATCAGGACTTGCTTTTGGAGCCAAAGACATCCAAATTTTTTCTTACAGTTGAAGTTTGGTTCCATCAATGTATGAGCACCAATCTCTTATAAGTGCCTGACATCATAAACATTCTTGGCTTAGCAGGATTTCCTTAAGAGATGGGGGTATATAAAGGTTATTTGGAGCATCAGCTATTGTCGATATTCACTCATCTAGCAAGAAGCCACGTAAGAATTTTCCAAATTCTTTCCTACCCTGGCTCCTATTTTGGTTGCAAGAGAATAGTTCTTTTGGACTGTAGCTGCAAGGACATGCATTTCCCTTTCATATCTTGGCCTTTATGGGAATTAGAATAGGGATACTTTTAGCCCAGAAGAAGTTGACCTAAATCCAACGCACCTAACGCATTGGGGAGTTATCAATGATTTTCCCATCTTAACGTAATTTATTTTGATTCAGCAGATATATTCAATGTACTTGACATTGATTACCCTCATCATTTGTGATGAATAAATTAGGCAACTGATGTTAATACCTGTTTTTAATTTAGACAAAGACGGAGTCCATGCATGAATACTTGATTTTTATCACCAAAATCTGCATATAAAGTCCTTACTGCTTCTAAAATTTGGAGGTCAGTTTGCTTACATAAAAAGAAGAAAAAATATTATTTAATTCACCTGGATGTTCTTATACCAACATGCAAATGCAAGAATGACCAAAATTAGGTTATTCCAACCCTAGGCGCCAAAATTGGAAGCTTCCCGACATGAAAAATAAACTTTAATGCAAAAATCCTTTGTCCTCAATTTTGGCAGACCAAAACCTGTTTGTCCAGGCTACAATCTTCATCAAAAATAATTAATTGCTTCTACTATTATGGCAGCCCATGATTATAATAATCCTCAGCATACTATTTTTAATAATTTCCCTTCCTATTTTTGACAATTTAATTAATTAAACAATCATGTTTATTCACCTAAATTGGGTGCCCAATTAATGTTGTTGAAATGCTTTAAAAGGACCAATTTTATTTATTTTTAGCATGCATCCTTGACTTCTCCTTAGCTCTTCCACTTGCTAATTGACTTTCCTAATGGGAATTTATGGCACCAAAATGTGGGGTGAATAGAACCATTTCCAATTGCTGAACAATGCAATTGTATTCACCCAAGGTGTAATGCTTCATACTTTTTGGATCAAGAAAGAGGAATTGCATAAAAAAAGATTCATTAATTTGCATGGAAATTTCCACCTCCACTGTAGCCTCATAAAAATCCCCTCTTCCACTTAATTGATTTGAAATCATGGGAAACCCTGCAAGGTAAGTAAGAAATTCCCGCCGATGCTTTAAGTGAGTTTAAAGCAATAATGGGAATTTTTACCTTGCAAGCCAGGTAAGAAATTCTACAGAAGCCAATAAGCCTTCCACATGCAAGAAATATTGCCCAAGGCAGGTAAAAGTGACTTTGACTTCCTGGGAAAAATTACAGCCTAAGGCATTTATGGTAAGTAAATTCCTACCTTCCTGTCCACATGCCAAAATTCCCAAGGCATCACTTAAGATCTTCCTTCCATAAGGTGTCGACTTGCAAAAATAGCCTCCTTTGCCCTACAAGTGGACTTGCATGGGTGAAACAATCTCTTTGTCAACAAAATTTAACCTAAGGCCAGGCAGGCAAAAAATTCGACCAAATTGGTGCCTATGGCACAGTAAAAGGATTTTTCGTTACAACATGAATGGGAATTTTCACCTGCAGGTGGCAGGTAAGGAAAGCACATGTTGCCTCTAATTTTCCCATCGCATGTTTAAGTGAACTTTGACTTCATGGGAAAAATTACCCCGCAATCGCAGGTAAGAAATTTCCATAACCTTCAAGGTGACTAAAAATCCCATCCGTGTGATCTTGCACGGACATTTTCAGAAAATGTGACTTTCCTTGAAAGGTCCTTATTTAACTACAACTGGATATCTTTTTGGGTCAGAAGCTTGCATTTTGAAAATATAGTTTCATTTTTTGGGTTGTGTCAGTAGATGATCTCACCTACCATTCTTGATGAGATGAATTAAAAGACTATACCTGGAAGGTGGTTGGGGTAGATTTCACAGAGAAACTGCGAAGACGGCAAATCAGAGAATTCTTCAAAAGAAATAAATAAAAAGCAAAATTCGTTGCCAGAAGTTGTAGACAATGCCCTAAATTCATTCCTGGTGAAAACAATCTATTGAGATGAGTGAATACTGTGCATGCAAAACTTCAACATGATTCATTCGAAGCACAATTTACTTCCTCGGGGCATTATTGTAGTTCAATAAATAATTAAATAAACATTTCTCGCAGACAAAACTTATGCATTTGGAGGGATTAAAAAGTTTGGGCATCTGTGCATATTTGTCAGACGAATTGGCTCATATTTCACTGGCTAACATAATGATCTTCCAAGGGTATTAAAACATCAAAGAAGGTATTCTTAATAAAGCATGGAAAATATTTCCTAATGGGCAAACACCTTGGTAGTATTAGGTTTACACACAGATTTCCGTTAGCGGGCACTGTGCTTTTAGAAGTTATTTTTTTTGAGTAAAGCCCTCTGATTTTAGTGTGCAAATATGGAAAGTTTTAATTTTCAGCGCCTTCATTGGAGAACTTTCCAATTTACAAAGCTTTTGTGTCCCACACTAAGATAACCCCAAAGTTATCAATCAATGAAGAGGATGATCCTTGAGTGGTATTGGATTAGAAATATCTTGCTGACATTCTTATCAAGGCACTTTATCAAATTCATCTTAAATAGTAAGCTGCCAGATAAACCCAATCCCTTTAGGTCTTTTTAAAAATCACCAAAAAAAAAATACCTAATTTGAATCTGGATAGGAGGAAGAAGAATCACATGGTCTTGCTAACATTCAATACACTCATTGTTAATGGTTTCTGCATATGATTTGGAAGGTAATTCATTCTTCATCTCACCACACTACAATCTGATTACGATCTCATCCTTGGATTCTATCTCTAATTACAATTGCTTGATTTTCTTTAAAGGGAATATAGCTTGCTCTCGAGAAAGAATTGTGTGCTTCCTGGGAATGAAGTGGCTTCATCTGCAAAGAAGAAAGATCATCAACTGAATCTGTATGCAAAACTGATTTCAAGATTTTCCATTATTTATATCTTCAATTTTTTCCCTATAGCTACCTACAAATAACCTTAACTTCTAATACACTGCAAACTACAAAAATGGAAGATCAAGCTAGACATCCTGAAAAAAATTTTATGCGTGGATTAGAAAATCGAAATTAATATCCAATGCAACTAAAATCAATCACTAAATGCAACTAGATTTGATACCAAAACTTGATCCAGAAACATCAATAGACCCCCATAATTGATTTACTTGTTTCAATAGATCTTATAAATTCATCAAGTTTCGTGATTAAAATGATTCCAAAGCTGAATAAAATCTAAATTATAACTGATCCATAACTGAATTTAATATTCAATTTAATCATCCATTTGATCAATACCATTCATAATTAATTTATCCAATTCTCTAAAAATTTCATGATCTGATAATAAAGTCTTAGTTGAATTGAACTTGCTTGATTAAATGCAGAAATAAATTAGAATTCAAAATGAAAAATAAATCATATCATAGAGACGACACCACAATTGTTTACATTAGTTCATTAATTTTCTACATCTCTGGGTTCATACAAACCAATATTTTGGAAATTGTCCAAACTGCAAGCACAATCAAATTACAATTAATAAAATAGATCAATAACCTTTAATTTTGTCTATTTAGACCTTCGAAGGACCATGCCGAAGCTCAGTGTTTTTCATCCACCTTCTTGAAGAAATTACATAAGCTTATCCCTTGAAATTTATGTCTTCTAGCAATTTTCTCATCCTAAAAATACATCATAAAAAATCCAAAATGGGAAACCAATATATGCATGAGGAGAGTCTCAAAATTTTAGGAAACTTTCTGGTTTACACCTAGGTCCCAAATTGCTCCTAAGTGTCTCATAAATTCACATTTATATAATTGCTTCAAGTTATGACTTCATACATAGTCATGAACCCTTATTTATAACAAAACTAAATTCCTCATTATATACAGTTGGTGACACCTTATGGCATAGCAATGGGGGATTAATTTTCTAATTCAATGAACCCCCAACCACCACCGACATATTTTTACCCATATTGGGATCAGTATCCCACATCCATTGGAGCATGTTGGGTTGCGTTGTGTAAAATAGGACTGAATGATTTGTTGAAGTGGCTTCAACCCCATTTTGTTTGACTACCATGTTGTGGCCAGTTTTGGTGGCTTTGTTTGATGACCAAGTTAGAATGCCACATATGGTAGTTTGTGGTGATTTTTTTGGATTGTAGGCTATGTTGGGCAAGTTGGTTGGTGAGTTGATATGTTGGGCTTGCCGAGCTGTTATCGTCTGACTCGCCACGCTATCCTGATTCCCTACCAAGTTGTCTACCCCTAGCTCACCACTAACTTTTCTGCCATGTTGAGCTACCCTACCTTCTCACTGAGTTGGGCACTGTGAGCCCGATTTGGCTCTCTATAAATCTCCCTTAAACTTGCTCATGAGATCAATGAGCTATTTGAAACTTCATGGCAGTCAGGTCCCCCTCCGAAATAAAATTTGACCCCTTAGTTGAAAACCTCATTGTCGACTATCAAAGACTGATGATAAAAAACTAGGCTCTTTTTTTTCAAATTGGGATCTCGACTCCCTAATGCCCCTACTGTGGACATTTGGAAACGCTTTTGCATCTCTTCTTGTTCTATTTCAAAGCTCAAGTTGCCTAGAAGTGGATCCATTCATTTTCTTTCTTCACAACCCCATTGTTTCACCTGACAGCATATCCTCCTGGAAGATAATCCCAAACTTCTACCTATGTTCACCTAGATTTGGCATGTTTTTAGAGGGGAGATTCTATTTTGGATATGGAAAGAAAGAAATGCATTTTTCATTGCTAATTTTTTAGTTGATCAATCTTTCTCGATTTATAATAAATCTATGGTGATCTCCAATGTTCTTCTGCAAATTCAAGTTTAGGAAAACAAAGTGGCGATGGAGGTGGATCAGCTCTAGACCCTGCTGTTCCACTGGGGGGAAGCCCTGTGCAATGTTGCCTGAGTTCCTCCGTCTCCCACCAGGCACTCCTTGCCTTCCGCCCATGGTGGCCGGCGCAGCCGGTATCAACGTCATGCTTTCAACTGTACCCACCACTCTTCGGGGCTGTTACATCAGCGTAGTCACTCTCCAGCTCACCATCATGGTCAGGGCTCTTTGTTACATTCGTCGGCTCGCCAGCAGGGCTGGGGCTCGCCACCTCGCCAGCATGGATGGGGCTCTCCTTCTTCTGTTGCTTTGCAACAGGACGCTTGGCACCCACTGCCACTTCAGGCACCTCTGCCACTATCAAAAAAATTCCCTCGCCTCATCCTTGCCATTCCTACTCACGGGGAAGTGGACTCAGAGGAAGAAATTGTTGCTGGTTGGGAACTTCTAGATGCTGGCAAGGACTTGCCTAGTTCAGGGTGGCTGGATGATCGGGATCTGCCTGCCTCGGGTATGTTTGCTACTGCTCCATAATAGTGCTTTTTAAAATGTTTTTAGGCGATGCCTTTTTTGTTGTACTCTCCTAGGTTTGGCCTCTTTTGACTCTTGTTCTTATAGGCTTGACCTAGCTTTGTTTTTGGTTTTGGGGTGTGCTCTCATACCACCCATTTTTTGTTGAAATCTATCTTGTATCGTATAAAGTTAATGCATTTGAGGGATGGAGGGAAAATTAATAACTAGTAATACATAAAAGCAACAATTAGATTAGGAAAAATACTTAGTAGGGCATAAGAATACACTAAGAAATATTATGTTTATATTGAGTTCATATAATATTACATATGGATACAAATAATAATATTACATTGTTGGTTGTATACATGTCGTGTGGTATGTGCATTGACGAAGGAAAAAGAGAGATTAAAATCTAGTGATGTTTGTTGGAACATTGTGTTTTTTGTTCGTAATAGCACATGTAGAATTTTTCAGTGAGGACATTTTGTACATCTTCAATTTCAATGATAACTTGTTTTAGCGTGCATATAACCCCATTGAATTTTGTTTGTGCAAGTCGTAGAGCGAGGATTTCATCTTCTTCTACTTTGTCTGAGCTTGCACAACATGCATCGACTGATCCAAATATCAAATGGTGTAGAAGTGTTGCATTGTTTTGAATTCCCGTAGCTATTTTGTAAAAGTTATCTTTGCATCCTTGGAATATTTTTTTTTTTCCATTACGTGTTTTTCTGTTTAGGCATAAAAATGCAAGAAAGTTAGTTTTTTACAGTTTTCAAAAAGAGAATTGGAATACAGGAAACATGTGTCATGAATTTTTACAAGTTACAATTTATAAGGAAATATTCTAGGATTTGTACAAGCATTGAATTGTTTGATATGTTATATATCCAAAATTGTATTGAAGAAAATTATAGGAGTTGATAAAATTATAGTGGAGACTACAAATTTATTTTGGTAGATACTTCCATATTTTAATTGGAAAGCATATATCAAACTCTATGCGTGGGAAAAAGAACACATAGAATGATGGGAAGAAAATATTCATTACCTTTGCTCCTCTAATCCATCAATTCCTGAACAGAATAAGCCTCCCACTAATGTTGTTGGTTGGGTGCCCACATGAATGACATTGTTAATAGAACTATTTAAAAGTTAAGTAAAATATTTAGCTCTTTATTAAGATGAAAAAGGATATTATGGTAATAGATTCAATCACAGGGACCTTTGTGCTAAAATTACAAGCATATCTAAATTCAACACATTTTATGCAACAATTATTTTGGTGTTTTATTTGTATTTAACTTATTCATAGTAAAATGGTTGAGGCGGAGGCCTGCTTGTGGAACACAAGTGTCAGAGCGAATTCACACAAAATCTTGCCATGTTGAATTTCAATAACTAAGCAACATTTAAATTTCTCTATTTTGTTATTGGTAAAGTTTAGTTATGCATGACATGTGATAAGATTTCACCCTCTCACAATCAAGCATTCATTACATAACGAGTATTGACAAGAAGATATAAAATTCTTGTTGAAAATCACCTTATGTTTCTATTCTAATTAAAATGTAGAGAATTCTCTATGATTATCCAAAAAAAATGTGAAACAAAAAATAACAAATTTGACAACTTAGTGGTAAATTATCATGGCATGTTGTTGTGTCGTGACATGGAAGCATCATGAGGGGCCTTATGTTTCCTTTACATAGATTTTAAGGGAATTTAAAGCACTTAATGACATAAATTGATTCAATTGTAATTTTAAAAGATAACTTGAAAAGGCTGCTAAAGTTCCAAATTATTAGAATTATATTAATAAGGAAATCATTTTAATTTGTTAGTATGAATCAAGCAAAAATAATTTGGAATCTAAAACTCCATTTTTGGTTCAAATTGTTAATTATTTTTTAGAATCCTTTATCGACAATAAGGGTTCGTGACTTGATAATGGCATCTAGAAATTAATTTTGCAAAAGGGAATAACAGACAGATAATTTCCATTTTATACTTCAGAAATGATGTATTTTGCGGAAGTGTTTTAGATGGGTTGTTCCATTTCACACTGTTCTAATGAGCATATTGTAATGATATAATCAACCTAGAGGCTAGAATGATGCTGAAAACTACACTAAATAATAGCATCATTGATCATTCAACTTTCATAAGGTATGAAAACTCGAGTATTTGTAATTTTGTATTGTGGAAATTTGTACTTACGAGAGCAACTGAGGATGAAATTTAGAATTATATTGGAAGCTATCAAGATGAAAAAGAGCATTCATGAATGTTAAATTTTGAACATGTTCACCAAATTTATCATGAATTTCTTCTTGTCTAATAACATCATATTTAGACCAGCCTACCTTCTTCCCAAAAAATTGTTTTCGCAGGTATTGATGTCTAAACTTGATGTAGGTTGAGGTAAAAGCATTTAATTTTTTTTAATACATAAATATGATGTATCATGACCATTTAACAATGTGAGAGAAAGAGAGAGATAACCAAACACACATGAACACATGAGCGATAATATTTAATGTGGGAAACCCAATAAGGGAGAAAACTCACTGAAAGAAGAAATCAAAGCAATATCAAGGACAATTGTCCAACAATAATTATAATTATCTCACCAAGTGGTGAGCACCTACTCACCCTAAAGCACTAACTCCAATTTTGATGCACCTACTTTAATTCAAGATCAAGCACCCACTTAAATACAATGTCAAGAACCCACTAGAATTATTTGCTAGCACCTACTTACAAGGAAGAACCCACTTCCAAATTCTTGAGCAAAAACTCAGACTTTGAACATATAAAATTTTGATTGGCTTTTTCTCCTGGTTGCTTACACCAACCTAATGTGATCATTGTTTCAGGTCACTACTTCATTTGCACTCCTCTCTCAACATATCAATCCACTCTTTAGATCATACAACTGATATCAGGTCTTCAAATGTGGTTTTTCACCTTGAATCATGTTCTATGGTCCATGAAGATGATACACTCACTTTCTTCTAACTCTCTCTTCTTATTTCATCTCACAATTATCACCCTAACAACATCTATATGTCTAATATGCTCATCTCTCTTTTGCATACATCTCCAAGCTCTCCCAAGCTTCAACGACCAACTATATGCCAAAAAATTAGATTTTATATAAAAAATAGACACATTGCTTCTGAACTTTTCAACTTCCCAAACACAATTTGACTCTTCACATCACCCCTATTGGCCACTCATATAAAGAAGCTTTAATTAACATCATACATTTTTCATCAAACAAGAGAATACAAAAATTTTCAATTTCTAACCTATTGTGACTCTTGGTATGATTGTAATGGATAATACATACGTTCCAACTCGTCTATTTAGATGACATATAATCCATTGTGCCTAATCCAGTGTACCACAAAGTAATCTGCCACTTTATTATTCAACTTGTATAGCTACTTATGCATTTGTTTTATACAGATCTTTTTCCCCTGCAGTAGGATTTTAAGTGTATGATATGACATTACATAACCTCCTAATATCCATTATAGTCTTCATTCAAACCTCCAAACTTCACCATTGTAGCTCTACTCCCCTAGAATGAGCTATGCAGGAACCTTTGAGTGTAAAATGAACGTATGTCTATGAATCTTAGAGAAAGAAGGAAGATCTGAACTCAGACTCGCTCATGGCATGTGCAGGATGTGTATCTTCGGGGACATCAAATTGCTCTTGAAAAACTGAGTAGAGCATAAGACAATGTACCAAAACCCTTATAAGTATAGAAGAATAATTACTTTCATATCTTTGAGGAATAATGCATGAGCTTTGAGATAGGTCATGCGGCCATCAAGAAGGATAGTCTGCATGACAACTTACTTCATGACGAGGGGAATATTTTCTTGGTAGATTGGTTTCACCATTCACTTACAAACAATGTAGCGAAAGGAGTGTTAATACCAGGGTTTTGGCCATGTATAAAACATTTGTGTAATCTTATGACATTGATAACAATGTTTAATCAAGAGAAGGATGTTGTCAAACACTAGGTTTACAAGAATTCAAAGTAGCCACAGGTGAGATTTGGGATATTCTTTAAGACATGAGCATCACTCATGGTGTCAAGAGACAAACCCTAGACATACATTAGATGCCTTTCACAAACAAATAAGTTTGCATTCCATTACAAGTGGATAGGAGTATAAGCACTCAGGGTTCCTAGACTCACAAGAATCAAGATTTCTTTTGCATTCATTTGTTGGAGACCATGGATTTTTTAAGCTAGTTGTACTTATCACCATGAAATTTGCACATGAAACAAACCCATTTTTAGCCTGTTAGAAAGATTAACCGGGAGTAAATGTAAAATAGGGTTGAGGGGAGCCTACCCCTTATAAGTCAAATCTCCAAAAGAGCAGATGAAACATTAATAACTGTAAAAAAGATGAATGTGGATTGATAATAGCAATTCGGGATGGGTAGAAGGTGAGCCATAAGACCAGTTAAAAACTGTATTATGCTAAAAATAACTTGTAACATTATCACAACTAAGAAAACTGAACAACATGTGTGTATGGTATAACATAGTAACAACCACCCCGATAAAGATCACTATTTAGCATTTGTCAATAAATCAAGCATCGTACAAAAAATTAAGCTAGAGATTCAATGTTGCACCAACGATGCTGTAACATGTTTGGCATGGATGGAATGGAATGGAATCAACATGATCATCCACAAGCCTGTAAGTATTTACCGATTGACTAAGGAATTGGATGCAGCTGCAAAGTTCATTTCACCGTAATTGGGACTCCTTAGTAGCTATGTAAAACTAGCTCTAACCGCAATCAAGAGTGCATTCATTTGTGAGGTAAATAGTTGGATAGCTCATAATGTTATGTCTCCACCAATACCACTTTTTTCCACTGTCTATGACATGGTTGATGATTTTGTGACCTAATCATTAAGACAGAAATTGCATAGCATGTTGCTCTCTTGGTAAGTCAAAATATCACCCTTTAGCTCCTAAAGCGTATATCATTGCCAGGAAGCCATCTTAGCTAGATGATGCAAATTTGATCAACCTCAAAGTGTATACCACATACCCAAGATGAAAATATTGTGACCATTTGAACTATTGCATATGTCACTAATTCTCAGGTTTACAATGATTTCCCTTTGGATTTGATGCAGAATGAAGGATCCTGTATGAATGGTAAGCTCTCTAATATTCTTAGTAGCACCTATTTCAAGTGACATCATAAGGTTTCCTGCAATGTGACAAAACATTCCTGCAATTATGTTTCATCAAGACGACCATCCTCATGTGTACAATGTGTCTTCTGCAGCATCATGGAATATCAAATCAAGAGCTAGTCTTCCTAGACTAAAATATCAAGTGTAGCTATCAAGTATTTTCTATATCAATAGCGGCTATTTTAACAAGTGGACACATGATGTATGAAGCCCTTATGGAGAGGTGATGTAACAATCTATGTTTTTATAACTGGGTTAACATAAGTGCCCTGAGAGTGAAAGATGAAAGTATGGGAAGATGTAGCTATGACCATAACGATAAATGATGTGTAAGTCATTGGTAGATGATGTGGGGTATCATACACTTATGAAGCCCTCTAAAGTCAAGTGTGAATTAAAGCAAAGAGTGTGTCATAAGGCCTAATGGTAGATGAGGAAAGAGAAGACCAGAAAAGTGTATGGAGAGTTTTTCATTGTATCTAAGAAACAAATGATAAGTTTGTTCGTAGGATTCCTTCTTTGTGATATCCCATCAAGTGTTAACAATGAATCTACTGACACCTCGATATGAATAATTTCATTTCTATGAAGGGCCATTTTGTAGTACCTTCCACGCTCTGGTAAGATCTTTACTAATATTTTCATATGGCCTTCAAATTTGATCACACAAGATTGATTAGGAGCCTAATATCAAACACCATCCATACTTCCTGGATTTGCTAGGTCAAAATTCTCAGCCCTAATAAGGAAGATGATTTTCAGTTTACCAAGAAAACCCAAGCTTCATATTACAAAAAACTAAATCATGCCAATAATAACATTGTTCCAAGCACGATATGTCTGGAAATCACATTAAGAGTACCCCCAATGAGTGAATCAAGCCAAATATTCTCCTCAACCCAAGAAAGGTTCAGACTCTAGGATTGACTTGACAATGAGGATTAGGAGGTTAACACACCATCATCTAGGCATATATGTTGGTTCAAATGACTGTGCAAACATATTGATCTTTGAGGAGGTGTGGTGTCAGGGTTGGTGTCACAAACTTCAAATTCGATTGATCAAGTGTCAATTGTACAATTACAATGTTATTTCAAATAATCAGCAATGGAAAATTTGCAAGCTATAGAATGCATTATTAAGTCCAAGTTTCGAACACTTAAAAGGTGGAGTCCTTTATACTATTTATAGAGTTTTGCATAGATGAAGAAGTGGGGGATAAAGTAATGTTGTTGATTGGATACTTGATAGATGAATCATTTACAGTCTAAAAATCATGTTGTGGTTTATAAGCATCCTAATAGTCATGGTAATAAAACTTACTACAAATGAGATATTCATTTCAGGTAATTTAGGATCATTTGTATCAAACATGTGCAAGACTGTACAAGACTAGCTCTTAAGACTCTACAGGACAATGATTGGAATGGTTCATGGTCTTGAAAAATAACATATTTCATGCACTTCACTGATGAAGGTTTTTGACATGCTCAATGATGTCTTACATGAATTTGGAAGATAATCTACTTTCATGCATGAGATCAAACAATTCTTTATGACTAAAAATAGTTCAAGAGAGGAAATTGTCTAACCTAAGAAAACCTATCTTGTCAAATTCTCAAGGCCCTTACAGTGAAATCTCATTGTACCTCACATAGACAAATAACCACACAAATGCAATAGTCACCAACTCAAATAATTAACCACATGAATACCATAATCAAATGAATGTGGGACTGTTGCAAGTATCAATCCATTGTCAATGCTAAAAGTTTTTCAATAAGTTGTGATGACTCATGATAGCATAAAGCAACCTTTACCAAAAGTGACTAAATATTTTCACCAATTAGACTTAAAATTATGTGTTCCAACACATCATAAAATATCTGTATAACTATTTCATGGTGCACACATTCTTAGGACTTCAAAAGCAAGTCTACAAGAAATCCTTTCTTTAAACATGAAAATAAGTTTAGCTTCAAGAATCTCGTTTCATTCCTTGTAGAGAGGAAATATTGAATAGAGTATGCACTAAACTCCAAAGATTGAGTATCCTCAAAATCTTCATGACTTGAGTAATGGGACCACCTTCATTCCTTCTAACTACTATGAAATTGCTTGAAATCCTCAGGTTTCCTAACTGCACTATAAAGCATAAATAACATGCAATGTACATGTGTCAAACAGCACATTTCAAAATCTGATTTGCCTTCAAGAGAAAGAATACCACTATTCAAAACCTTGAAATTTTTTTTAACACCCATAATATCTTTAAAATTTGATTTGGAGTCACAAAAACCTCATATTATGCCTATCGCTTCATGAGGGATTCCTGGAGAGAGAGATACATTTAGCAAAATGCATAGAACTTCTTTGTTTCTTATGCAATTTTCCTAAGAAACAGTTTTGAAAAATTCAACTTCCAGTTCTTCTTCAAAATTTCCTTCTATGATTTATCTGACAATCAGGCACTACAATTTTTTGGATATGCTAAGAAGACATGGTGCTCATATTTACATTTTTCAAGAAACCAGTTTTAGAGAAAACTTGACATAACTTCCACAAATCTTCAAACTTGATGAAATTTGACATGAAGCATCTACAGTCTAAACACACCCAAATACATGCTCCATAGGTTGGTTTCTCATAAATAATCCTGTACTCTTCATACCAATCTCATTTACCTCAGCTTCAATGCTAGTCTTCAAAGGTAGTTTTGGTGAAAAGTTGAATTTTGCCTCCAGAGCTAAAGTAAGCCTTGTGAATGCCTCATACATGCCCTAGTAAATATTCCTAGGCTCCTCCCATGCTTACCTAGTATTTGCATGACCTGCATTAGTGCCCATACACCTCATTAGGCTCTAGAACTAGGCCTAAATGAGCTAGTTTCAACTGTGACTTACCACACCTAACTTGATGATCACTTCAAAAAGTCTTGCACATGTTGTAGATCAACATATTCTGACCTGTAGAACACCTAAGCCAAGTACCAACCATCTTCATGCCTCCAGTGGAGATACCTACCTCACTGCACCAAGTTTTTAGCATCTTGAAATTCAGCCTGAAATCAACAATTGAATCCTCTTTATGAGCTCCAACCATCATTAAGAAAGCACTACCAATCAACCTGACCAATGCCCTTAAATGAGCCTCACTTCACCACTTAGTGCAAGTGGTTTTCCTCAAGAATGCCACTATGAATAGTAGTATGGACTCGATGTACAAAATTATAATCTATTAGGGTTCGATGATGTGGTGTCCCCACGATTTCACCCTGAAATCTGGGACTACCCATTTGGAAAAAAAATTTCAGTTCTTTTAAAATAACGGGTCTTTTTGTGTTTTTATTGCCAGAAGATGTCCTGTATTGCGTTGGGGGATATTCCCAATGAATCATATGAGCCAATTTCGACAAATACCCAGATGCCCAAACTCGTTTTATACCCTGTCCAAGTTTTGTCTGCGAGAAATTTTTATTTAATTATTTATTAACTATAAATCAAGCCCCGTTTGAAGTAAATTTTGCTCTGGTTCAACCCTGTTGAAGTTTTGCATGCCATATTCACATGATACTCAAAAGGATTTTCTACTCTAGAATGAACTTCTGAGCTTTTGTCTGTAACTTTTGACAACATTTTTCGCATTTATTTATTTCTTTTGTGTTTTCATGCCTTCTGGTTTTCTCACCACTCATTGGTTTCTCTGTGAAAATTCCTTCGTGGGTCCATTCTTTGCCTGGAGTATGGTCATGTTTAATATGCCCGGGGCATATACCATCGGAGGTCTAGATCATCTGGGAAAAAGCGAACGTGCACACAAGCGCCTGCGGGGAATGGGCGCATCTCCTCAAAATGCCTTCAAAGGATTTTCTGCGACCAAAAAAATGATGAAGTCAGGCACATGATGGGAATTTCTCCTAGGCAGGTTGCACTTTTTGTAATGAATAGATTCTTATAAGCTGCAATGGGAATTTTTAGTAGCAGCAGGCAGGAATTTCACTACCTGTCTTGTAGGATACTTTTCTATATAAAATTCAGTTAAGCATGCACGTTAAGAAGCAGCAGGCAGGTGGAATTTTGCAGGTGCCTACCTTGTAGGCTTAACTTTTCCCATACAAAATGTCACTTAGCTGCAGTGGGAAAAATGCAGGCAGGTCGACACTTGTATCTTAGCAAGCTACTTTTTACCATATAAAGTCCACTTAAGCTGCAGTGGGAAAGATAGATGCTAAGGCGGGAATTTATTG
Organism: Taxus chinensis; assembly: GCA_019776745.2. NCBI lineage: Eukaryota > Viridiplantae > Streptophyta > Pinopsida > Cupressales > Taxaceae > Taxus > Taxus chinensis. The sequence goes on from CM034157.1 coordinate 103,644,512, forward strand.
CCTGCCTTGCAGGGTAAAAATTTTCATGCATAGTTAGCAGGAAAGGCGGGAATTTCTTACCTGCCTTGCAGGGTAAAAATTCCCATTATGAAAGTCAAATAACTTAAGTGGAAGATGGGATTTTTGGAGCTGTAGTGTAGGGTGAAAATCCCATCAAAGTTGACTTCTTAAATTTAGAAATTACCCTATGCAAAAAGTGTGACCCACCTTGGCATTAAACAATGCTTTTAATGTTATTTATTTATTATTTTTCATTCCTAATTTTGGCGCCCATGACTTATGGATAGAAAAGTCAATATCATGAAGATAAGCCAAAGTGAACTGAAGGTAGCATGCTAAAAATAAATAAAATAAATTTATTATGAATGGCAGCCAGCATCATGCATAATTAGGCACCCAATTTGGGTGAATAAACATTATTATTAATTATTTAATAGGAGGGACAATTATTAAAAATTGCTGAGAGTTATAAAGTATGGGCTGCCATAGTAAAGAAGTAATTAATTCTTTTGTGCTCAAGGATTGCAACCCAGACAGTTTTGGCACCAAGGGAAGGAGGATTTTATGCATAAAAAAGTTTTTTCATCGCCTTTGGAAGCTTCAAGTTTGGACGCCTAACGGGTTGGAATATATTGATTTTTGCTTGGTTAATTATCTGCATATTAGTATAAGTGCCCCATAGTGAATCTTAAAAATATTTATGCTTACAACATTTGCATGCAAGCAAAGCCTCAAATTTTAGGGCAGAATCAAACTTTATATGCAGATTTTTGTGATAAAAATCAAGTATTCATGCTCTTGGATTCCGTCTTTGTCTGAATTAGTTGTATTCATTACAGGTGTTCATATAGAGTGAAAGGGAGTTCAAATCAATGTTAGATCACATTGAATATATCTTCTGAATCTAAAGAAATTCAGTAGATCAGTTCATAATTGCATTCCAATTGTAAGGAATTCTGGCAGATTAATTGAAAAAGAACTTGGGATAAATCATTGCTCAGAAAAAGACTGTTCCATCCATGATGGGAAGCAATGATGAAAGAGAAGGGTCAGCAAACTCATGCATTGCTTCTAGATTTTGCTGATATCAATGGCATACGGATCATAGGCCCCAAAACCCTCTCTGAATTAATTGACAGATCCAGGGTTGGAAGGACATCTCTCATGCGGGACACTCAAAGATCAGTGAAATTATTCGAGCTTCAACATTTCCAGTCACAGTACTCAGTTGCCTTAATTTGTTATGGAATGTGCAAGGTCTTTACCATCCTCTTTCCAGAATCAATTCGGGATGCTGCGGGAAAGACAATAATCTGGCTGGATGCATAATTTATCGAATTATTGTCTAAAGATTCCAACATGACTGGTGGTGACTTACAATTAACATGTCTGGACACAGGACAACAGGATGGGAGAAGCACAAAGTAGATTGTGTGGGCATAATGAATAGCAGGTATATGAAGAAGCCTAGATCTTCATCGAAGTTCCCAAGGACTCTTCCACGATCTAATTTGGTGCAACAAGTGGATGATTTACTCAAATTGCTATGCAGGATAAGTGGAGAAGTAACACACAACTTCTGCTCATGGGTATGTTTCATAGGAACCATTGAGATCATGTACAGTTGCAAATTCAATAATCAATTGGGTGGAGATCATCAGTGACAACTAGTAATTGAGCAACTCCGAACTTTGAGTCTTTTTCGTTTGTCTTCAAAGTGACTTCATACCTGGCTATATACATCTAGTACTCCTGCACAAGGTATATTTTGATTGTTCGTGCTAATTGTTTATGATGAAGCTTCAGATTCACTAGTGGATCCCTATGTATCAAACAATAGCTTGCATAGGTGCTCCTATCCTCCTAGGTGCTCCTATCAAAATCTTAGTGGGGGAGTCTTTTTGTTACCACTTCCCTTGGGTGCTCCGTTCACTTCTCAATTACGGGCTTATCACTTTGGTGTCTTTCCTTTCAGTTGTCAATCTGCCAAAATTAAAACAAGGGACCTCATCCTAAATACACAATCTGATGTTCTCAAAATAAGGGGTCAAGTACTAGCATCCTACTCCATTTTCACCTCATGAGTCCAAGATGCAATCCTCAATGGAAGGTAACAACTGTAGACACTTCAAAGGCATTCATCTAGCATGGATGGCTCATATCAGGGGAAAGTGCTCACAGTACTTACTGCAGAGTACATCATCATAGGAATGGTGGCAAGTGAAGCTTATTTCATTGTAGGTCTCCAACTAGGTCCATATTTAGTGATTAAGGAGTGCAAACCATAGTGGTTTGAATTTCTATGCTTGACCTTATAATATTTCGTAACCTCTTGCCCCTTGTAGGATATTAACTGATTTATTATTAAATACTTGCAAAATAAACAACTTAGAAGATAAACCCTCCTAGGTTTACCTCAACTAACCCTAGTGTCAGCTTTAATACAACTCAAATAGAGATGGAGTGAACTAAGGTGAGGGTTTAGATGGGCAATCCAGTTGATATTTATACTCCTTTATCCAATACACTTTGCAGAAATAAAAATAATAAATAATACTGCTGAAAATTAACTCAAACTTTGGAAATTAATAACTCCCAAAATACTAACTCTTTTGACTTGAAACCAAATGCAATAGAAAGGGAAAATTATGAGCTTCTAATCACAATAAATCTCTGATCTTGCCATGCACTAGAAACCACTCAAAACAGCCCCCAAAATCTCAAACCCAGTCGCTAGGGTTAAGATAAAATCTGCAACATAATTTCAACACTTTTTCCTTCACTTTAAGAGTCAATAAATGCAGTTCCAGATCTGCAATTAATAAATTTAAAACCGCAGATTTATAATCACTTCAAAATCCCTTCCAAACACCCTTAGCACATGCCCAACAAGTCGATTTCATCAAGTAAAAACTAGCAGCATATAATAAAAGATATTCATCATAAATTACACTCCAAACCCTCAAAGCAAGCTTATAGCTTCTCCCAAAAATGGCGTCTTATACATACATAGAGAAATGATTGCAAAAAACCTCATTACTTCAAGCTCATATGGGTACACACACTTCACAAATGGTGGTGTTAATAAACACCTTTTGTTTTTATCATAAGTGGGCGTACATCCCGTCTTCAAGCATGAAGATAAGTTTTATAAACCGTCAACATGCCAAAAAAGGGGTAACCACATCTTCTTTTATAGCTTTTGCTTGCACATCCTCCAATGTTCTTCTCCATATTTGGCGCCATCATCTAGGAGGGAATCTTATTTAAAAATGTGCCTGAAAGTCACCAACAACAAAATATTAAATGCATAGGGATTTTAAAAAGATGCCCATTTGAGTCGACCCATGCTTAGGAATAATCACTTTGTCTTAAATATTAATTATTAAATACTTCCAGGAAAATGCGACTTGCCTAGTCACTTGATTTACCTTTTAAAAAATGCATTTATTATCTCTAGTTGAAGTTGAACTTCCCCTTTTATTTTTGATTTGCACATAAAAATATATCTTATGTTTAATTTTACATGTGCAAATCGATTTTCTCTTCCTTTTAATTTTTAATTAAAAGGGGGACATTACATCTCTCATTGCTCAAGTAAAGCCAAGCTCTATCTCCAACATGTAGCTTATGTTTTCTCCTATGTTGATCGTGCCTAGCTTTGTACTTGGCTTGAGATTTCTCTAGCTATTCTTTGACTTTGAGATGGATTTTTGGATCCTCTCAATGAATTTGTTTTCTCTAGTCACCTCTGTGTCTCGTGTATCCTTCTCATCCTATTGCTCCAACTGCTATGTCCAGTGGATTTGTAGGTAGATATCCCAAGCATGATACAAACGGTGACTTCATAGTGGATGTGTACTTCCCGGTTATAGGAATGTTGAATGTAGGCTAAGGACTCATCCCAAGTCCTTGGATATTTACTGTTATACCCTCTGATCAACTGTACCAAAGTCTTGTTTACCACCTCTGTTTGTCCATCTGTCTGTGGATGGAAAGTTGTGCTCCTCTATAACCTGGTATCCATCTTGTCCCATAAAGTAGTCCAAAACTTCCCCAAGAACCTAGAATCCCTGTCAGAAACAATAGACTTTGGCAAACCAAAATGCACCCATACATTAGCAAAGAAAAGATCTCGCTGCCTCATGTGCTTTTACTGTCTTTTTACATGCCATAAGAATACACATCTTACTAAATCTATCAACAACAACATAGAGATATTCATGGCCATGTTTAGACATAGGTAATCCTCCTACAAAATCCATAGAAATGTCCTCCCACGGACGAGTAGGTACTGGTAAAGGCATATACAAACCTTCCTTCCTAGTCTTAGGCTTGCTAGTACAACAAAGTTTACATCCCCGTATAAATTTTGATACTTCTTCTTGCATATTGGGCCAATACACATACCTTTGCAAGTGGGCTAGGGTCTTACCAACACCAAAATGTCCCACTACTTTCGAGGTATGTGCTTCCCTCATCAATAGAATTATTTCTTCTTTTGGCATGTAAAGCTTCCCCCATCAGTAGAGCAGCCTGTCCTTGAGATAACAATCTTCAATCCCCATCTTTTCAGCCCCTTGGGACTGCAACTGCTGAAATGTCACCCAAAGTCTTTGTCCTGGGCATATGCCTCTCCGTAAGCTTCCTTCATGAAGGGCTCGATCTGAGAGATAGTGGCCAAAAAGGAAAAATTCTCCTATGTGGGTGGCCTAGACAACATGTCTGCCACCAAGTTTGTACTACCCTTCTTGTATTTAATCACCAGATGGAACTGCTGAAGGAACCCCATAAATTTGTAGTGCCTTACTTGCTGCAGTTTAGACTGTGCTTGCAAATACTGGAGAGGTTTGTGGTCAGTGTGCATAATAGTTTCTTTACCCAACAAATAATGTTTCCATTTTTTAATTTCCTGAACTAGTGCATACATTTCTTTATCATATACTGAATATCCTTTAACTGCTGAAGTGAAAGTTTTAGAATGATAACATACGGGTTTACCTCCTTGAAGCAACACTGCGCCCATGGCGTAATCACTGACATCTGTCTCTACTTCAAAAGGCTGCTGCAAATTAGGAAGAGCAAGTACTGGAGCATGACTAATCTTGTATTTCAATAACTCAAAGGATTTGTCTTGTTCCTTACCCTAGTCAAAACCCTTACTCTTTGTGGCCACTGTGTGTAGAGGTGTTGCAATCGTGGAGAAACCCGGAATGAACTTCCACATGTACTGTACTACTCCCACAAAACTCCTAGTTCTCTGTGGCTCTTGTTGGTGTTGGCCAATTGGTGATGGCTTCCACCTTCTTTGGATCCACTCGTAGCTCTCCTCCTCCAACCACGTGCCCAAGATAGACAAGTGACTGTTTGGAAAATTCACATTTCTTCATATTACAAAGCAGTTGTTTCTCCCTGAGAACTTGCAAGACTTGCTGTAAATGGGTTAGATGTTCTTCCCATGTGGCACTAAAAATCAAAATATCATCTAGATATACAATGACACATGAATCTATGAAATCCTGCAATACATCATTCATCAATCTCATAAATGTAGCGGGTGCATTGCATAACCCAAAAGGAAGTACTAACCATTCATACAAACCCTATTTTGTTTTGAAGGAAGTCTTCCATATATCCTCCTCCTTCATTCTGACTTGGTGATAACCTGACTTGAGATCCAACTTCGTGAAAAATTTGGCATGCTGAAGCTGGTCCAAGAGATCATCTATGCGGGGAAGTGGATATCTGTTCTTTATGGTGATCTTGTTCAAAGTGTGGTAGTCGATGCACATTCTCCAAGAACCATCCTTCTTTGGCACCATCACAATAGGTGAACCACATGGTGAGGTGCTCGGATGTATCACCCCTTGGTCTAGTAGTTCCTGGAGTTGTTTCTTTACTTCAGTACTCTTAAGCAAGGATTGCCTATACAACCTGATGTTCGGTAGAGGGGACTCTGGCAATAGATGAATCTCATGCTCTACTTCCCATTTTGGTGGTAACCCACTAGGAGCCTGAAATAATTCCTGAAAGGACTAAATAATACTATCCAAATCATGTTTTCCTGGTTAGAAATCTCTAAAACTTCTACCCCATCTTGTTTATCTTTAACAAAAGTAAACAAATACTGATTATGATTTGCCTGAATAAGTCATTTTGGCTTGGTTAATACTTACCATAGTAACCCGTGTCTTACGCTGGTGTGCCCAGATGTTGTAGCTGATCCCATCCTTGACCCATCTGTATCATTTTTCCCTTCTCATCCCTGAATACAAGTAAGGACTTCCGAATACAACATCAAAAAGCATCAAGTGGAATAATGCCATCTTCAAAAACATCTATATATTGGGAATTTATCCTGAGCTTGACCTTACATCTTCTTGTTACCTGAATTTCAACACCCTTCTTCACCCAACCTAAAGGATAAGGGTGGATGCTCATAAGTCTCAAGACCAAACTTCTTTACAACTGCTTTAGAAATCAAGTTAGATTGAGAACTAGTATCCACCAAAGCATTTACCTTAGTTCTCTTGATCTAGATTTTGATTTGGAATAGTCTACTCATCTCCTCTTCAGATGTCCATGTTGGTTGTGCATCCAAGCCTTTCATCTACATCAGAGTCATCTTCGATTTCCACCTCCCCTTCTGTTCTTATAACTGTCATGGACTTCTTCGAGTCCTTGGTTCGGTTCTTCGGATGCAACTCCAGATGCAACTTCCAACATGTAGTGTCAGTATGACCATTGATATCACAATTCTTGCAAAAATTCTTGGGATCTTTACAAGTATTTAAAGTAGTGGCAACTTGTTTACCTTTCCCTTTCCACTTACCCTTGTTACTTGTTTGCCCATACTCTTTCTTTGCTGATTTTTGACTGCTTTGCCCTTGGCTTTGCTTCCCCTTGCTTCTTTTCAACATCTATGTAGTATGCTTACACACATGCCTCGTTGAGATCTTTGGGCTTGGTGGAGATGACTTTTCTTTGAAGGTGAGTGTGAAGTCCTCCCAAGTACTTAGTCAGAATATCCTCATCCTCCAAGTCCATGTTTAGCAACATGGCCTGCCTCTGAAACTCCGTAGTATAGTCCTACACACTTTGACCACTGCCTTGTCTAAAATACTGCCATTTAATCATTTGGTTAGTCTTGTGGCCAATAGGATAGAAGTTAGCTCTAAGTAATTCTTTAAATTCTTGCCAAGATTTCACAATAGGACGCTTCTTCTTTTCACAAGTGGTTAGATGGGTTTCCCACCAAACCAGAGCATGTCCCTCCATTTTGAGACGTGCAAAGGTGATCCTTTGTGCCTCAGTGACATTATGGATGCTAAAGTAGACTTCTAACTATTTTAACCATTTATCAAGCAACTCCACATCTACTTGTCCTTCAAAGCTTTTAATATCAACTTTCGTCTTAACTTTAAAAGGAGTATGATTGGATTTTACCTTTTCTCTTGTGTTAGAAGTCTCTTCTTCATGAATCTTCCCCATAACTTTCCTCATGTTGGCTCCTTCCTATGCCAAAATTTTCAGCTAAGCCCCGAACTACTGAGGCCATGGAGTCTTGTTTGAGAAAAGTTGTCTTCTGTAAATCAGCAAGATCTTCTTGCCTTCTAAACATCCTATCCATCATGGTCTATAGATTCTTGATTCTATGGACCAAGTTCTCTTCCTCCATTTGTCCCCAAATTCTCTTTTTCCACTTCTTTGTAGAAATTTCTAGATCGCAAGGTAAAGCCTCTTCGCCTTTAGATCTTGTCGCTTCTCATATAAATCCAAGAACGAATACCACAGTCCTGGATAATTGTTAGCTCTGATACCAAAATGATCTGTAAACTCTTCAACTTTGGAATTATCCACAAAATCACAAATAAATGTTGTTGTTCTACTTTCTATTAGAAAATGACAGAGATAGCTAGTGAATGAATTATGCTTGTGCTTAGAATCCACAATTTGCAGGAAAGGAAAGAATTTAACTCATAAACACCAATAATTTTATCGTGGAAAACCTCCAAAGGAGGAAAAACCAGTTCAGGAAGGGAAATTGCTCTTTCTTTCCACTTTTATTGGCCAATTCAAAATAATAAGTACAAAATTACAATAAGTATGAAAGAGAAGTAGATAATATCTCACACTTCCTCCCAAATACTTGCTTGCTCTATCTCAATTACTCCTTTCTTCTACAAAACATCAATTCCAGTACTAAGAACTTCTTGCTCACTTGCTCTCATGCTTCGATGATCCTTTGTTCTCTTCTACATTAACATGTATTTATAGCCTTTCCCATGTCCTCCCATGCACTAGAGAATTGGAAAGGTCATGGAGGAGAAGAGATATTCAACCACTCCAAATTATGGGCCTATTCGTTTCATTTTTTATTTTCTGTCTAAAGCAAGATGTATTTGACCACCGCCTTGGTTGGGCAGTGGTTCTATAACCACCACTTTGCATAGAGTGTCAGTCCTGTTACTAAAAAAAAAAACCTCCGTGTTTCATTTTTCCTTCTTTGTGTTGACTGTTTTGATGAAGTAGATTCATTTTGGATCCCTATGGATCAAGGTAAACCTCTTTTCTCGAAATCAACACTTATTATATATTGTATATTTTTAATCCGAACTTACCTATTTTTTATGTGATTTTTGTGAATATTTATCATGTGGGAGTATAGTGTACTTTCATGTGAAGAATTAAATTTTGTATTGTTCGTAGTTATTCTCTTTCTTGAGCCTAATGTTTGATGATGAAATCATATCTTCCATGCTCTACAATAAACATTGCTAAGTGAGTTAAGCCTCTGGCCAATCCTGACAATGTATACAACAGAGGGAAGCTGGAATATTTAACATAAGAGGAGTGTTGGAATATTTGTCATTAGCTGGAGATTTAACCTTTGTTAATTTTTTGAGAATAGATCTCATATTATTTATATGTTTGGACATAGTAGCATCATCAACCCTCTTAAATCAAAAGAGTTGGAGGTTTAAAGAAAACATAACGTTCACAACTTTTTCCCCAATCAGCCTATTTATGTTATCTCATATTTCTTTAGAGGATTTGTCTAAATTTATATGATTGAGTTTAGAATCAGAAAAACTAAGCCTGATAATAGAATCAGTTAATGGGATGATAGAATTTTTCTTTATCATCACAGCTTATCCCATTCGAACATCTATATTGTCTAACTGATCAGGTGTATTTTTCATTCTTTGGAAGGAGTGTTGTGCCCTTTGATGGTTACATTCAACCAATTTTCGTGCATGAAGCATATGGATTTAAACCTACCTGTTATTTGTGGAGTTACCAAAATATTTGTCAATGGTAAAGAAAACTCCATTCTTAAAAAACAACTAGATTTTGGATATTCTTCCAAATTTGGGATTTCAATAGAATAAGCAAATCTTACATTTACTTGTAATACATGCCTTAGTTGAGATTTTTCGATTGAATTTTTCCTAGTGTTTATGCAACTTTCTCAACCAACATTTTAAGAAGGACAAAAAAGTGTTTTGGGTGAATTCTATTCCTTGTTTTTCCCTTCCACAACTTTATCACAGTCTGAAACTCTATTTTTTCCCTCGATTTTGTATTATTTAAATCAATTGTTTATTCTCTTGATTTGCGACTAGTAATGATGATGATTTGAAGTTTTAATGACTGAATTCATTATTAGCATAAGGTATTATCTTTAGATTGCTAGTATATTTTTGCATTATATTCGCTCACACAGCTATTAAATGCTTTCACATCTAAAGTCCTCTTTCTAGTGACTGGCAAACTGCCCTTCAAGAATCGCCTCTAAAATTCGGAACTTCATTGGCTTTGAAATGGCAGCAAATTTTCTTTCTTAAACACTTTGAAATTCATGAATTTATTCATGCATTTGAATGTTTACTTTAAAAAATGTTTATGGATCTTTAGGAGGGGAGATCAATGGATTTTCATGCCTATCCTTTATGAACCGGATATCTTATTGTGGGTACCTCATCATACCCTTTTCAATGACTCCACTTTCCTTTTGCACCTAAGATGACTCTCAGAAGTATTATTAATTTATTTTCTTCCTTAGGTTTTGTATTATCCTTTTGAGCACCAAGATATTCCACCTCATTGTTAGTTTTACACAAGGAAGAAAGGAAGGATAAGTACAAATGCACACTATGTTTATGTTGTGTGTTTTTCATTTTATTATGTGAGAGATGGTTGCAAAATGGTTGAACATGTTACAATCATTTATTAGTTAACACTTTAACTAATAATAATTGTTGGTGAAATAATTTGTTGCAAGACATATTAGTTATTTTCACCAACGATCACAGGGATAGGCCCCTCTTTCTTGGGTATGGGGAGGCTCCCATTTATTGAATGCAAGGACTAAATGAAATTGTGGGTGGCTGTTAGGCCGGGGATCACTCAGGATTACTCCACTAAACCTGTGGCAAAGTGCTTGTAGCGTGTTCAAGGGAGGAATTTATTTAGAAAGAGGTAAAGGGAAGTAGGAATACAAAGAGGGGGTTGAGATTGTGAGCAGGCACATGCAGATTCTCATCAATATTTACCAAAATAGGTCCACATTAAATAGGAAGAAATCAACCATGTAAGCAATAGTAATACTAATAAATCAGAAACACAAAGTTCTATGGATTCATTAATCAAAGACACAAAGTTCCCTCTTGGTTGTATAAGATTATAATGCTTGTAAAGTTGTTAAGTAGAGAGAGTAGAAGAACATAGGCAAGGAGATAGAAGAATATAGCTTATTACTTGTAGTAGTGGTGAAACAAAGGCCAACACCTAACAACAATCACTAAATGCTAACCCCTTGAAATGGAGAGGCCATCCCAATTTATAGTTTAACAAAGATGTCTCTTCCAACATGAATGATGACTTTAAATCTATTTACCACCACTTGCGACCTTAACATATTCCTTTAGAAATGAATTAAGTCATTTTCTTATTTTTGAAAAGGGACTTTTACAATGCAAAGTGGGCCACTTAGTGAATAAGACGAAAGAGTGAAAAAGTACATTCCCAATGAAGAAATAGAATGTTAAAGAGAGAGAGAGGGAGGAGAGAGAAGAAGAGAGAAGTGATATTTTTCTTAGACAGGTGAATTCCTTTGTTGATGAAGAGCTTGCTTTTGATGGGTTCTGAGATGACTACCCGAGAATGAAGTTCTTAATCAACATCACTATCTGATTTGTAAACTCTCTACTTTGGAATTGTTCATAGAATCACAATTAAACGTTGATGTTCTACTTTTGATTAGAAAATGATAGAGATAGCTAGTGAATGAATTTATTTATGCTTAGAATCAACAATTGCAGGAAAGGAGAGAATATAAACTCATGAAAACCAACAATTTTTATCCTGGAAACCTTCAGAGGAGGAAAACCAGTCAGGAAGGGAAATTCTTCCCACTTTTTGTTGGCCAATTCAAATAAGAAGTACAAAATTTACAATAAGTATAAAAGAGAAGTAGATAATATCTCAAACTTCCTTCCAATTACTTGTTTTCTCTGCCTCAACACTCCTTTCTTCTACAAACACAATTCCAGCACTAAGAATTCCTTGCTCACTTGCTTCCATGCTTTGATAATAAAAAAATATCCTTCCCACATGTATTTATAGCCTTTCTCGTGTCCTCCCATGCACTGGAGGATGGGAAAGGTCATGGAGGAGGAGAGACATGGACAACCTTTCCAATTCTGGGACTGTTCATTTCAATTTTTATTTTTTTTGTCCGAGAGTGTCAGGATCGCCGCCGAGTGCAGACCGACGATGTAATATCCCCTTCTAGAATAAGTTAGGAATTAATACAAATCTGATCACACACAGTTGAAAATATAATTTTCAAAATCACTGCTAGATCTGCACTTCAAAAATTCATATCTATGGCTAGGGAAGTCCAAATGAGCTCAAATTTTTGATAATGGACCATAAAAATATGAGGAACAATATGCAAAAATCAGATTTTGTATAGCCAACCTAAAACCCTAATTTGACCTAAAAATTAGGTAGCCCAGCACGTTTAGGGCACAAAAACTACTCCAAAAATTATGAAATCACCCTCTCCTTATTCCTCCTAATTTCTACAATCACATTCAATATTAAATCAACCCCAAAACTGCAGATCTGAAAATTTATAACAACCATGAAGCATGCAAACAGCTGAAATCTTCTAAAATTGATAACTCCTTCAATATTCCATGTTTTCTCTTCAAATAAAATGCAAATAGTTCTATAAATTAAGATCTTTCCGCAGAAATATAGATCGTAATTTAATAACTAAAATCCCTCCAAAACAGCCCCCAAAGTCCCCAAACTAGTTGCTAGGGTTTGAGTAAATGGCATAAATGATTTCCGGCACTCAATAGCCCTTCAATACACTTAAAACAGCTACCCAAACTTAGAAAAAATAAGCCAACACAGATCAGATTTCGAATAAAGCTTGTTCACCCTTAAAACATGCTAAAAGATGCCCTATTCAAGTCACCATAGTTAGAATAAAACTAGCAATAACCAGAAGATATAAAACACCATAAAACCCTTCATCATATTCAATAACATGCATATTTTTACTCTCAAATAAAGGCACCAAAGCTAGAAAGAGAATCACCAACAAGTAGATTTGTAAATCTAATGAAAATACTTCAATTGAATATCAAAACTAGCTCACTAACTTCCCACACAAGAGAGAGAGAGAGAAAACATCAATGGGCATACATACCAACTCCAAGCATGGAGCATAAAACAAATATCATCATAACATAATCCTAATAATGACCCTAGGAGAGGGAAAATATTAAATAAAAGCAGTTTTTTTTTCCTAGGTGTGGCGTCCCCTTTGCAAAGGGTGATTTTATCAATGAAATCCACCTAACTTTTTATTTAATTAATTCCCCATTTAATTTTATATATTTTGGGAATTAAATTAAATAAATTTTATAAAATAATTAAATAATTATTGCTCCAGGCAATAATATTTAATTATTTAATAAAAAATGTTCCCCTTGCACATCCCGAAGCCCACGGGGACGTATAGGCTAAAGGTCTTCAGAAATGGGGACATTACAGACCCTTGCTGGGTGGTGGTTACAGGACCTCCGTCCGGGTTGGGCGGCCCTTCTATAAATGCCGCTCTGCACACAGCAGTAGTTCCATTAACATAAAGATATATCCTTCGTTTTCTTCATTTTCCTTCTTTATTACTAGTTGATCTGATGAAGTAGAGTCATTTTGGATCCCTATGGATCACACCTCCCCTACTTAGGAGGCTTTTGGTCCCACAAAATCTTAGTGGGGGAGTAGATGAGGAAATAATTCTCTTACTTGATCCTTCAAGTACCACCGGGCTTGCCTTGGTGTATTTCCTTTCAGTCCAACCTACCAAGACTCATGTATACCTTTCCTTGTCTCTCTGACCTTTTGTTATAGTACTACATCCTCCTCCAATTCACCTCGTGATTCCAAGACGTAATCCTCAATGGAAGGTAGCAACTGTAGTCCTTCATCTTCATCTAGCATGGATGGCTCATATAGGTGCAAGTTCTCACAGTTTACTACTAAGTACATCCTCATGAATGGTGGAAAATCAAGTCAGAAGGCATTTTCTCTAACCTGCTCCAATATGGTGAAGGGTCCATATCGTAGTGGCTTGAGCTTCCGTGTTTGACCTTGTAGTCTCTCCTTGCTCAAGTAAAGCCAAACTCTATCTCCAACATGAATCTTATGTTCTCTCATGTGCTGATCATGCCTAGCCTTGTACTTGGCTTGAGATTTCTCTAACTGTTCTTTGACTTTGAGATGGATTTTCTAGATCCTCTCAATGAATTTGTTTGATCTAGTCACCTCTGTGTCTCATGTCTCCTCCTCATCCTGCTTCCCAACTACTATGTCCAATGGATTTGTAGGTAGATATCCCAAGCATGCTTCAAATGTTGACTTCATAGTGGATGTGTGTACTTCCTCGTTGTAAGAATGTTGAATGTAGGCTAAGAAATCATCCTAAGTCCTTGGGTATTTTCTATTATACCCTCTAATCAACTGTACCAAAGTCATGTTCACCACCTCTGTCTGTCCATCTGTCTATGGATGGAAAGATGTGCTCCTCTGTAACCTGGTATCCATCTTGTCCCACAAAGTAGTCCAAAACTTCCCCAAGAACCTGGAATCCATGTCAGAAACAATAGACTTTGGCAAACCAAAATGCACCCATACATTAGCAAAGAAAAGATTTGTTGCCTCATGTGCTTTTACTGTCTTTTTACATGCCATAAGAATACACATCTTACTGAATCTATCAACAACAACATAGAGATAGTCATGGCCATGTTTAGACATAGGTAATCCTCCTACAAAATCCATAGAAATGTCCTCCCACGGATGAGTAGGTACTGGAAAAGGCATATACAAACCCTCCTTCCTAGCTTAGGCTTGCTAGTACAACAAATTTTACATCCTCGTATAAATTTTTATACTTATTCTTGCATATTGGGCCAATACATGTACCTTTGCAAGTGGGCTAAGGTCTTACCAACACCGAAATGTCCCGCTACTTTCAAGGTATGTGTTTCCCTCATCAATAGAAGTCTTTCTTCTTTAGGCACACAAATCTTCCCCCATCGATAGAGTAACCCGTCCTTGAGATAACAATCTTCAATCCCTATCTTTTCAGCCCCTTAGGACTGCAACTGCTGAAATGTCACCCCAAAGTCTCTATCCATGGCATATGCCTCTCCATAAGCTTCCTTTGTGAAGGGCTTAATCTGAGTGATAGTGGCCAAGCAGGAGAAATTTTCATGTGTGGGCAGCCTAAACAACATGTCGGCCACCAAGTTTGTACTACCCTTCTTGTATTTGATCACCAGATGGAACTGTTGAAGGAACCCCATCCATTTGTAGTGCCTTGATCCTGCTGCAATTTAGACTACTGCTTGCAAATACTGGAGAAGTTTTTGGTCAGTGTGCACAATAGTTTCTTTACCTAACAAATAATGTTTCCATTTTTAAATTTCCTAAACTAGTGCATACATTTCCTTATCATATACTAAATATCCTTTAACTGTTGAAGTAAAAGTTTCAAAATGATAGCATATGGGTTTACCTCCCTGAAGAAACACTACACCCATAGCGTAATCACTGCATCTATCTCTACTTTAAAGGGCTGCTGCAAATTAGGAAGAGCAAGTACTAGAGCATGACTAATCTTGTATTTTAATAACTCAAAGGATTTGTCTTGTTCCTTACCCCAGTCAAAACCCTTACTCTTTTCAGCCAATGTGTGTAGAAGTGATGTAATCACGGAGAATCCCAGATTGAAATTCCACATGTACTGTACTGCTCCCACAAAACTCCTAGTATCTATGGCTCCTGTTGGTGTTGGCCAACCGGTGATGGCTGCCACCTTCTTTGGATCCACTTGTAGCTCTCCTCCTCTAACTACGTGCCCAAGATAGATAAGTGACTGTTTGGCAAATTCAAATTTCTTCATATTACAAAGCAGTTGTCTCTCCTTAAGAACCTGTAAGACTTGCTACAAATGAGTTAGATGTGCCTCTCGTGAGGCACTAAAAATCAAGATATCATCTAGATAAAAACTAACACATGAATCTATGTAATCCCACAATACATCATTCATTAGTCTCATAAATGTACAGGTGCATTGCATAAACCAAATGGAAGTACTAACCACTCATACAAACCCTATTTTTTCTTGAAGGCAATCTTCCATATGTCCTCCTCCTTCATTCTGACCTAGTGATAACCTAACTTTAGATCCAATTTCGTGAAGAATTTGGCAGGTTGAAGCTGGTCCAAGAGATCATCTATGCAGGGAAGTGGATATTTTTTCTTTATGGTTATCTTGTTCAAAGCACAGTAGTTGATGCACATTCTCCAAGAACCATCCTTCTTTGGCACCATCACAATAGGCGAACCGCATGGTGAGGTGTTCAGACGTATCACACCCTGGTCTAGTAGTTCCTAGAGTTATTTTTTTACTTTAGTATTCTCCAACAAGGATGGCCTATACAACCCGATGTTCGGTAGAGGGGACTCTGGAAACATCTGAATCTCATGCTCTAATTCCCGTTTTGGTGGTAACCCACTGGGAGCTTGAAAAACTTCCTAAAAAGACTGAATAATACTATCCAAATCCTGTTTTCCCTGGTTAGAAATCTTTGAAACTACTACCCCATCTTGTTTATCCTTTAACAAAAGTAAACAAAAATGATAATGATTTACCTGATTAAGTCATTTTGCTTGGTTAACACTCACCATAGTAACCCGTGTCTTACGCTGGTGTGCTCGGATGTTGTAAATGATCCCATCCTTGACCCATCTGTATCATTTTTTCCTTCTCATAAATACAGCATCCCTGATATACAAGTAAGGACACCCGAAAACAACATCAAAAGAATCAAGTGGAATAACATCAGCTTCCAATACATCAATATACTAGGAATTTATCCCAAACGTGACCTTGCATCTTTCTTTTACTTGAATTTCAACACCCTTCTTCACCTAACCCAAAGGATAAGGGTGTGGATGCTTCTAAGTCTCAAGACCAAGCTTCTTTACAACTGCTTCATAAATCAAATTAGATTGAGAACCGGTATCAACTAAAGCATATACCTTAGTTGTCTTGATCTGGATTTTGATCTAGAGTAGTATACTCATCTCCTCTTTCTGGCACTCCATGTTGGTGGCTTTGCATCCAAGCCTCTCGTCTACATAAGAGTCATCTTCAATTTCCACCTCCTCTTCTATCTTTACAACTATCATAGACTTCTTTGAGTCCTTGATTCGGTTCTTCGGATGTAACTTCCAACATGTAGCGTCAGTATGACCATTGATATCACAGTTCTTACAAAAATTCTTGGGATCTTTACAATTATTTAAAGTAGTGGCAGCTTGTTTACCTTTACCTTTCCACTTACCTTTTTTACTTGTTTTCCCATGTTCTTTCTTCTACTACTTTGTCGACTACTTTTCCTTTGGCTCTGCTTCTCCTTGCTTCTTTTCATCATCTATGTAGTATGCCTGCACACATGCCTCATTGAGATCTTTGGGTTTTGTGGAGATGAATTTTCTTTGAAGGTGAGTGTGAAGTCCTCCCAAGTACTTAGTCAAATATCCTCATCCTCCAAGTCCATGTTCAGAAACAAGGCCTGCCTCTGAAACTCCATAGCATAGTCCTACACACTTTGACCATTGCTTTCACTAAAATACTTCCATTTAATCATTTGGTCAGTCTTGTGGCCAATAGGATAGAAGTTAGCTCTAAATAATTCCTTAAATTCTTGCCAATATTTCACAATAGGACGTTTCTTCTTTTTCACAAGTGGCTAGATAGGTTTCCCACCAAACCAGAGTGTGTCCCTCCATTTTGAGATGTGGAAAGGTGATCCTCTATGCCTTAGTGACATTATTGATGCTAAAGTAGACTTCTAATAGTTTTAGCCATTAATCAAGTAACTCTGCATCTACCTTTCCTTCAAATCTTTTAATTTCAACTTTCTTCTCAACTTTAAAAGGAGCGTGATCAGATTTTACCTTTTCTCTTGCATTTGAAGTCTCCTCTTCACTTTCTTCCCCATAATCCTCCTCATGGTGGCTCCTCCATATGCCATAATTTTTGGATAAGCCTCAAACCACTGAATCCATGGAGTCTTGCTTGATAGAAGTCATCTTCCACAAATCTGCAAGTTCTTATTGTCTTCTAAACATCCTACCCATCATGGTCTCCAGCATCTCGATTCTACGGACGAAGTTTTCTTCCTCCATTTGTCCCTGAATTCTCTATTTCCATTTCCTTGGAAATATGTGGATCGCAAGGTAAAGCCTCTTTTCCTTTAGATCTTGTCACTGTCATACAAATCCAAGAACACATACCACAGTCCCGAATACGTGTTAGCTCTGATACCAAAATGATCTGTAAACTCTCTACTTTGGAATTGTTCATAGAATCACAATTAAACGTTGTTCTAATTTTGATTAGAAAATGATAGAGATAGCTAGTGAATGAATTTTCTTATGCTTAGAATCCACAATTATAGGAAAGGAAAGAATATAAACTCATGAACACCAACAATTTTTATCCTGGAAACCTCCAGAGGAGGAAAACCAGCCGGGAAGGGAAAATGATTTTTCTTCCCACTTTTCATTGGAGAATTCAAGTAAGAAGTACAAAATTTACAATAAGTAAGAAAGAGAAGTAGATAATATCTCATACTTCCTCCCAATTACTTGTTTTCTCTGCCTCAACACTCCTTTCTTCTACAAACACAATTCCAGCACTAAGAATTCCTTGCTCACTTGCTTTCATGCTTTGATAATCAAAAACTCTCCTTCCCACATGTATTTATAGCCTTTCTTCTATCCTCCTGTGCACTGGAGGATGGGAAAGGTCATGGAGGAGAAAAGAAATAGATAACCTTTCCAATTCTGGGACTGTCCGTTTCAAATTTTATTTTTCTATCCAATAATGTCAACACCACCACCTTGGCTGGGCGGAAGTTATAGGACCGCCGCTTGGGTTAGGTGGTGGTTTTGTAACCACCACTCTGCACAGAGCAGCGGTTTTTTTAACATAAAGATAGAACCTTCATTTTCCTTCTTTGTTGCTGGCTGATCTGATGAAGTAGAGTCATTTTGGATCCCTATGGATCACTGTCACTTTTATTAGGATACTCAATGTTTGAAGTTGAAATTGGCTCCAAACTTGAGTGTTTGATCTCCATGGTGACAAAGGCTAGTGAGATGAATGGAGATGAATGAGTGTGCAAAGTTTGACCACAATCTTAATACCTGTTATTTTTAGTAAGTTCAATTCCAGGATGTCTATTTTTAGTAAGTGTCTCAATTTAACACTTTTGAGTGTTCTTGTTATGTAAGGAGTAATGACAACTTAGAGATTGAATTGTTGTAACATTTACTATTTATAGACTGTGAAGCTTGGTAGGACTTACTATTTTTAGAAGTGGGTCTTCCGGGTGTTGGAATGTGATAGGAGCAGTCTTAAAAGTTTCGTTATTTTACAAAGATGCCTTGCTCTGAATTTTAGATGACTCTCTCATCTGGATAAGTGGGAAAGTGAGAAATTCATCGAAGATGGCATAATACTGAGAGAAAACTCAGTCCTCCATATCTCCAAAATATTCCACCTCATCATGCAAGCAATGACTCGAATGAAAGCTGATTTTATGAAGAATATTTGCTCCAAATTGCAGGAAATTTGGCTTGTACGATCATCAGGAAAATGAAAATTTCATTGAGGATGGCATAATACTGAGATAAAACTCAGTCTTCGATATCCCTAATAATTAACCACTTCATCATGCGAGAAATGATTCAAATAAAAGATAATTTTATGAGGATTACCTACTCCAAATTTCAAGCAATTTGGATCGCTAAGTCACCGGGAAAATGCAAATACATTTTTAACTACTCTGGGAAAAAATGGAATTCATGGCTGAAAAAATGAGTCATTAATAACATTTGAATGGTGTAATCTCATGCCATGAATTATAAATCATCACGAAGGCATTTTCAAGAGGAGTTGATGGTTGAAATTTGAAGTGATTTGGTTTACGAGATCATGAGATATGTTCAAAAATAAAATTTTCATGCATGTGAGGTCTCAGGGACATTCCAACAACATATCAACATGGGAGAGAGCTTTAGGATGGAAAAAATGCATTTGAAATTCAACAAATGGTTAAATGTTTTGAAATGAAGCCTTTCCATCTCATTTGCACACCTTAACTCTTGTTTAACCTATTTAATCTCAATCATGGTCAGACAGGGGTTGAAGTGGAGTTGCACCCTAAAAAATAGGGGACAAGAGGCACACCAAAATGCACCTTGCACGAGATCATGCCAAGTGTCATCATGTGGTTTGATGAGAGTGAGATGGAGGAACTGAAAACTAGCACTTGGGAGCTAGTTTAGGGTCTTGCATGTGTTTGGGGGCTAACTGAGAGAGGTGGAACGTACTATTTTTCCCCTCATGTCCCCTTGGGTGATGGAACAAGGGGCAAGGGACAAGGGACAACATGCCTTGAAAAATAAGCCATGGGTGCATGCATCATGAGGAGGTGGGCCGAATTTCAATAGACCTTTAGTTTGTATGTTTTCCACTCTGTAACACTTCAAGTTGCAACTTTTAAGTGACAAAAATAATCCTGTGGAAGGGGGAGCACACCTTTTTTTCCCCCATGTCCCCTTTCATGTTGGGACAAAGTGCAAGGGACACTCAGCCTTGAAAAATGCCAATTTCTGATTTTCTATTGCTGCTACAAGAATGAGTCTTGATCATACCAAGCTTACCATTTTCACACCAAGGCTTATGGTCTTTGATGGGCATTTGACCTTTATTTGTTATCTACTTCATGATCATGGTCTCTATGAGCTGGTTCTTGTCAGATATTTTGAGATTTTCCACTTCATCATAAGCTTCTTGGTACTCCATGTTTCTTAATTACTCTAAGCAATTATCTTTCACACACATTGGCTCATTTTTTATCCACTTTTCATTATGGTGCGATGTGCACAATGCTTCATCCTCTTGAAAGGAGAATGAGCACAAGGTCAAGCATGAAATATGAAAATCATTATTTCCCCCATCTTGACCATCTTGGGCTTGGAAATTCATCTCCATGATGGAGACATCCTCTTCTTGAGTAGAGTCAACTTTAAGAGACCTGAGAATCTTCTTATTTATACATTCCTCATTGAGAAGGTCTTCATCATTGGCTCATTTTTTATCCACTTTTCACTATGGTGTGATGTGCACAATGCTTCATCCTCTTGAAAGGAGAATGAGCACAAGGTTGAGCATGAAATATGAAAATCATTATTTCCCCCATCTTGACCATCTTGGGCTTGGAAATTCATCTCCATGATGGAGACATCCTCTTCTTGAGTAGAGTCAACTTTAAGGGACCTGAGCATCTTCTTATTTATACATTGCTCATTGAGAAGGTCTTCATCTCCCAATGGCAAAGAGAAGGCTTCATATTGACAATCATATTCATCAAACAAATCTTCATGCTGGATCTTGAGAATGGAAACTTGGGGCTCACCTGCCAAGAAGTCATTTGATGTCACTTCTTCTTTATGATCCACATTACTCACCATCTCAAGATTGCTTTGTTGCAAGTCAAGCTACCCATTTATCCTCATCATCACCAAGTAGAGAGCCTGTATCCATATCCAACGGGAAGTACACACTATCAAATTCCAGCTACATCAGATCATCATGTTGTTTCTCAACTGGCTCCATCACACCTGGGTAGTCCATCAATATGGGAATTTTGGCATCTTCCTCTCAGGTTATGAAAAAGTTGTCATGCCTTGAATATTAGTACAGGATGTCCACCCTTGGATCATTTGGTTTTTGAAGTGATGGCTGCGATGTGAAGAGGACGACTGCGAGGTTCAACAATGCCTAACGATTCCCTAGCCTGCCTTAGCAATGGTTCCTCCATGTTAATGTGATTCCTCCCTCGACATTCCAAACCTCTGCAGCATTCTCTACTTCTTTCCTTGATCACCATTTATTTTTTCATGGCTTAGGATTACTAGCACTTTTGTGATTTTTTGGGCATGGTTTTCATAGGTTTCGTGGCTCCAATTTCCCAACATTTTCGTGAATCTTTCTGACTGGTTCTTGGCTTCGATCCAGGGTTTCCACTAGAACTCATGGCTCAATATTTTGGTTTCATGACCCTTTTCCCTAGTTTCATGGCTCGTCTCTTCTGCTCATGGTTCGCTTTTGCTGCTATTAGCTCATGTCTTCTAAATCATAGTTCATTTTTCCTGGTTCGTGGCTATTATTTGTGACTACAGTCTGTAGCATGTGGTCATGGGTTGTTTCTCTGCTTGTATCCACCTTCGCTCTACCTAGATCCTCCTTCACTCTGCTTGGATCCTCCTTCAACTTTTCCTGCATCCACCTTCAAGCTGCCTTTCCTGTGTTTGCACTCACGACTTCACCGATCCTCACGTGAAGTTTCTAGTCAAGTTTCCACAAGTGGTCATGTTTTTCGCAGGGTCTATGGCTCTCGTTTTGCTCTCATTGTAGCTCCTCTTCACTGCTCGTGATAATTTCCTTGACCGTGCTCTGCGAGCTTTGGTTCTTAGTTGTTACTAACCTGTAACTTACCTTCGTGGCTATTTTTCGGGCTTCCACAATTGCTAACCTTATACAAAATAATCTAAGCAGGGATATTGAAGGCTCAGTAGACATCCCTCTAATAGTTTCTCCTCTCTAGGCAGTCTACCTAGCTCTGATGTCTCCCTCCACCTCCTCTGCACAGGTGTTTTTCATTCTTGGGTCAAACGAACAGGGCAAACAGGATGAAAACCTGACTAACATCATTGCAGAACTACTCAGCAGGCTTGAAACTCTAGAATCATCCAACAAATCCCTCCAAACTGAGATTATTTATTTAACCTCTCGAGTGGAAAAGGTTGAAGCTGATAATATCTCCTTGCGAGGACAACTCATAGACACAACAACCACTACTAATAATGATCAATTACAGGTTGAGATCTCAGATTTAAAACAGAAGCAAGATGAATTTAGAACTCAGCAGGAAAATCTTCAGAAACAAACCAATTCCCAGGCCCAAGTGGTCAGGGGTAAAGATACAAATCCTCCTTTAACAGCAG
Source organism: Taxus chinensis (assembly GCA_019776745.2). Classification (NCBI taxonomy): domain Eukaryota; kingdom Viridiplantae; phylum Streptophyta; class Pinopsida; order Cupressales; family Taxaceae; genus Taxus; species Taxus chinensis. The sequence goes on from CM034157.1 coordinate 103,667,186, forward strand.
TTGAAGCAGTGGTTCAAGCCAAACTTGTGGAAGAGAGAATCTGACGTTCCAGGGAGTTGAACCTTAAGGTCAGAGGATTGCCCACTCTTCCCTCTTCCAACTCCCTAGCCATAGCTTTGAAGTTCCTCACAGATAACTTGGAGCTTCCCGAGGCTCAGTTAGATAGAGCTTGGATTGGTCTAGTATCTACTCTCTTTATCCATTTCAAGTCAGTTGATGACTGCCTTAGGCTCTAAGAGCTAAGCGGAAACTTTTCTCTCTACCCAATAAGGTCTTTCTTGATGAAGATCTTGCTAGAGAACAAGTTTCCAAACTCAGGATATCTCTAGAAATTGTCATGGCAGCCAAAAAATTAGGGAAATGGGTGGTGATTCGTAACCTCAAGCTAGTGGTTTTGGATTCCTTCCCCCCTAGTTGGGCTCCCAAATCTAGCTCTAGTTCCAAATGACGGTTTCGACATGAGAAGACTCAAAAGCAGGGCCTCTCCATCACATGTTGGAATGGAAATGGGTCCTTTTGGTCTTCTCCTAGCCTCCTACATTATGCTTAAGGTCTCTCAGACCTTTTCTTTGTTATAGAGACACATGTGATCCTGGTTCGCCCTCTCTCGAACATCAATGGTTACTTCTGGCTTTCTAATTGTAGACAGGAGACTCAGAGTTCTGGCAGCATCAGAGGATCTGGCAGGGTTGCTTGTTTAGTCAAAGACACTCTTTGGAGTAGGATTTCTACTATCGTTGAGGATGATTCTACCTACTTTCTTTAGGTACGGATCAGATGTAATTCTCCCCTCTTGAGAAACATCTTTATTACGGTCTGCTACTTCCCTCCAGATTCCTCTTCATTTGCCATCCACAATGGCCCAGATGGAGACCCCTTCTTTGACCTTTATGCTGGTATATCTCAGTTCTCGGGCTCTGGGGAGGTCATCATCTTAGGGGACTTCAATGCCCGTACCAAAAACATGCAGATCCTGAGGCATGACAAGACCGACGATGTACTTTACACCTCTGAGGTGGATCTAGAGTTGGTTGGTTTCCAGCGTGATTCTGAGGACACGATAGGGCCCCTGACTTCCTATGGCTGACATTTTCTCCAATTAGGGGAATCTCATGACCTAATAATCCTGAATGGCATTCCTCACTTTCCTGAATCCTGGTTCTTCACCTGCAGACCATTTTGTGGTGGGACCAGTGTGGTTGATTACGTCATGACTACCCCTGACTTGATTCCTTACATACACCACTTTTGTGTCTCCCCCATCCCTCTTGCTGACCATGCGACCCTCTCCTTTTCCCTCCAGGCTATCCCCCCCAGGACCCCACCCCCTCCCCTCCCCCTTGCATATCACGTACTATTTGGAAATTTGACACAGGGGATCCTGACACCTTTTCCTCCTGCCTTCATCTGCTTCTCCCCCCCATTCCCCACTTCACCTCACTCACCTCGGATCAGATGTTTAATACCCTCTCTTGCACTATTCTTGAGGCGGCCACGAGTTCCTTCCCCCACATCACCCACTCCACCCTACACCATGGTACACGCCCTATGAAAAAATGGTACGACGAGGAATGCAAAGCCTTCCATCTAGAAACTCTGCTTTTCTTTCCTGCATGCCCTTCCCTCCCTCCCCTCCCTGAAGTCAGCCTATCATCACCTCCTTCGACATAAGAAACACACATTTATCTCTCATAGGTGCTGTGAGCTTTGTCTGTCACTTATCCACTCTCCTAAACATTTTTGGCACACCATTCTTCCCCGTCATTCACCTTTACCCCTGGACCTTGATCCCAATTCCATGTTCACCCACACCTCCACTCTCTATGACTTCTTGGGCCAGCCCCACATCCAGGTTCATTCCCCTCCCTCCCTTTGCCATATTTTCACCCACACCAATGTGAGGAATGCCATTCTTGCTATGAGTTGTAGTAAAGTAGGGGATGAGGAAGGGTTCCATGCGGAATTCTTCAAGTATGGTTGGAAGACGCTCCTCAGTTATCTTGTGGACCTCTTCAATCAGGTGGTTTGTACAGGTTTTCCAGTCTCTTGGTCCCACCACATCATCCACCCCATACACAAGTTGGGGCCCACTTCCGACCTCAACAATTACAGGACTGTCATGGTGGATCACACATTCTCCAAGTTCTATGCTACTATTCTTCACTTACAAATTTTTGAGTTCCTCGATCAATTCCTTTGTAGAGTTAAGGGGCAAGCGGGATTCCGACCAACTTACCAAACTACCGACCACATCCTCACTCTTTGGGATATCATTGAAGAGGCTCACCACCGCTCTTCTAGAGTTTTTTGTTGTTTCATGAATTTTCAGAAAGCCTTTGATTCTATTCCACTGAAAGCCCTTTTTCGCAGGCTCAGAGATATAGGCATTTCTGAGATTTTTCTTACAGCCATCACGCGCCTTTATGAGGAGGTCCTTGGCCGCCTTCACACTTCTGCTGGCTTGTCCAACTTCATCAGGAGTACCATTGGTGTCAAACAGGGCTGCCCCCTCTCTCCTACCTTATTTGGGATCTATATCGATGAGCTTGAGGACTTTCTCAAGGATCACATACAGGAAGGTGATGGGTGCCTTCTACACCAGGTTCTGATTTAAATCCTCCTCTTTACAAATGATGTAGTTATCCTTGCTTCTTCTGCTGAGGGTCTCCAGAGGCAACTAGATGCCTTATCCCTTTTCTGTGATCATTTGACAGATGACTATGAATCTTGGGAAAACCAAAGTTATGGTTTTCAATTGTCTGAAGACTTCAGGCCTCCACTTCTTCTTTAAGGGTGTGGAGATTGAGATCACTTGCTCTTATACCTACCTGGGGATTCTTTTCTCTGGGCCTCGTTTTAGCCTTCGTCCTACTCTCCAACCCCAAGTTAATAAGGGCTATGATTCTTTGGTGATTTTTGAGAGAAAATGTTTCTGCCACCACTTTTAGGACATTCCTTCCAAGATGTCCCTCTTCGATTCCCTGGTTAGGCCCACGGTTCTGTTTGGTTCAGAATTTTGGGGTCCCTCTCTTTTAGACTCATATTGGGTCACTATCGAGCGCGTTTAGATCCTCATGCTCAGACGTATTATCAGGTGCAAAGAATTTGTTCCTTATAACATTATCCTTGCTAAGTTTGGGGCTCGCCCTTTTCATTTGGAGACCATCTTAAGCCTTGTGTTGTTATTGCACCATATTTGGGGGTATTCTAGTTCTTCTGTTGACAAGGACAAGTACACTTATCTTGCCTACTGTTCCTCTGAAACTATTGCTTCCTCGGATCACAGTAGACGATCTTGTTGCTGGTATGCCTGTGTTTCACGCCTCTTCGAGTCCATTGGCATCTAGATCGACTGTCTCCCACCCTTCAGCTATTCTCTGGATGCCCCTACCCATCTACTACCCAACCAACAAGATCCTCATAGGATAATCAGAGATGATATCTACAGACAGTTCATCTAGCACACATGGTCCAACCCCTCGGGGGGTTACATCCGAAGATGTCAATCTATGTGGCACACTTTCTCAAGATCCGTGATGGGGTCATTTTCAAACCCATGTACATTTCCTAGCATTGGTTGCAGGCCCTTCGTATCTCTCTGGGTCAGTTTCGAGTGGGCTCACATCGACACCGTATTGAGACTAATCATCACTTAGACCGCTCGGAGCGGACTTGCCTTCTTTGCTCTCTCCAGGAGGTTGAAACTAAAGAACACTTCATTTTCAGATGTCCTGTTTACTATGAGATTCGTGGGCGATTCCATTTCCTGTTTCGAAAGCTTCCTTCCTTCACAACTTTCTTCAGATACTATGATCAGAGATGTCTTTCTCTCTACCTTCAGGAGGCCATCAGGCTTCGGGACAGGCTCCTCCATCCTCCCCCCCGATGGATGGCTACTAGACTGATCACTTCCTTCTTCCCGTTGCTCTCCCCGGTGAGGGGTGCTAAGTGGCATTTGGTCACGTGTCTGGACCCCCAGTCTAGGTCCGTCAGGTCTCGTGACTCCGTTCCTTCCACCCGAGGCTCCCTATCTCAGGCATGTCCCAAGGCCCCTCCACATAGACAACAATCCACCAGGCCTACTTTGAGGCACCGCCTTCCTCCTGAACGTCGGCTCCCCAGGCATTCCATAGTCTTTACTTCTTTTTGTCGGCACACTACGAGTCAGTCGTATCCGGCCTTGAGTGTTAGGTGACATTGTTGGGGATGTTTCTCCTTCTTCCACTCCCTCCCCACACTGTCATCTCTCTTCTTCGTTTCTGGTCTCTCGGCCTCTTTGTTTCCTTCTCCTCCTCTCCTTCTCTCATTGTATTTCAGGTGACCCGTTTGGGTCCTCTTGCTAGGTTTGTTTGCTTTGTACTCTGCAGTCCCATTGACCTACTTTTGTGGTCATGTGTTGGACATTAATAACATTATCTTATCTTATCTTATCTTATCTTTCAAGATCCTGACAAATACTAAAGGTGGATCGACATGGCCATAAGAAAGGTTATGCATGTTTATTTCAAAGATTGATATCATTGTGATTTTGTTGTCAGGACAATCGTGCCCTACTCTCCACTAAAGACATATTTGACCTTTGGCCAATGTGAGCTACAACTTTTGTTTCCATGGAATAACCCTCATTGGCCATCAACTATTGGGGATCGAAACCCTCAGATAATTTGGTGGGCAATGACATTGTTAGAGGCACCAGAGTCAATACCCTGCATTTGTTGCAATTGGTATGCCCATTCGATCAACAAGGCAAGATCACATATGGTTCTATTTTCCCAGAATTGGCAGGATGTTCTGGAACAGCAAGGTGTCTGAGGAGTAGTACCGTGCTTAGCGGGCACTCCTACTTCAGCTAAGGGCACTTTCTAGAACATGAGTTGGCACTACTTCCCTCTTTGGAGCGACCCACCTAGGACAAGTTTGGGATCAAATTGCTTAGGGAGGATTTCTCATGGTATTCCGATTTAGAAATTGTAGACTTTCACTCTCATTACACAGTTGGTCAATGATGTCAAAAGATCATTTTAAGCATTGGTTTGTGCACTTGAAACAACCAAGTACCTTGAGATGAGTAGGTTATGACATTCTTAGAAGTTTCAAGCCGTATTTGTACTTGAAATAAATTTGACAAGAATACATGAATTTGACTCAAAGATTTCATTTTGCTGCAGTCTTGATTGAGGTAGTCTTGGGATATTTCTATTTTAATTTTTGACCCCATGGAATTGCATGTAAATGATTGATCCTCCTTAAGTGTTGGTACAGTATCGATTGCACCATTAGAGGAATATTAAGTGCTAATGCTTGCGTAGCGGAAAAAGAGGCCTATTTGTGAGTAGGTGAACACTGCACAACGTGTAATTGTTCGAGTATCAGCCATGGGCTCTTCCGAGTCTTCTAATCATTGTTGGATCTGTTATTAAAAATACCCAATATTAGCATATTCAGTCTGGGTGTTGGTGTCTCTTTTAATTTTTTATTCTTGGTACAATTTTTTCAAACCCTAAGATCTTTCGGATAATTAAGCCACATACTTGCATTGAACCGGTGAGACGTTGACGACCAAGCCTTTGGGAGATTGCTCCAACTAATTTGACTTTTCTATTGAAAGTAGTAATGACCTCTATGATACGCATATACTGAGCCAATATGGGGATTCTTAAGGTAATTAACCAAACCTTGATCAAGCCATTTTCACTTCTACAGAAATGGGGCAAGATATTCTTTGCAACGTTTTACCAAAGTCAGCCTTATGTAATGCATTCCGCAGTATAAACCCAACTTCAACTAAAGTTATAGCCAAGTGATGTTTTAATTAGGTTTTAAGGTAAGGTTCAAAGATTGATCACCTTTCTGAATTAAGGTTTTGTTCCAACATTACATTGACATTGCTTTAGCTCAAAAACTCCTGTAATTCTTCTAGATCTAGGGTAAACAACCTATAAATGTTGCCATACGTTGAAATGGACCTCTCCAAATTAGCTTACTACATAGAGTGATTGGGGAAATTATCTCCAGTGTTCTTGTCAAAAATGGGTGATCTTAACCTGAAGGACCTTCGTAACTAAAATTGGGTTTAAGCATGTGAATCTCACTATGTATCTTTCTTTGCCATGATTATGGCCACTCCTAACTCCAAGAGTCTTGGAGCCTCTTTGAATTAGACTAGAGGAACTTTCTATTAGCACCCTTCCTGTTCATTATATTTGATCTACTGTCTGTCAAATCCACTTGTTTGTCACACATTCTGTCAGTCGAGCATCAACAGAATACAAATTATTTGAATTCAAACTGTTAGATCGACTCAGCCTACTATCCCTAGCTACATGTTACTTGTCAAGAGTCGTGTATCAGAACAAACATTAGACAAGAGATCATGTGAACCCTATACACCCCTCGTTGGAGGCTACTCGAATAAGAGGCCTCGAACCACACTTCTTCACCTAACATGTTTTAGTCTACCCGATGGCCAACTAGGTTTGTGCAAGGGTGACTTAAGTGACCATAAATCAAGTTTTATTCTTCCTTGTTCAAAAATAATTAGGAAGACTTACGGATTCTTAATACCTTGTGGATTAGATATATCGTAGGCTCTTTACCTAATAATTGTAGATATCTAGGAACTTGCATGAAGGGTTCCTTCGCTCAAAGACTTTAAATACGTCATATTAGAATGGCTCACCACTAGGAGGAATTAGGTGCCTTGTATAATGGACACACATGAATGAGGTTATCAACTAGTAGGAAGAATAGACCTTAGGATCTCCATTTTTGTTTTCAAATAAGGTAAGTGTACAACTTGCTTATATATGAGTTGTACAATGACTTTATTTAAGAAAGGACAACTCTAACCAATGGAATGATATTGAGGTTCCTTCAGAAGCCATTTCTCCTATTTAAGGGAGATGTTGACTACAAGAACAATATCAAATGTGGTCAGGGTTTTATCAAATCTGAATTTTGTCTAAGCTCATACTTGTGCAACGATACTCTGATTGAGGAGCAAAAAAATATGTAAAGTGAGGTTTATGACTTGTCAAGTAATGTTTTTCTATTGAGAATTATATAGCATTGCTATCACATAATTGTGTCGACATGTCAGTTCTAAGGATAAACAAGTATGTTGATGAACCTTGGAAAGTGCTAAGCACTTGAACCGATAAAATGTAACTACATTGTTCATAACAAGATGGACAGTCAAATCACAGCATTTCCAAATGTGCTGTAATCCACCTTACCTTTATATTTTTCTAGTATTTGTCCTTCTAAAGTGGTATGAATTCGAGACCAATTGCAAGGCATTAAAAGAAAATAGAAACTCGAGTCCCTCTAAACACGAATTTTGCCTTTCTTGAAGGTTTGTTTTGCAGTTGCAATGTGGGTGTACTTGGTAAATTGACATGTTCCTCCATATTTTGATTTTCAACAAATACTAGGGTCAATGTCCATGATAGAGCACATTTCTCAGACTCAAAGCAGATACACATGTCGTAAGTCATCTTTTGCATGAGCATGTTATCCTCATGTGAGCGAGTCAGATGTTCGTGGAAACCATCAGCAACTAGCATTATGCTAATGCTTTGTCTTAGGGAAATCAGTTTGGAGATCTTGTATTCTAGTCACTTCATGCAAAGATTCAGGGTGAATCAGTTCACAGATTTGTGCTGAGGAAAAACATGTGTTAGAAGGTGAATCATGTAGCTCAAGACTAAGATGTGCATTATTGAGTTATAGAGTGCAACAGATAAGCTGCACCCTTACAATCAGGATTAAGACCGTGTACAAATTTAAGGGCATAACATATAGTTCATAGTGAAATCTTAAAATTCCTGTCTGAGATGGAATAGTCTGAAAGTAATACCTACGCATGAATTTTCCTGTAGCTACTTCTATTTTATTTTCCATCAATTCCCCAAATCGCAATTGTATTGTAGTTAATTTAGTTGAGATTTCTTAAACATTGGACATAGTACAAATCGAATAAGGGAAGTTCCAAAATTCTCCTGGTAAGCCACATAAATGTCCCAGTTTGGGGACATACAATCATCGGAGGAGATGTGAAAATGACTAAAAATGCAAGTTAACACTGAAATAAAAATTGTGCCCTCAATTGTACATGGTAAAAACAGCATCCTACCAAACATCAAAATTGTTGACGTTGACATCAAGCAGAGATGATAGAAAACTATTATGTCCCTTGCTCTCTCCGACTTTGAACTGCGTCATGTCTAGACAAATCATCTAAGGAAATTTGTATAATACTCTAAATACATAAGTGGACACTACAAAAAATGCTGAAAACTCTAATGCCAAATTTCCCTCTGGTTAAAAAATACTTGCAGGCTTGATACTATACGGTTCAAACTGGAAGTCTCGTATGTCAAGCCGACATCAAAGCTTATCTCCTGGTCCTTTTATTTCTATCATTCGGCAAGGCATGAACCTTGCGATAGAGGATAAGTAATGGCCAAAATCATATTAAATAGTTGGTTGGAAATTCTCTACCTAATACAGCAAGTGTAATCTCACTTCCCTTTACTTTAGTACTCTTCCAATTGAAGGCTATCTGTGACCCAATATCTATCTTCTGGACTAACATGAAGATGAACATGTGCAAATCCTTTGGATACGTATTCAAATTTCTTTCGTTAATAGTTATAGTTTTTAGTTTTCTATGACACTCTCAAATCATGTCAGTGTTGGCTAGATTTAAAGTAACATAGCACAAAACCTAGGCAGTCATGAGATAAATCTCCCTCATTTAACCGGTGAGGCTCCCGTGTCAGATTTGTCAATTTAAGTATGTTAATATCTAAATGGGGTTTTACTTTAACTACTCAGTTCATGAACCATAACTGAATAGTTCTGCAGCAAGTAAGCAGTTGTTTAAAGAAAGGAAAAGTTATAGAAGAAGGTAATTACATAAACATATAGAAGAAATGGGGAAGATGTGCATCCCAATCAGTAGATGGCAGAGCTGATTGCATGCACATAGAAGAATCCAATAGATATAAACACATAATTCTAAAACAAAGGCAACTCTAGATCCAGATCTAAAATAACACAAAGTTTATTAAGATATCTAAGATTAAAAGCAAGAAACATAGTACACTGTGACACAAAGTTCTTCGGAAACCTGCTCCTTTGTATTCCTTTGCTCCAAGTGGCTCTCAGGGGTTCAGCACAAAGTCTAGAACACAAGATTGCTGTTTACAAATTCTGATCATTAACCAAAAGGTTCTTCTCCTACTTATAGAATGTAGGAGGGAAAGTACAAATGGGAAACTTCTAACTGAACTAAAACACCAACAAGAAGTAAAGATGACATTTAGCAATCATCCTCCACTAACTTCTCCTTAAGTGACACATATATCACTTAACTAATAGAATGGTTCCACATGACTTTAAGTAATGGTTGCAAAACCAATAACTTAAAGTTTTACAATTTCATCCGGGAACATGGAAAATAGAAGAAGAAAGAATAGAAAAAGTCATGCCAGCTGTAACATTTATGTCTTCTTTTTGTTCTTATATCGAATATACTTGTCGAACATGTGATTCAACATCTTCCCATCTGTTTTAGCCACTACTTCCTTCTCTGTCCTAAACTGCAGCAATCCTTCATTCAATACTTTGATGCACGCTTCCACATATTCCAAGCTTGGGCCAAACCTCGCAATATCTACCTGCAGCTCCACCAGTCTACTAATAGAATTCATCGTGAAAGGCTTAGTAGCTTTATCAATTCTCTTTTGTACCATCAGAAGAGACCCTTCCAATGAATTAGGCACCTTGCAAGGAACGATCCACACATATGAAGTAACATTCCCGTCCATTGTCTCCTCGGTGAAAGAAATGATACTGTCTGGTAAGGATGATGTCCTACTCTCAAGTGCCTGCATCCTCTTCAGCAAAACTCTACAGATTTCCAAATGGAAAGATACTGCAAATTCTAACTGCTTCCCCTTCTCAACTGATCCATCCAGTACAATTTTCTCCGCAGCCAATACATCTCCTGGTAGCTTGTTGATCTCTCCCAAAGTACTCAAGTTACTCTCAGCAACTGTGTTCATGTCCACTATACTCGTCACCAGTTGCTGCAGCTGATTTGCTACATCATTTATAACCTTTAGGCGGGCTGATACTTCTCCAAGTTGTACAGAAGCTTGATGAATAATCAAATCCTTCCATTCATCAATAGCTTTTACTTGATTGCTTGCATCCTCCATTTCCTGCATAAGATGATCACTCACCTGCTCTGAAATGGGCTGAATGGAAGGCTTAGCAACCTTGGCTATGATCTCGCACAACTGAGATACCTGCTTATGAAGTTCTTCTTTCTCTACCTTTTCACTGTCAAGCCTAAGGAATAGAGCATCTATCAATGTTTGCGTGTCCTGCTTCAATCCTTCAGTGGTGGCTTGACCGAGGGGTACTTTGGTTACTGTCACATCTTCTGCCGTGAGCTCATCCTCCTTCTTTCCTTCTACCAGAATTGACATCTCAGCAAAATTCTCTCCCGAATCCTCGATGATCAACCTTGAAGTTACCTTAGCAACTTTAGGCCTTCTGTCTCTTCCACCCAGATTCTGGAGTAGCTGCAAGTCATGCTCCTCTAAGTTCATCTCCATTCTCACTTCTGGAACCAACTATGAAGCCAACCATTCTGAGAAGTTACTTCTCAGAGAATGAGAAGTTGCTGAGTGCACTACCATCTCTTGCTCTGCCTCCTCTCCATCAGAAAGTGCCACAGTGTTATGGCTGCCATCCTCTGAATCATCCAAGGACAAAGCTCTTTCGAACTCTGCCATCTGTAGCTTCAACATCTCCTCTGGAATAGGTGATGAATGGAGTGGCTGAGGAGAGAAGATGAATGTCACTGGATTCAGTGGAGGCATGGAAGTGTCGTGCTGAGGTGCAATAATTGGTGAAGTACTGGGTGATAGAGAAGCTGGAACCAAAGTCATGGTCGTAGAAGTGATCTTCTCCTTTGATTGAGATCTTCTGTGTACTTTCAACTTCTCGGACTTTCTGCTGCTTTCTCCTTCGTGCTTCTACTTGAGGGAATCTCCTGCGCTGAAGTTTCCCGTGACTTGATTCATCAATGCTTCATCAAGGAAATATCCCTTCGTCAGCAGCCAGTTTGAAGTATTCACCAAAACAGCTCCAGATCTTTCTTCAAGTGTATGGCAGCCTCCTATGTTATCCTGAAGTATGGCTTTATCTCCTCCCATTTGATGGTAAGTGTCAAGTACCACATTCCCATCATCTTTAAGATCCGCAGGTATCCGCGCTAGTCCAAAGTTGAACACTTGCTTTGCTGATAGTCTACTGAAATCTCTCTTTCTAACCTCGTACTCACTTTTGCACTTCATCCAGAAATCTTCTAATGAAGGCACATGTGCGTACTCCTGGGAGATCGTCTTCCTGGCTACTTTAAATGGATCAAAGTTCAGCTGTGCAGGGAAGAACTCTTGCTCATACTCAGATAACATCTGTGTCTCCATCCCTCAAGCTCTATGAATGCTAATGTAGCTGTAATGTCCCACAGTGATTGGGAAGAAGCCCGTAGACTTGTGCCGCTTTGACTAAAGGTCGTGTAACTCCACAAGTTGCCTGCTCAGCTCCATGGTGATCAATCTATCATTCAGATTCTTAGGCATCTTTATTGGTTCTTTAAAAAATCCCGTAACCTTGAGGTATGTGAAATCTGCAAACTGAATGAATAGACTACCAATCTTGGACACGGCTTCCCACGCTTCCTTGCTTACCCTGTTGGCCTTTAAGTCTTTGTCTAGCCTGCAAATGAAATCATAGAAGAATTCATCGTTGACCAACTTTGAAATCTTTCTCGCATGCAGGTACATTAAGTTGTGGGTATTATTTGAAAATGGGGTCCTTAGAAAGAACACCACATCTATCCAGCTTGGAAAAGATGCCTTGTGAAGCTGCAACATACACCAAGTAGGAAGTCATTTTGAAGCTGAAAGTACGCTTCACGTTCCGGAGTTGCTCACCAATGTTGTCACTAATAATTTCCAACCAATTGATTATGGAATCAATTTTGTTGACTTCAATGGTCCTGATGAAAGCATACATCCATGTACGGAAAGTGTAAGCATTCACCTCGCCATTCATCCTGCATAGCAATTTGACCACATCATCGACCTCCTGCACCAAATTGGACCATGGAAGAGTTCTTGGGAACTTTGAAGGAGATCTAGGCTTCTTCATGTATCTGCTATTCATTATGCTCACACAATCAGCTCTATGCTTCTCCCACCTACTGCCGGCATCCTGAAGACTAATGGAAGTCACCACCTTTCGCACTGGAATCTTCAAACAATAATTGATGAACTTCGCATCTAAATGAATTATTGTCTTTCCCGTAGCATCACGCACTAATCTAGATGAAGGATGGTAAGATCTAGCGCACTCCATAAAAAACTCTGGCAACTGGGCTGTGCATGGAAAGGCTGCAGCTTGGATAATTCCACTGCTTTTAACCGCACGCATGAGTGAAGTCTTTCCCGCTCTGGATCTATCAATCAATTCGGAAAGAGGTTTTGGACCTAGATCTGTGTCTCCTATGTCTGCAAGTTTGGAAGTGATGCATGACTCCATCGTGCTTTCTTTTTCATCTCTCTTCATCATGGCTTTGTCTATCTTTGTCTGAATAATTCTTTTTCTTCTTACTTGGCCGGATTTCTTCAAAACTGGTGCAGATCTGGACAATTCTTTAGATTCGGAGGATATATGCAATGTATTGGACATTGATTAAAGCTCATTTTCTTTTGTAAAGCACCTGTAATGAATTCCTGTAATTAATTCAGACAAAAATGGCCACCGAAGCATGAATAGTGAATTTTAATTGTAAAAATCTGCACTTTTCAAGCCTGCTGCCCCAAAAATTGATGTTTAATTTGCACATAAAGAGAGCATGAATTCTTTCAACAACACCTGAGCACCCGTAACACCTATGCAAACAATTATGCAGACAAAGATCAACCTCCTTCAAAGCATGCGCCAAATCTGGAAGCTTTTAGCCTTGTTTCCACCTTGCCTGAGCAAAATCCTTCTTCAAATGGGGCGCACTTTTCCTCTTGGCTGCACTTCTAACCTGTGAATTAATTTAATTCATCTTTATGGCAGCCCATGCTTATATAACCCTCACAATTCTATAATTAATAATTGTCCTTCCTATTCCTGGCAATTAATTAATTAAAAATCATGCTTTTCTCTTTAAAAATAGCATGTTTAAGGACAACCATCCAATAAATTAAATTAATCCAATTTAATCCTTCACACTTCACTTCACTTAAGCTTCACAGTGTGCCTTGACCATAGCCACTGAAAATAAAATTTAATCTAATGATTTAATGCCTCAAAAATCATTAAATATATCCTAAATGGGGCACACTTTTTGACATGAAGGGGGCAGCCTTTAAATAAATTAAATTTAGTCAATTTAATCCATTTAATTCTATTTCTTTTATTCCCCTTTGACTTGTTGACTTCTTCCAAGCTTGGGCGCACTTTTAGAAGGATAAATAATTAAAATAATCACTTAAAGGCTGGCATCATCTCACCAAAGGGGGTGCACTTTTTTGCACAATATAATTCTATTTCTAAGAATTTTTTTTTACAATGGGATTCTTTACCCTGCAAGGCAGCCTCGGAAATCCCATGATCCACTTAAGTGATTTGACTTTGACAATGGGATTATTTACCCTACAAGGCAGGCAATAAAATCCCATGATTTCACTTAAGTCACTTTCCTTTTATTTTATCATGAGAATTTTTACCCTACAAGGTAGGCAATGAATTCCCGCCTACCTGCAGCCTCTAACTTTCCCACTGCAACTTAAGTTAATTTTATAACACGGGAAAAAGTACCATGCTAGGCAGGTACAAAATTCTCACCTCGCCTGCTGCTTCCATTTTTCCCATTGCAGCTTGAATCCTTTGTTTTCTAAAAATGCACCCAACCCCACAGGGGCTTTTCCGTGCACGACTTCACTTTTTCCCAGTGATCCAGACCTCCGATGGCGACTTCCTCTGGGCATAACGTGTGTATATGTTCTTTAGCTGCTCCAGGCCAAAAATCAGGCTTACCCAGTAAAGGAATTGTTCTAGAGAAATTTCACAGAAAACGAAATGGGACAACACAAAAACACAAAAAATTGCCAAAAGTTACAAATAAAGCCCAAAACTTATTCCAAGTTAAAACCCTTATGGTACATAGGAATAATGACATGTTCGATCATAACAGAGTTAAAACGGAGCACAAATAGCCTCATACGGGGCTCAAAATAATTAAATACAAATTTCCCACAGACAAATCCTGACGACAGAATATAACAATTTTGGGCATCTGGGTATTTGGCGAAAAAAGCTAATATGGCTCTTTGGGAATATCTTGACGCAATACAAGAACTTTCAGGCAATAAAAACACAAAATGACCCATTATTTTAAAAGTACGAAAAAATTTCGGATAGGGTAGTCACAGATTTCAGGATGAAATCTGGGTGACACCAGTCGGCTCCATCTGTGGACATCTTTTTCTCTGTCAGAATGACAAAGGGAAAAGATGAGATCCCAACATCTCTGGTTTCGTATCTTGTCTTTATCCATTGGGCACGTGGTCAGGAAAACAAACACAACACAACACGAAAACAAAAACAAAACAAGGAAAAACAAACAAAGTTTTATTTATGTACATACAGGTTTTACCCTGCTTCTCATGTCCAGAACAACTTCAAGTGTTGCCCATTGAAAGGCAATGGCAATTCAACTCCATCCTGATGAGCAAGAATGAAGCTATCTGCTCCAGTGATCCTCTTCATCACAAAAGGCCCTTTCCATAGTGAATCAAAATTTCCATGCATGCCTTTTGCTTCTCTTCTTTTGTCCCATAAAAGGACCCAGTCATTGACTTCAAACTTTCTTTCCCTAGCCTTTTTGTCGAAGATGACTTTCACCTTCCTTTGATGCTCTGTCAACCTATCTGCAACTTGAGTTTGTACTTCCCTCAATTCAGTCAGGTACATAATTCTTTTATCAATAGCATCCGTGAATAGTGGAATCCTCCAGGGCCTTAGAAAGTTGTAGGGTAGGCAGTTCCAAGGTAAGAGACAGCTCCGTGTCTCTACCATATAACAACTGAAATGGGGACATGCTTATCACCCTCTTTGGTGTAATTCTATTGGCCCATAATGCATCAAACAACTTTTTATGCCAAGTCCTTTGAATTTTCGTTACTAGCTTGTGCACGATAGTTACCAAGTTCTTATTACTAGATTCAGCTTGACCATTCCCTTGTGGATAGTTGTTTGAGGAATGAACCAGCTGAATCCCATAAGTGTAGCAAAAGTCAACCATCTCCTTAGAAGAAAGATTCGGAGCGTTGTCTGCTACAATTTTGCTGGGCACGCAAAACCTGATAATAATATTTTCTTTTATAAAATTGCACACCTCGGTGGAAGTGGCATTCTCCACAGGAATAGCTTCTACCCACTTACTGAAATAATCAGTAGCTGTTAGAATGTAATGGTGGCCGGCACTGGAAGCCAAGATAAGTATACCAATAAAATCCATTCCCCACTGTTGGAAAGGTTCTTCAATCACAATGGGTTTTAGAGGTAATACAGGCAATTTCACATGCCCAACAAAATGTTGGCATGCTTGACACTTAGCTACCCAATCTGCAGTATCTTGAAAAGGGTGGGCCAGTAATACCTTGCTCTGAGGATCTTGTGTGCAGTGACTCGGGCTGAGAAATGACCACCGCAAGCCATGTCATGAAACTGTTGTAGTAGTTGATCCTGTTGAGCTTTATCCACGCATCTGAGAAATACACCATCAATTCCCCTCTTGTACAAACCATTATCCCAAAGAACAAAATCTTTGGATTTTAGTTTGATAGTTCGTTCTTCTCTTTTCTGGAAAGTTGATCTTGGGCATTCTCCATACGTCAGAAAGTAAGCAATGTTACTGTACCACTCCTCTACCAGATCTATAAAAAGTACTGCAGGTAAATCTTCATCTATCCCATCTCGATCTGCTTCAGGCACTGATGCTTTTCATCTCTATCATTAGTTCACACAGACCTCTTCCTCGAACCAGCTTTGTTGGTTTAATGTCTAGGTCATATTCTTGAACCTTTTTCACCCATGTGCCTCACAACAATCCTAACACTTGCTGAGTAAGGATAGATTTAACTGCAGTATCTGGAACCAAAACCACAGTGTGCGAGGAAAGAATATAATACATGAATGCTTTGCATGCCTTCACCATTGCATATGCGTGCTTTTCCATCGGAGTGTATTTCAACTCATAGGCTTTAAGGGGTGTGGTCATGAAAGCAATAGGAGCTTCTGCATCCTCTTGATTTTTCTGCATCAGTATTGCTGATATAGTGTGTTTGGAGGAATAACAGTAAAGAATAAATTCTTTACTGAAGTCAGGTGAAACCAAGACAGGAGCTTTGGACAGGGCTTCTTTAATTTTCTCAAAAGCTTCTTTCCCTTCGCTACTCCATTTAAAGTCTTGTGTCTTCTTCATCATATTCAAAATATGACGGGTTAGTTCAGCAAAGTCAGGAATGAATCTCCTGAGAAAATTAACTTTGCCAAAGAAAGAGTGAACTTTTTTTTAAGATGTGGGCAAAGGAAATGTCTGAATGGATTTAACACGCTCTGGATCTATCTTTGTTCCTTCTTTGGAAACAATGTGCCCAAGCAGCTTTCCTTCGGTTACAGAAAAAGATAGATTTCTTAGGATTCAAAGAAATACCATGCTTGCGGCATTGTATGAAGACCTCTTCTAAGTTTGAAATATGTGTGCTTCTATCTTTGGAAAAGACTGTCAGATCATCCAGGTACACAACTATGCTTATATCTTTGAGATGAGCAAAGGCTAGATCCATAGCTCTTTGAAATGTAGCACCAGCATTGATCAGGCCGAACGGCATCTTCTGGTATGCGAAGGTTCCCCAAGGTGTGATGAACGCCGTTTTGTATTGATCTTCCTCAGCCACCTTGACTTGATTGTATCCTGAGAAGCCGTCAAGCATGGAAAGCATCTCAGATCCAGTGACCACCTACAAAGTGTGATCCATGATGGGGATAGGGTAGTTATCCTTCAATGAAGCTTGATTAAGGTTGCGGAAATCCACGCACAACCTAATCTCACCACTTTTCTTTCTTACAGGGACTATGTTGGCCAACCACTCCGAATGGTGTATGGGATAGATAATCTTTGCATCTAACAACTTCTGGATTTCTGCAAAGACGGTTCCTGAAATGGTAGGATTGTGCCGCCGCAGCTTCTGCTTGAAAGGCTTCTGTTCTGATTTAAGTGGGATGTAGTGTTGAACTTCCGCAGGCTGAGTATGTTTTTAGATCCTGATAGGACCAGGCAAAAATATCCATGTATTTCTTAAGAAGCTTAGTGAAAGATTCTTTTTCAGCTTCTGAACAACACTTACCCAGATTTACTAATTTGGGATCATTGCTGGCTCCCAAATTTAGTAAGTGTGTCGGAGGAAGAACCTTCCCCACTTTCTTCATTTTTCTTAAGCATCTGATCATGCTTATCAAACATTTCCTCAAGAGATACCAAGCCTTTGGGAATTTTATTTCCCTTTAGCTGGATAATCTCCTAACTTCCTGAGACGTCTGCGTCCATTTCTCCCACAGTAGTTTGTCTCGGAGGTGAATTGCTTCCCTCATAGTAGACCTCTTCAAAGTTGTCCTTTTGTTGGAGAAATGCAGCAATCTGCTTGTCATCGTTGAAATACTTGCCATTGCTGGATGTTGTCAGGAACTTTGGGCGGAAAACCATCTCCACCTTGTAGTCTCCCTGTCTAAAGAATGTAGGAGGCTGATCTGGATTCAACAAGGCTGCAGTCACTGCAAGTGAATCAGCTCTTGAATTTTGTTCTCTCGGAATGTAAGATACCGAGAAAGCTGAAAAATCCAGGATAGCAGAGTAGACCCGATCTCTATAGTGCCGCAGTTTGTCTTTTTTGACTTGGTAGAGACCTCTTATCTGCTTAACATCAGCTCAGCATCTCCCTTTGTGTGTAATAATTTGATTCCCATTGTTCTTGCCTGCTCCATACCTAACAACAATGCTTCATAGTCAGCTGTATTGTTAGTATTTTCGAACATCAATTTGAAGGTGTGTACATGCACCTTCCCTTCAGGAGAGATAAGAACAATGCCTACACCGGATCCAAATGAACAGCAGTTGCCATCAAATTCCAGAGACCAAATCTTGTTGTCAAGTTGATGTGGTTCTCAAATCACAGGTTGAACTTCTTCTTTATCCATTTCTAGATAATAGACTCCGTGATCAAATTCCTGAAACAAGATCTGAGATCTAGGATCTCAGACTTTGATACTGTGTACTTAGATTTCTTCTCAGGTTCTAGCTTCTGATTTACTCCTTTGATTGGTATGTGCGCACAAGACCAATCCATCTTGACTTCTCCACCCAGCTCCTTGCAAAAATTTCTACTCAACAGCATGCCATAAGAGACTGGGATGTCTGCTACAAGGATAGTCATTTTCAGTCTTTTGTCTGGAAAAGAAGCAAGTACTGCCTGCGCATCTTTGATTTGTCCAACAAGAGGAACTTGCCTTTCCATGGAATAACATCTTCTGATGGTTTTTGTCAATGTGAGACCCAAGGCATCAACAACTTTGGCAGGCATGACGTTGTCAGAAGCTCCAGAGTCCAAAATGCAATTGCTCAATTTATATCCGTTGATAAGCAATGACACATAAAATGGCTCAATCCTTTCTGATGTAGCAGGAGAAGAGGTGGAAGGAGAAGAACTTGCAGCCACATTATTTGAAGGAGGAGTAATCTTTGGGCTTGGCAAGATACCCCGTGAAGTATTATTTGTTGAAGGGTTGGGACCATTACTTTGCACATACTTGACCAATCTATGTCAGCTGATCAGGAAATGCTCTCAAATACTCAGCTTCTGACATTTGGACCTTTTTCCTCTTGATGTGATCAATTATGTCGAGAGCTTGACTTGCTTCAACAGGATGTGCGTTGGCCCTCTGCTGCGAATTGAAAGAATTTGAATATTTATCCTTGGGTGCTAATGAAGAAGGAAGAGGGCTACCTCTTTTCAGGATAGTAACATCTGGCCCAAGATCTTCTCTTTCTCTTCGTTGGCCACTTGTGGATGCTTCGGCATTTTGGGCATGTCTGAGATTTTGTAAACACCGCAAATGTGTGAGGTTCATACAACTTCATTCCAAAAGATCCTCTTAGCCCTCATGAAGTAATTCTTGAATGTTGCAGTTATGATCCGTAGTGGTTGGATCTAAATTAAGTTTTCATCATTGAAAATGATCATTAATGGAGATCCTCTTGCAAGAATATTACTAGTGTACTCAATGGTTGAAGCTTCTATGCCAACCGGTGTGGTGTGGAAGTCTGTTTCAGTTACAATCATCAAATCAACCTGAGTTGACATAGGACTGTGAAGAGAGTATAGCTCTTGTACAAATTGCAAACCCTACTTCCTACCTAGATGCAACTTCTACATGATCTGCAGCATAGTCATTGGGGTCACCTTACTTGTCAAATGAAAGGATTTGACTCTGTCACTAGAAAATAGGACAAGAGTCAGGCTTTGGCTATACAAAGATGGTTGTTTGGGCCTTATGGCCCATCTCAGTTGATCTAAATCTGATTTCCTCAAGTTCCAGGTAAGTGTGATTGTGTTAGCTAGGTAAAGTAGATGTACTACAAGTATTTGTGCTTCTCAAGGTGATATCCAACTGGTGTGCAGATCATGAGTGTGTATAAAAAATGTCTTTTGCATTTCGATCACTCAATGCGGCATTGATAGTGGGGATCTCTTATACCAAGAAGGCTTTGGAACCTTGCAGATAAAGTCCCACAGGTTTTCACTTGGCTCCTTCTTCAACAACATTAGCTGAGAAAGATATAGATGTGATAACATCCATATGCGGTCAACCTGATAATCTTCAGAAATTCCTCACACTTGAAGAACACACCCTTGAATCCAGTTGAAGCATATGCCTGAACCAGGAGCTGATATGTCATGAAGCTAGAACTGACCATTCTCATTATAAGAATTTTCTGAATTAAGTTTTATGAGATGGAAGATTGTTTGAATTTGACATCTTCATCTTTCCACTGCAAGTGACACCACAAGATATGAACTCACTGAAACTGTCACCAAATCTGATCATCCTTTGCCAAGTTTGGAAAAGTTGCTTGGTCCATCTCCATAAGAATTTTGGAAATTTGTTTAAACCTGGACCAAAACACTGATTTCTTGGCAAAGATGAAGAGCCAAGTTCTGAGGTTCATGTTGTTTGATGCATGCACTTGGAACAGGTACTAGCCAATGCACCTTGTTCACCTTGAGCACCTCTCCTCCTTGTGCAGACTGATGGATACATTCTAGGCCACAAAAACTATGTACAAATGGAAAATCATACACGGATCAAGAGGATGCAGAGTGTGCACAATCATTTCTTTTGCCTAAAACAAAACTACACTACCCTACTCTAACTAGAGGCAAAGGAAACTTCAACAAATCCTGCAACAGACAGGGAGAATGATAGCTACCTTTCCTCACAAATTGAGACTATGGTGACTGATTTGGCACTGAACATGGTCTTTACCGAGGATGGAAAAATTGCCTTGAAGATGGCTTTCTACCTTATTCCACAAAGTATCAACTGGAAACAAAAGAAATACCTCTTTTAGTTGCTTTGCATTTGGATTTGAGAGGCATTGCAGCATTATAACCTTGGGTCATTGAGATTTCTCCCTCGTGCTCTGAAATGGGCATGACCTGTAACAACTCCTTGGGTGGCTCTAAATTAGCTAGATATGTGATTGGGCAAGGTCTGATCTTCTAAGTTTTCCCAATTCTTTTGAAGCTCGACCCCATGAACGGGGGCATCTTATAGACTTTCCTGAAGGTGGTGGATGTTTGCAAGCTGATTTGAACTCTGTCCTTGTTGTTTTTGTATAAACATCATTGTCTCCACACTTGTATTCTGATTTTCTTCTTCGACCAAGAAGTGTGAAAACTCGAACTCACCATCCATGATTGACCTTTTATTTGGCAATGGTGTCATCATCTTCCGAGTCCTTTTCCTCATCCATTGAGTTTGAGATATCAAACTCATCTCTTTCTTCCTCATGAAGACTGATTTTGACAGCAGGCTGTTCTATTCTGTTCTCCTCCAAAGCCGATTTTGTGAAAAGTGGCAAGGAAGGATCTGCATTCACTTGAATTTCTTGCTCCTTTTCAAGTCCAAGGGAGATCTTAGCAACAAAAGGCTCTCTGTGTTGGAAGACAAATGGTGGAACTGCAAAAGTAATGATTTCAACGGGCTCTTCCTCACCAATGCAATCTTCCAAATCTGATATGAAATCAGCCTCTTTGCTGTCAAGCTCTATAGCATACTCACCTTGGTTCTCATTTTCCTTGTGCCCCACTTCATTTGAAATTGATTCCTCCTCTTCTGATTTTGCAATCTGGGATGAATCAGTAACCTCTGTGAATATGGTGCCAACCTGCACACTACACTCAGAACATAAGAGGATTGTTCATCATCTTCCTCTTGTGAAATTTCTTTGCAATTTCAGCTTCGCCCTTGTGTTCTTTAGTCCCAACCTTTGTTGAAGGGCTTAACAGGAAACTGTTGCATCTGATTGGTCTTTCAAATTTTGATCAGCCCAATTTTTCAAGTTTTATGTAAGTCCTTCTCTACTGGGTTCTTCAAGTTTGCTGCCCTCCTTGTGAAATGTCCCTCTTTCTCGAATAATGGCATCGAAGACCTTTGGCCCATTCTGTCTAGCCAATGGCCAAAGGGTGTGTGCAAGGGCGACTTAAGTCACAATAAATTTTATAAGTGCCTAAAAGAAAATAAAAGAAAAATATTAAAGCACTTATAATTATTTATTCATGGCTTAATATAGCCAAGGAGGTTGAATCTCTCAAGTTGTAATATCCAAGATAACTGCATGAATTTTAATTATGAAGGCCTGTTGTTCCTAATTTGTATCCAGCATATGTAGGAATGGCAAATTGTCATTGGGACAAATATACTGGGTTTCCTTTATGGAAGTTGACCCAAAACTATTCCTTTGTTTTCCCCGAGATTTCAGTATGACTTGGATAGTTACACCATGATTGTAGGACTTGAATTTAGCAAATAATCACTAATTGTGATTGGCTGCCATTTTGGAGTCATGAACAGGAATATGTTGGGCCATTCTTTCATGGATTTAATGAGGAAGGAAGATTCTAGTTGGAAGGACGAAAAAATCAGGTTGTGAGTTATTTTCAGATTTGAAGACTCTGATTTTTCAAAGAAAAATGCATGCTTTGCACAACTACTTTTTGAGGACAAAAACCATGCTAAAGTGATTGGGAAGCCATTTCCATCTGAATGAAAATCATGATAGTGATATCAAGCAACAATTTTGTTAGAGCTAACTATCAAGCAGTATTTGATGAAGGCATGACAAAGGAAGGATGTAACAAGTCTAATGTTAAACACTATTGTTTTATTTAAAATGTTTGCTTCATGTGTAGATATGTCAAAGAAGAAGCAGTTAAGATTCATTGAAGACTGAACAATTTCGGGTCGGGAGGATTGTATCTAGTCCTTTTTTTGAATTAATCTAAAATTAACGGTTTCCTTAGCAAACAATGGTTGAACAATGGAGGATTAATGGATTATATTTCTAGTCCTCATAAATTCATATTCATGTTCTATTCTTAGTATTTCCCATTCTTAGTGGGTTGGCTGGGTTGGTGAGCTTTTAATAAGCTTAAAATAAAGAAATAAGTCCATATTAATGAGGCCTAATATAAAGAGTAAAGGGAACTTATTAGGGGTTAGGCTCTTACCTTGTATGAGTATCTTGATGCCAAAAGGAGCTTTATCCTCATATACCAGAAGCATTTCTAGTAGAGCTCATTTGAAGGATCTAGCATTATTGGCGCATTCTTTCTAGTCTGGGCATAAATGAGCTTGTTGTTCCATATTCTGGTCACTTAAACCTTGAGGATCATTTTAGATAAATCACCTATTTGTTTGTGAGCTGGTCCTAGAACGGGAACATGTCCAAAATCCTAGTCATCATTAGTGGTTATTGTTGGAGGACAAAAATACGCTTCAACGTTGATTGGTATTGAAGAATATTGCAGATTTGAGAAGGAATGACTTGGAGTATTTAGATTTTTATTGGCTTAGGCAGCTTTATCTACTCAGTTAAGAGTATTCACATTGTCGGACCAATTTTCCTAGACTTCTTCTAGTCATTGGTTCCATCAACAATTATGATATGTGGTCTCATTTGATTGTTGATATGTTTATGATCATTTTGAGTATTCACATCGATAAGTGGAGGTTCCTTAGTTCCCTTAAGCCAGAGAATGTCCCATTTAGGGACATTAACAAGTCATCCAACTGTTTTTGTGCCATAATGAGAAAGCTCTAGAATTCTGAGTTAGACAAACGGATGATTATTGATCACATTTTCTACACTTATAAACATCAAGGCCTTGAATGACTTGGAATAATGCTTCTCATAATGTGACGTTGACATCCACTACAGTTAGAACTATGGTGGATTTATCTCTCTCATCCTAGTCGCTAAGAGTTTGCGAGTGTGTCTTTCATAGAGTTTAGTTGAATGGCTGTCATCGTCGCACAAAAAAAATCAGACTTGCTCTATTTTGGGGGTCCTCTGTCAGCTGATCAATGTCCTTGCGTTTGATAGTATTCTGTCCCCCACTTCAGGATATTATAGTGAACATCTCCCGCCTTTTAACCGATCATTCCAGGCATGACTGGAAGTAGGGAAATTGTATCTTTTCCCCATAGAGGGCCTTTGGAAGGTATGTGTATTCCCTTGGAAATCAAAGTAGTAACTCAGTGGCTGATTAATTGAGTTGATGCCAAGGCGTGATATGGCCATGTGTGTGCAACATGTTTTGCATTGATGTATAAAGGTGCACGGATGCACATCCTAATGACAAATGATGATGACAAGGAGTGCAAGAGGAAGTTTCTAGTATGATGACATAGGTAGACAAGTGGTGACAAGGATGCATGTTGGCTAGATTTTTTGTATAGCTTAAAACCTCGGCAGTCATGAGATAAATCTCCCTCATTTACTGATGAGGCTCCCGTGTCAGATTTGTCAATTAAAATATGCTAGTATCTATATGGGGTTTCACTTTAACTATTCAGCTCATGAACCATAGCTGTATAGCTTTTGCAGCAAGTAAGCAGTTGTTTTAAAGAAAGGAAATATTTATAGACGAAGGGAATTATAAAAACACAGAGAAGAAATGGGGAAGATGTGCATCCCAATCAGCAAATAGCAGAGTTGATTGCATGCACACAGAATAAACCAATAGATATAAACACAGAATTATAAAGCAAAGGTAGCTCATAGATCTAGATCTAAAATAACACAGTTTATTCAAGAGATCTAAGATAGAAAAGCTAAGAAACAAAATGCACCATGAAACAAAGTTCTCTGGAAATCTTGCTCCTGTATATTCCTTTACTCCAAGTGGCTCTCAAGGGTTTCAGCACAAAGTCTGGAACACAAGAATTGCTGCTTACAAATTTTGATCCTTAACCTGAAGGTTCTTCTCCTACTTATAGAATGTAGGAGGGAAAGTACAAAATGGGAAGTCTAACTGAACTAAAACAAAAACAACAAGTAAAGATGACATTTGGCAATCATCCTCCACTAACTTCTCCTTAAGTGACACATATATCACTTAACTAATAGAATGGTTTGACATGAATTTAAGCAATGGTTGCAAAGCCAATAACTTAAAGTTGTACAATTTCATCCGGGAACATAAAAAATAGAAGAAGAAAGAATAGAAAAAGAAGTCATGCCAGCTATAACATTTATGTCTTATTTTTGTTCTTATATCAGATATACTTGTCAAACATGTGATTCAGCATCTTTCCATCTGTTTTGGCCACTGCTTCCTTCTCTGTCCTAAACTACAGAAATCCTTCATTCAACACTTTGATGCACGCTTCCACATCTTCTAAGCTTGGCCCAAACCTTGCAATATCCGCATGTCGCACTACCAGTCTACTGATAGAACTCATCATGAAAGACTCAATAGCTTTATCAATTATCTTTTGTACCATCAGAAGAGACCCTTCCAAGGAGTTAGGTACCTTGCTAGGAATGATCTGTACGTATGAAGTAACATTCCCGTCCACTCTCTCATTAGTGAAAGAAATGATACTGTCTGGTAAGGATGATGTCCTACTCTCAAGTGCCTGCATCCTCTTCAACAAAACTCTACAGATTTCCAAATGGAAAGATACTACAAATTCTAGCTACTTCCCTTTCTTAACTGATCCATCTGGTACAATTTTCTCTACAACCAATACATCTCTTGGAAGCTTGTTGATCTCTCCCAAAGTACTCAGGTTACTCTTAACAACTGTGTTCATGTCCACTATGCTTGTCACTAGTTGCTACAGTGAATTTGCCACATCATTCATAACCTTTAGGTGGGCTGGCACTTCTCCAAGTTGTACAGAAGCTTGACGAATAATCAAATCCTTCCATTCTTCAATAGATTTTACTTGATTTCCTACATCCTCTATTTCCTGCATAAGATGATCACTCACCTTCTCTGAAATGGGCTGAATGGAAGGCTTAGCAACCTCGGCTATGATCTCACACAACTGAGATACCTGCTTCTAAAGTTATTGTTTCTCCACCTTTTCACTTTCAAGCCTAAGGAATAGAGCATCCATCAATGTATGCGTGTCCTGCTTCAATCCTTCAGTGGTGGCTTGACCGAGGGGTAATTTGGTTATTGTCACATCTTCTGCCGTGAGCTCATCCTCCTTCTTTCCTTCTGCTAGAATTGACATCTCAACAAACTTCTCTCCTGAATCCTCGATGATCAACCTTAAAGTTACCTTAGCAACTTTAGGCCTTCTGTCTCTTCTGCCCAGATTCTGGAGTAGCTGCAAGTCGTGCTCCTCAAAGTTCATTTCCTTTCTCGCTTTTGGAACCAACGGTGAAGCCAACCATTCTGAGAAGTTACTTCTCGAACAATGAGAAGTTTTTGAGTGCACTACCATCTCCCGCTCTGCCTCCTCTCCATCAGAAAGTGCCATGGTGTTATGGCTTGCATCCTCTGAATCATCCAAGGACAGCTCTTTTGAACTCTGCCATCTGCAGCTTCAACATCTCCTCTGGACCAGGTGCTGAACGGAGTGGGTGAGTAGAGAAGATGAATGTCTCCAGATTCAGTGGAGGCATAGAAGTGTCCTACTGAGGTGCAACAATTGGTGAAGGACTGGGTGCTGGAGAAGCTGGAACTAAAGTCATGTCCATGGAAGTGATCTTCTCCTTAGATTGAGATCTTCTATGTACTTTCAACTTCTCAGACTTTCTGCTACTTTCTCCTCCATGCTTCCGCTTGAGGGAATCTCATGCACTAAATTTTCCCATGTCTTGATTCATCAATGCTTCATCAAGGCAATACCCCTTCATCAGTAGCCAGTTTGAAGTATTCACCAAAACAACTTCAGATCTTTCTTCAAGTGTATGACAGCCTCCTATGTTATCTTGAAGTATGGCTTTCTTCTCCCATTTGATGGTAAGTGTCAAATACCACATTCCCATCATGTTTAAGATCTGCAGGTATCCGCGCTAGTCCAAAGTTGAACACTTACTTTACTGACAGTCTGCTGAAATCTCTCTTTCTAACCTCGTACTCACTTTTAACTAAAACAAAGCCTACCTAGTAGGCGCACCCCCTAGATAGACCTTTTAAAACTAACATTTTCAAAAATAACCCCCCCACGACAAAGATTTTAGCATTTTAAAATTTTGGGGGTAAAAATGGTAAATTGAGAAAAACTAACTTGTGATCTCGCAGGTCGATGTTCCGCTCGTGGAGGCATGATCGCTATCTCGTTGCAAATGTTTTGACTCTAGTCCCATAAGAAACCGTCACTATGGGTCCCAGAGCTCAAAATCAACGAAATCAACACACGCAAATGAATAGGAAAATGGGCCCACTTTTACATATATAGCAACCTGGCTTGTTTTGAACGCCCTTTTCGTAGGTTTGGAGCGCCAACGAAAGTAAGTTCTTACCCCCGCACAAATGGTATGTCCTCATTTCACATTATTTTAGCATTTATTTTCTGATCTATTTTGTCTATCTGCACTTGATTCCTATTTTCATTTTACAGGAGGTGGGAATTTTGGATGGCATCATTTCAACACATGGACGTATTAGGTATAACTTCCAACTTCCCATTTCGGGACTGCCATACTCAGACCCACTATGGAACAACGTAACACATGCCCCAATGATGATATAAGGTCTCCTCGCAAGGTGTTTAGGATCTGGAAAAGCTCTCCAAGTATGCGTTAACATCCCGCATGTCCCACTTAGCCCCTGCGTGCTTTGTTGTTCTATTTTCCCCTCTTTTTCTTTGTATTTTGTTCTTCAGTTATGAAACCCTGCCTGGGCCCTGACCTCACCCAGGTAGGGCGGCGGTCCTGGTCCTGCTCACTCACATTTTTCAGAATGTTCTTTTTAACGTGACTCACGTAAATTTCAACGTTTACCAGCTTTTTTCACCGCCTTTGGCTTGCATTAATGATTCTGGTTCCCTGGAATAGTGTTTTGGCATTGTTTATGGTTTAAGAGATCAATTTGGTTTTTACCTTTGGGTAAATGCAAATGATATAAATAGTTGGCTTCTGCTCAAGAAAATGGCCCCTCAAATTCTCCTCTCAATTTCTCATTTCAGTATTTCAGTCTTTCATTTTGCTTAGGATTCATAGTTTTGTTCATTACATGCTTAGTTAGTGTTATTTTGCTATTAGAAAGCCACATATCCATCTTGTGCAAGTGTTGTCATTACTTCATGCAGTCCATTAAGGTAGAACAATTTAATTTTCAGTTGGAAGCCATAAAAGTTGCAGGTTTTGCTCGTCAAACAGGATAGTTTCAGGTTCTGGACGTTTTATGTTGCATCACTCGCAATAAATCCCGCTAGGAATTGCATAAGCCAAGCTCTGTACTCTTGCGCTATCCCTCTCCTACTCGCATTGTATTCAGTCTGTATCCTAAGCTGCCTTTGTTCCAATATCTACTTCTGTTGATGCTAGCATTACATGCTTTTCTGGATCCACGTGAGCACGAAGGAATGAGGAGATCACACTGAGGGGACAAAGCCACACACACCATCGGATTTGCCACTGTTCTGCAGAATCCAGGTTCTAGCTTTCAAAGTTCTAGTTAGAAGCATATCAAATAGAGTAGCCAATCATCTCATTTTAGTTAATTTTACTTTCGATATTGCCAGGGAAGCTGTGGGGATTGATAGTTTCTGAGAAACTATGATTCACTCCTCACTTCTGAGGTAGGATCGAGAGTCTTCCAAATAGATTAGATCAGTTATTTCATTATTTAGAATAGGCTCACAACTACACAGACAAGTAGCTATACTCGGTTGCTTTGTTTGTTTTAATTTCGTTATTAGTTTAGTTGTCAATTCCTAGATATATTAAAAAGTTGCTCTTTCAATTTCGTTCGAATAGTTCATCAGAAAAATACAAAAATAGAGAAGTTATATATACTATAGATATACTTCACATAGTTAATTTTTCTTTGTTGTAATTAGATTTACATTGTTACTTTTGTATGACAATCACGGGACCTAGAGAGCCCAGAGAATACGTATTCGAGCCAATCGTGCCCCAACCCAATCTCATCACAGCAATAACTGATATAGATCAGAATCTTAGGATCCAAGTCTTCCGAAAAATGACAAACTTACAACAGATCAACTTCCAGTTAAGTGGGTTAAACATAGAAGACGACCAAGCACACATGTTTTGGTCAAATCAACCAAACTACATATTACCCTAGATATATATCCGCATGACTGTAGAAGGGCTTGAAAGAGAGAAAACGTTTAGTTGTGATCCTTTGGTCCCACAACCAGACGCAGGAGACACTCTCACAGACATAGATACCAGCTTAAGAATTCAGGTTGCACGAACGCCTGTGAGATACTCTGAGAAGATCACACAACTGTTAATTCTAAATATAGAGGCTGAGAAAGCATATGACTATTGGATACTAGGGATTAGGGACTGATTCCGCACATGACCATAGCAGGACCACAACAAACACGAATCTACGGTTGTGACCCACAAATCCCACAACCCAATGAATCCACAGGTGAATCAGACATAGATGCTGGCCTACGCACATTAGTATTCAGATCTACTCCACTTCCACCTATCATCATCGAACAGTTATCCTTGTTAGACATAGCAGCTAATAAAGCTAAGGAATTCTGGACTAGACCAGATAATCGCCCATAGAGTCCACTATACCCATCATCCACCCTATGACCCTGTCTGGAGATATACACGAAACTATCCCAAGTCATTTTCCACGTATCCCACAACCCATAGACCGAATCACGCCAGAGCTCGATATTGATTGGAGCCTTCGAGCAGTCATCCTTGCCGATCGATCTATCACACCAGTTCAGGTTAGGAGGGCCTTCTTTGCCTTAGATTCGTAGTTTCCACTAGTGCGCGTCGAAGACATCAGATTGCCTAACTAGTTTGTCTACATCCCACGCATATTCCATCCCCACCGGCTGTCTCGGCACGACCTCGGGAGGTCGGGTGTGAGGAAGAGTTACTTGTAGATTCCCAAGCTCGCTTGTCACTTTTCCATCGTACAAAATTGGTGAACCCGACCTGAACAAACAACTGTTTCATTCAGAGTCATATTTCTACTTGTTCTTTCAATTAAACTAATTTTGTCTTTTCCACCTCATCAGCTTCACCAAAAAAATTTTGTGAACCTGATGTGAAACTTCCTACTTTCTGATTCGGAGTCATATTTCTACTTGTTCTTTCTTCACTTTAAGTCTTTTCCTCATCAGCTTCACCAAACAAAATTGGTTGGCGTGAACCACACATCCACCTTCGCTCCTTCCCATTATTCTGCGGGTATTCATATACCCCCCGAATATGTCGGGATTCGATGCATATGGTAGGCCTCTCTTAGGTCTTGAGGCATACTACGCTCAACTGAATAGACAATCATCACCCTCACTCTCAGTATGGGGTGACAACTACTCAACTAACCAGTTATCAACACAAACTCCATCTCCAAGGATCAGATATAGCTCATCCTTCCAAATAGAGGAGTTGGATCAGCTCGCTCAAACACAACAAACAGAGCCTTCAGGCTCGAACAATATGACGTTCATAGGAGAATCTGGTTCGTCTCCTCAGGTACTGCTTAGACCACAAATTAGTAGACAATCAGACCCATACCTGGTTTTAGATGATGAACATTTGGTACGTTATGCCAGGAATGAACAATGCTCTCGGAGTATGTACCCACCCATAGGGAGTTTACAAACACAACCCGAGGTCTCTTTTCAAGAAAATACCTCCATGCCACTACATATAGGAAATGCCCTCAGGGAAACTTGGCAGGGCAGCGATCAATTCATAGCAGGATATCACATGCCTATACAACATCAGGATATACAACAAACGCCACTAAGGCAAAATATCATGACTTCACCAAATGAGGTCATTTCAACTTTAGTAGAAAAAGTTAGGGGGTTAGAGCTTGCTCAGGCAAATCACCATTCTCAATTCATGCAGGCAGGAAATTCTAATCCTCCACACCATCCTAGCCAAGTAGACCTCCTCACAGGAATAGGCACGTTGGGCATGCCTCCTCAGTATTCACAACAAATGCCAACTAGAACCGCCATTTCTAACACCATTCCGATACCTCCCGGTCTAGTACAAAATAATCCATTCTTGGACAATACCCCTTCATACTTAAACATGTACTCCAAATCACCACAAGGGGACATGTTCTCCTCTCCCGGCATGTTTTCTCAAACACAGGGGTTTCCTTATGCCCCTGCCAATGCATACGCTACGCCATATCAACAACCCATTCCACCGCCGCTCCCTCAGCAAGCACCATCAATGGTCGAAACCTATGCGATAGGGACTTATTCAGAATATTTGAAAGAGCCCTTAGATTTCACCATACGAAGCATCATGCTTCCAAGACCTCTTCCTGATTTTCCCAAATACAAAGGTGAGGGAGATCCGAATGCACATATCAAGGCTTACGCCACAGCCATTCGAGAACTACTCCCTTGGGATGGGGTTGTTGCTAAAATATTCCCCAAAAATTTGGAAGGCATCACTCTCGATTGGTATTATAGAATACCTGAGGCTTCCATCCATTCATTTAAACAACTCGTTTCAGAGTTCATTAAGGCATTTGACATGAACAAACTATTAAGAACAGGAATCAGGGAATTCTTACACATTAAGTAGGAACACAATGAATCTGTTGCCCATTTCATCCAGAGGTGGCGTACAGTTCTTTATTCTTCAGCCAGTGCTCCAAATATGGACCAAATGGAACTATGTGATTTATTCCTTCATTCTCTCAGCAGAGAAGTGAAGGAAGAAGTCCAGAAGTTCCCACTAAGGACTTATGATGAAGTACTTGAGAGCGCTCTCCGAATAGATCAAGTGGCAATAGATAGCGGTCGCAAGACATATGGAGCAAACGGGAGGTTAATCACCTCCAACCAGAATACTACAGCTTATCCTACTACCACGAATGTCAATCAAGGACCTAAAATCCTCAATAAGAATCATGGAGTGACAACAGATGGGGTAACTGATCAGGTTAAAAAGGTAAATGTTGTGAATACTCCACCGCTAATAAACAACCAACGAAACAAAAACTTTACCCCAACAATCAATGCAGTGGATTTTAATCATCCACAACAACAACAACAACAACAACAACAACAGTGAAACCCTACACAGGGTCCAAGCCAAAACTCAACTGGATATCAAAACCAGAACCAAAACCAAAAACAACAAATGCAAAACTTTAATCCTAATAGGCAACGGTTTGATCAGAGTTTTGGGCCACAATATACACCAAGCCAACAAACTAGGAATTACAATCCTAACTCGTATTGTGGTTTCCACAAAATTTGGGGCCATGACACTAGAACGTGCCGTGACTACAATAAATTCATGCAACATTTTCCAGAGGAACAAAGAAAACTTTTC
The DNA here is from genome assembly GCA_019776745.2 of Taxus chinensis. Lineage (NCBI taxonomy): Eukaryota > Viridiplantae > Streptophyta > Pinopsida > Cupressales > Taxaceae > Taxus > Taxus chinensis. The sequence goes on from CM034157.1 coordinate 103,699,380, forward strand.
ATAGATATGTTCTTGGCAGATCCTACGTCACCAGCACCAAATACTTTTACAGGGGCAGTTTCCCCTCAAAATGCACCCCTCAAGATCTTCAATGATCCACTCCCAAATCACAACAACAAGAAGTTAAATCCGAATGGGACAAACAAGGGTGTAATGACAGGAAACAACGATCATGAAGCCTCAACTTTGCTAAATCCATTAGTTGCGCCACAATTAGGAAGTCAACCACGACCTAAGATAGTTGGCTTAGTTGAGTTAGACACCGAACTACCTGTAGAGGCTATAACAAGGACACGAGAGTATTCCTCTCAGCCAAGTCCAAGGTACCCATTAGAGACAGACAATATCCAACAAATATTAGTAAAACCCGTGGGTGCCTATGATTTAATTAGTGATCTAACAAAAACCTTCTCGCACATTTCTTTTTTGGACTTACTAAAGAATTCTCCTACCCACAGGGCTGCTCTTTTAGAGGCATTAGGTTTAGGTCATCTAATTAACATCACTCCACCTCCCGAAACACAGGTAAACCATATAGACTTTGATATCCACCCTCCGGGGCAGCCAGATAGGGATACCGAATTCATATTCGAAATAAACAAAATGCCAATAGACGCTGAGATTGCACGCCGAGGTGATCCAGCCTTACATTTGCAAGTATGGGTTTATAACAATTATGTGAAACGCGTGATGGTTGACGATGGGGCAGCAGTTAACATAGTCCCCTTCTCTTTCCTTCAAAAGCTAGGGTATGGAGAAACGAATTGTTCCACAACTCAAAATACACTAAGAGGCTATGATAGCCTTAAAGCCACCTCGATTGGAACTATAATACTACCGGTCACCTTAGGACCCAAAACAATCCTGACTGAGTTTTATATTATAGATCGGGAAACTAACTATAATATGATCCTCGGCCGACCATGGATACACCGTATGAAGGCAATCCCTTCTACGTTATTTCAAGAAGTAAGGTTTTTACACTTAGGAAAGATATTTGTAGCCAAAGGTGATCCAAAACCATTCGATATACACCTGGCTGACTTAAAGAAAAGACCAGGCGTGCACTCAGAGTTTGAACTCCCAACAAACCAACTTAATAAACCCACTGACGCAAAACCGGAAGAAAAGTTGGTACCTACAACAGATCTTGAGACTATGAGCCTAGTCAAGACGATCCCAGCCCTCAAGGATGAGGCAAATATTGTAGAAACAGTATCATTAGGAACTACTGCAAAAATTGTTGAATTGCTAGAACAGGATCTACCAATGTTCCTACCATTTGATTCTGTAGGCATGGGATACACCCTAGGTGTTGGTTCTCTTCCAGCAGTGGATCTCTGCATGGTAGAGGTAGAAGATGTTAACACAACAAATATCCCAATGCCCATATTCCCAGCTAAGTATTGGACTCTCCATTTTGATGGAGCTAAATGTCGTTACGGAGCTGGGGCAGGTGTAATCTTTACTTCTCCCGAGGGAAAAGTCCTACCATTTTCCTTTAAACTAAATTTTGAATGTACAAACAAATGGCACTGAGTACGAAGCCCTCCTCCTTGGCCTCATCTTAGCTAAGAGGATCGGTGTTAATAACATCAGGGTGTTAGGAGACTCACAATTGGTAGCAAACCAAGTCGCTGAGGTGTATGAAACCAAAGCCGAGCACTTACAGCTCTACAAAACAGCTGTATTGAATTTAAGCAAGGAGTTTGACTTCATATCAATTGAAGCAATCCCGCGAGAACAAAATCTTCTCGCCGATTCAATAGCAACCTCAGCATCATGCTTCACTCTAAACAGTGAGTTGGAGGATACCCATTTCATGGTATCCCTTCGTACTGAACCACTGGTAAAAACAATGTCAAATCCTCTTTTAACAAATAGAAATGAAAACAAATCTACTATCCTAGACCACATTGATAGTGATACAACCACTCTGAATTACTTAAACACCTATGCAGCGTTACATCTCACCCATCACATGATAGATTTATCCTTAATCCCGCATTCATCTTCCTACTTCGGAAATCCCATGATAGAGCTTCCCCCACAAAAGGAACTCAGCATATACACAGTCGAGAATGGAGATGATCTGGAACTACCTCCAGCCCCGCCTGAGTTTGAAGAAGGTAACACTTCTTTAATCGAAGAAACAATTCGATATTAACATCGGAACAGAGGATGAACCAAGGATATTGAAGTTAGGATCCTCGTTAACTCCATTAGAAGTAGAAATACACACTCAAATCCTCAAGGAACATCAGAAGGCTTTTGCATTTAATTATAAGGAAATGACAGGGGTTGCACCACACATTGCGGTACATAACCTCGTCACTAAATCAGATGCAAAGCCGATTAAACAAAAATCGAGACCAATGAAACCCAAGGTAGCTCTCATGGTGAAAGAGGAGGTAATGAAACTCCTCCAAGTAGGATTCATCAAACCAGTCGATTACTCTCAGTGGGTATCTAATATCGTTCCCGTTCTAAAAAAGAATGGGAAGATACGCATCTGCATAGACTTCTGAGACATTAACAAGGCATGTCCTAAGGACGACTTCCCATTACCATCCATAGACGTCATTGTTGATGCAACAACTGGATTTGAGCTTTTGTCTCTCATGGATGGATTCTCAGGATACAATCAAATCAGAATATCCGAACAAGATCAAGCTAAAACCATGTTTATAACTCCTTGGGGAACCTATTGCTATGTTGTTATGCCATTCGGTCTCAAGAACGCTGGCGCTACATACCAGCGGGCTATGACATATATATTTCATGATCTTATTCATAAAATTGTGGAATCCTACGTAGATGACTTGTTGGCCAAGGCCAAGAAGCGTTGTGACCATCCGGAAGTACTTCGCGTCATTCTTTCACGTCTAATAGAATACGGAGTCATGCTAAATCTAGAAAAATGTGTCTTTGGTGTAACAGGAGGGAAGCTCCTAGGTTACATTATATCGTCACGCGGGATCGATGTTGACCCAACCAAAATTAGGGCTGTTCTTGAAATGGTCCCACCTTCAGATGAATCTGGAATCAGGTCATTTCTTGGAAAACTTGGTGCAATCCAGAGATTCATCCCAGATTTAAGTTTTGCCATTCATCCAATCAACAATCTACTCAAGAAAGATTATAGTATTGATTGGACCGAAGACTGCAATGAAGCTTTCGATGCAGTTAAGCATTTCTTGTTATCACCACCTACGCTAATGCCACCTAAGCCAGACCACCCATTAATCTTATATTCACGAGCTACCAATGTCTCGCTAGCCTGTATGCTGGCTCAAGAAGATGATGACAAGAGAGAACGCGCGATCTATTTCATTAGCCAAACGTTGCTCGACTATGAAACATGTTACACACAAGTAGAATGAGAATGCCTTGCCATAGTCTTTGCAACCAAACGCTTAAGACATTACATGCTAAATCAAGAAACAAGGGTCATTGTAAAGACAGAGCATTTACGAACCTTCCTCACGCAAGGGTCCTTGTCTAAAAAGGCTGGACACTTTATAACCTTAATGGGTGAATTTGAGTTAACATTCGTAAATCAGAAGTCCATTAAGGGACAAATTATCGTAGATTGGTTAGCTGATAACCCATTAGATGGAGGCAATCTAGTAGATCTGGACTTTCCTGATGAATGCGTATACTACATCGAAACCAGACCTCCTATCTTTGAGTGTCCTTGGTATACTGATATTATTAATTATATCATGGACCATACATATCCAGAAGGTGCTACACCACAACAAAGAAGGCGGTTACGCATTATCGTAGCTAAATACGTCATTATAGAGCAGGTGCTCTATCGTAAAGCATTCGATGGAATGCTTCTAAGATGTGTCGACACAGAAGAATCCAAGAAGATTCTCCACGAATCTCACAGTGGAATATGTGGAGGCCACTTCGGTGGCCATGCCACCACTCGTAAAATACATCGGATGGGCTATTTCTGGCCTACTCTAGAACACGACGCAGTAGAGTTTGTACGAAGGTGTCATAAGTGCCAAGAATTCTCCCACGAGATCCACATGCCGACACAAGCTCTACAACCAATCACTACTCCATGGCCCTTTTCTACATGGGGCCTAGATTTGATAGGGAAATTCTCTCCCTCATCTACAGACGGCCATAATTTCATAATCACGGCCACCGAATATTTTACCAAGTGGGTAGAGGCTATGCCTCTTACTACTGTACCAGGTTCTGTAATCGCCAAGTTCATTTTGAACCAAATCATTTACAGGTACGGTGTCCCGCAAATCATTATCTCGGATAATGGGACTTCTTTTAAGAATGACGAAGTTCATGAATTGTGCAATAAATTTAAAATAAGCCATCATACGGCCTCCTTGTATTACCCCCAAGCCAACGGACAAGCTGAAGCGACAAACAAAACATTAAAAGCCATTCTTCTTAAAACGGTGAAAGAAAACAAATGAGATTGGCATTTGAAGTTATATCTGGCCTTATGGGCCCACCGAACCTCAATAAGAACACCAACAGGAGTGACTCCTTTCTCGCTAGTATTCGGGGCAGAAGCAGTTCTCCCACTTGAGGTTGAAATACCCAGTCTCCGTATCTCATTACAAGGGATTCTGGATGAAGACGCTTACAGAGAAGCACATCTCTCCCAACTAGAAAGCCTAGATGAAGCTAGGTTAGATGCTGAACAACGGCATAGAGTCTATGCTGACCGGATGTGCCGGCAGTATAACAAGAAGGTCTATGAACGAGACATATATGAAGGTGATCTAGTTCTAAGGCTAGACAGCCGGATCGATAAAAAGACCGGTGAAGGAAGGAAGTTCCGGCCCAAATGGTTGGGCCCATACCGAGTCATGAAGGACTATGGAAATGGTGCATATCTCTTATGCACACTAGAAGGTGAGGAATTTGGTGAAACAGTCAATTCCCTACACCTTAAATGATTCTATGCATAAGCAACCAACACTACTTGTATAATTATATCTACATTGCATCTTCATATAGTTAGGATCATTTTGTCCACTTGTTTTGCATAATTTTGTGATCAAGGAATTTATTCTCAAAGCAATTCATTACAAACTTCTGATGGTATTGGCATAAACACTCTAATCATACTTCTTCATTTCATAATATCATCACCTGTTTCGGAATCATCTCATCAAATAAAGCTAGATAAGACAAAGTCTTAATGGTAACCATACCAAGATCTACATGTTTGTTCTCACTTTTGGTTTCTTCTTAGGATCGGTGTCTTTCCTATGGTCTATTCTAGAAGCTTCATCGTGTCACATCTATCCCATATGTATATCTCTTTGGAAGTAAGAACATACTGACACTTTTCTCAAGTAAACGAGTCAAATATAGATCAAATAGAAAAATATTAAATTTACACATTTCCTTGCCCCACCAACCTTTGGTGATGAGCTTGCGTCTCTTACTAGTGACATAGGGCTGGGAAAGGATGGAAATGCCCTTACTCGCCTATGCCTTGCCCACGGTGATAAACCCACGCTTCTTACTAGTAGCATGGGGCAAGGTGTAGGGGGTCCTCTTGACAAACAAACGTTAAAGGTCATAAACAAACAATTCAAATCTTGAAGTCTTGAGTCAAAAACAAATGAATCAGATGTCCAAAATTCCAAGAGAGTTAAAAACCCTAAAACCCAGATTTTGTCTACCATGTGGCCATCTACGGATCTAAGTCTAGATAAACTGCAAAGCAAGTTGCATCCCAAACTATGAAGTCACTCAGGTAGAATAGGCTTGTAGCATCCTAATTTGGTTCCATCAAAACTTTGTCTATCTCTCATCACTATCATTCCAACACATTTCATAACTTGTGCCCTTTCTAGCTCTCGGTGATGAGCCCTCGCATCTTACTAGTTGCGTGGAGTTAGGAGTGGGGCAAGTTTATCTGCTCATCATACCGGCTTATCTTCACCACTTTGCCAAAACAGATATGAGGTATCAAAGTTGCTTAAAGAAACTAAAAGCTCAAAATCACATTGTATTTACATTATCATATATCAGCATCATAAAATACAAAAAGAAGGTTAACATTTGTACCATTTGTTCTCCATTGCATACATTCTAAAAAGTATATAAGCATAACATCATAGTTTACATGTGGAAACGGAAATGGAAGCAAGGTCATAGATGCCAAGAGTCTGATCCAAAAAGAATATATATATATAATATATCAAAATTCCTGTACAATGCCATCATGTGCTAAGCATGGTCAAAATGCTCAAAGAGCCCAGGAAATACAAAAACATCATACAAAAATCTAAGAGAGCCAAGTGGCTTCTCAACCCCTATGAGATCCCTCTGAAGGTGCACGCCCATGCCTAGGACTCCGGCTACGCCGGCGCTCTGAGTGCATGGAGGGCTCACGATCCCGAGGGGCAGCTGCAGTCTCGCCATGAGAATGACTCCTCATCAGGTGCTCTGCTATCCTATACCCTGCCAGCTCAGTATGGAGGGTAGATACCATCCTGGCCACATGCCAGATGGGGGAAAAGACGTCGGTATGTCTGCCAGCTACTGAAGGCTCCCCTACATCCATAGATAGCTCTGCACGGGTCCTCTCCATAGGGATCATCAGGGTATCAGTGCATACCCTGCGAATCAGGTCTCGCCACTCATCGGTGGTCTCTGCAAACAAAGGAGAAAACAAATTAGAAATAAAACAAGAGATAAACACAAGTGTAAACAAAAGGAGAGATAGTAATTAAGGCGATCCTAACTCAAAGCAAAGGGAAGATAACTTACTCGGATCACCAGGCCTCCAGGATGGATCTCTAGGGTCAGCACCTACCACAGATGCCGCCACTGACTGAGGTACTCCTCCCATGGCTGGAGTGACATAGTGTCCTACAACGGACTCATCCTCCCCACCATGGCCCTGGGAGAGTGGCTCCTCTGAAACCAGAGTCATCCTCTCTACACTCTGCTCTGCCCTCTCTGCCTGCATGATATCCTGAGTGTCATGCCACTCAGGATCACTGTCATCCTCTCTGCCTGACTCGCTAGCCTCAGCCTCGGTCTCCTCCTCTGTCTCTCCCCATGTGAACTCCTCAGACTCGGAGTCTATGTCAATGGGGTCATCACTGCTATGGGCAGGACCCACGGCAATCTGAAGTAAGGGTGCCTGAGAAGCACCAGCTCTCCCTCAAGCACGTACTACCCACCTAGCCACAATAGGAACTCCAGGGGTAATAACTGTCCAACCTCGGCCCCTAGGAACCCCTCTGGCCTCTCGAACTAACCTATATACTGGAACTACTGGGGAAGCATACCCATGTAAGGTAGGCCAAACTGCTGAGGAACTCAGCCAAAGGGGTGTATCTCCACTCGCACCCTACTCTGTCAACGAGTTGCCCTGTGGTGGAGCAGGAGATCAAAGTAAGAGCCTCCTCACCCCATAAACCTGACCATGGCCTGATATGGTGTGGCCTCCATGTCATCGGTGGTCAAAGAAGCAACTAGCTGATGAGGTTCTCTAAGCACCTGACATGTCTGTCCATCTGGCTGCCCTCACAACTCCAGGATCTGTCACCTCTACACCTCTGCCATAAGGGATGAAGCGCTCATAGACCTAACTCATAACTAGGGTTGGGTGGCTCAAGGACTGCCCCTGTAAACAGACTACCCTGTACAAGTCATGGTAGGTAGTCCCAAGTATATCTGCTCCCCAGGCGTAAATCCGGCCATGTCCCTCGATCTGTGCAATGATGGGGGACCAGCAATATAGCAGTGTGTCTCCTCCCTTGTCCCCGATCAATCTCGAGGAAAGGATCCCCATAATAGCCTGACGAATCAAGGGGATGGGCAAGCTAGGAATAGACTGAACTCTAACCCCCTTCTTCGAATCCGTGGAGATGACTGCATCTCCCATGTAAGAAGCCCACTGTGCTATCTGGGCCTGTGAACCTGCTGTCTCAAGAGTAAGACGTCTCCCGATGATCAAGACCCCCAGGATATGATAAACATCCTCCAAAGTGATGGTCCACTCACCTCGGACCCCTGGTAATCGAAAGGTGTTCTGATCAGCATCCCAATATGAGAATAAGTCACAAAGTATGTGACTGGATGGTGCAACATGTGGAACCCGTGATATACGTAGTATACCAGCCCTCTGAAGAGTGTCCTCCTCATCCTGTGAAAGGGCATCTAGTACTAGCTGGGAGCCAGTCACACTCTCTCTCTCAGCTCCACCGAATGTACTCCTCACTCACCTGCATACACCCAAAAACACACAAAACAAAGCAAGTTAGCATCCAAATGACATTAGAAAAATCATGAAAACACATTAGAAATGCTAAAAATGCAAAAACAATCTCAAACAAGTGTTCTTTTGACATTCTGTGAAGAACCGCCGCCCTGAGCAAGGGTGGTGGTTTCACAACCGCCCGCATTAAAGGTGGAAGGTCTTGTAACCACTGCCCTGAATAAGGCAGCTGTTGTGTAACCACTGTCTTGGGCAGGGTGGCGGTCATGTCCCAAAAACCCACGTGGGTTTTATACCTTAAAAAGGCCTAAAAACAAAAAAAAGGACCATTTTAACTAAAAACAAAGCCTACCCAGTAGGCACCCCCCCCTAGATAGACCTTTTGAACCTAACATTTTCAAAAATAAACCCCCCCACGACAAAATATTTTAGCATTTTAAAATTTGGGGGTAAAAACGATAAATTGAGAGAAAACTAACCTGTGATCTCGCGGGTCGATGTTCCACTCGGCGGAGGCATGATTGCTATCCCGTCACGAATGTTTTGACTCTACTCTCGTAAGAAACCATCACCGTGGGTCCCAGAGCTCAGAATCAATCAAATCAACACGCACAAATGAATAGGAAAATGGGCCCACTTTCATATATATAGCAACCTGGCTCATGTTTTAACAAAAAATTCCCTTTTCCGCAGGTTTAGAGCGCCAATGAAGGTAAGTTCTTACCCCCTTGTACAAATGGTACATCCTCATTTCCCGCATTATTTTAGCATTTATTTTCCAATCTATTTTGGTCTATCTGCACTTGATTCCTCTTTTCATTTTGCAGGTGGCAGGAATTTCATGGACAGCATCATTTCGACACAAGGACATGTCAGGTATAACTTCTAACCTCCCATTTCGGGACCACCATACTCGGACCCACCGTTTTACACCTCTTCATGGCTAAAACACTTCTCAGAGGGGGAAATATGTATGTACCCAAAATTGTGGGGTACTGCACCACCGGAACAATGTAACACGTGCCCCAATGATGATATAAGTCTCCTCGTAAGGTGTTCGGGATCCGGAAAAATCTCTCCAAGTATGCGCTATCATCCCACATGTCTCACTTAGCCCCCGTGTGCTTTGTTTTCTCTTTTTCCCTCTTTTCTTTTGCCTTTTTCTCTTCAGTTACGAAACCGCCCCTGCCTGGGGGCGGTCTCGTGACCGCCACCCTGAGCAGGGGCGGTCCTGTAACCACTTAAAATTATCATCACTTATACCTCCACTAGAGCTAATATGATATTCCTTTGTTTCACCAATTAGGTTTCATAGAGGTTTTTTTTTCAATATTCACACACTTATACCCCTATAATGATATATTAATTCCCCCATACCCACAATAAACTCTTGTTAGCCCCACATTGGGTGCAAAAACACGTTTCAAAACATTTAATAAGTCATGCACATGCTCAAATGAGAAAATAAATCATAATATGCAATAAAAGAAAGAAAGAGAGAAAACTATTCTTCACTTAAAAAACAAGAGAATATGACTCGCCTATTATTCATCTTGTCTCACAATCCTTTAAAATTAAGTCAATCACTCCAACATGCTACCACAAGCAAGAAAACACCTTCTCAAATCCAAAATGTGTAACCCCAAAACAAGAAAAGAAACTTGCTTGAATAAGAAACTCACCAAAATAGAACACCCAATAGAATTATGCTATGTGGCATCTTCAAAGTCTTGAAACAACACAACCCACAACAAGATAATTAAGACCCTTACAAGCCCACATGGGCCAAAATCATGTTCACTTACAAACTCAACTACAAGCTATAAATTCCTCTTACATGATTTTGACAAAGATTCAAATCTATTACAAATAAACCTAAAAAGTCAAAAATCTTTAAATCAAGAATTAAGTGCAATTCACATCAAAAGGTGAATCATTCAACTTAATTTACATAAAATTGAATGCAAAAGTGGGTGGCAAAATTTCTAAGGCTCATTATGGGGTCTTTTCAAGTCTTCAAGTGGCCGAAAACCCAAAAAGCACACTTACCCCATGGATAGGCATATAAGAAGATTTTGGAAGTACACACCACCAAAAGTGACCCATTAGGCGAAATCAGAATTTTCCATAAATGAAAGTTCCCAACAACCAAATCAAAACCAACCAAAAAAAGTAAAGAAAATTAATCATTAACCCATACTTAAAATTAGCTTAAGCGAAAAACTCAATTTAAATAAATCAAGGGTCCCATATAAATGGAGAAGCCACAAACAAGGAGAGATAAAATTAAATTGCATATGGTCACTTCACATATCCTAAGACCTAGTTTCAAGCTCGGGTGACCCATGTTGGCCAAGGCGCCTCATGGGAGTTAACCTCCCTTCATTCCATTTTGGTATGTTTATATTTATTTATTTTTATATAGATCTCTGCATGTACTTGTACTTTTCCTGCACACTCAACAAATGCATCATACCTGCTCGAAATAATATGCAAAAAATCAGAAGTATCTATTCATACATGATTAAAAATCATTCATCAATGGGCAAGATATACAATTATTGTAAGCTATGTTTCCAATTAAACACAATCATTCTAATCATGATAATAATGCATCTATTTAACTCATCATACAAACGTCCATTTAAATCATGACACCATATCAATACCAAATATTAAGTCTTGCATCCAGTTGGCACCCCGTGCCATCAATAGTAATATAGTTTCAAAATACTACCGACTCAAAATACAAGTCTAGGCACGCCATGCCAGTAATCAAGTGCATATGAGTAAAGTAAAACAATTATATTAGTCTTTTATAAGTTGAAAAAGGCTCAAGAGGAGTGGACACCACTCCTATTATGAGAGAGATTCATTATTGTTATGAAGGAGACTCTTTATATAAAAATGGATATTTATACTGCACCCCTAAAATTGTCTCTTTATTCTACAATTATTTTTCTTGCTTAAATTGAATGTTTGTATTAGAAATTGGTGCAAACTTTGAATCCTTTAGTGGAATTGGATAAACTGCATTGCATTAGGGTGCTATATTGTGTCTTTATTCTATTTCGTTAGATATAACCTCTTTTCTTTTGGACTGGCACTTTGTATTAATAGAAACTAGCATGATAGTAGGTCTTATTTTCAAGTTAGATATAACAATAACATATTTTCTTTCAGACTGACACTTGTATTGGAAACTAGATATTGTGTTTGCATTGCATTAGGATGTTATATTCTATCTTTATTGTACTTCATTAGATACAACATCATTTCTTTCAGACTAGCACTCTGTATTGGAAACTAGAATGGTGGTAGGTTTTATTTTCAAGTTATTTTTGTATTATTGTGCTAAAAACGTTTGAAAAGTTTTTCTTCACCTTACAAGCATACACCCTGTTTTTGTGTCATATATTTCAGTTTTAATTTTATTTGAATTAAGGGTTTCTTGGAGATCAAAGGAATAGGCAACCAACATGTAGGCAATGCATTATGCCATTAAACCTTGGATTTTATATTTTAATTATTGTTTAACTTTACAGTGTTTACTTTTTATTATTATATAATATTTGTAATCTTGCTAAAGTTTAATAAAATCGTTTAGTTATAAAATTTTAAGTTTTAACATATATAAAATAAAATAAAATAAATTTTTAATCACATATTTTTCCAAGTTTTTCATTTCAGTCACATTATTTTTTTTAATATTGGTAAATAGTTTTTTGAAAGGGACTATACCCTTGTGTACAGAAGAAGGCCTAAAAGCCGGAATAAGAGAGAGGAGCAGAGAAGCTATAGCAGAGCACAAAAGTTACAGCAAAGAACAACGAAGCCCAGAAATAGCTACACAAACGAGACTTAACAGCAAAACAACGGCAAAAAAACAGCAAGCCTACAGCCAAGAAGCAGTAATAAAAACAATAAGGTCCAGTAAAAGTAGTCGGGACTACTTCTTGGCCGCTTGATCAATACTCGTCTTTACTCTTTTCCAAGCATGATACATGCCCAACGTGGTCATATGAGTAGCATCCGTCTTATCGAGCTCCTCTCTGGTTCTTTTGCTCTCTTTCTCATTGCCCCAAAGTGTAGCCGGGACACCGCTAAGTTGTGAAACACTTCTTGCATGACCTTCGATGAACTCCTCGATGGCCCTAAAGGCTGCAATATTATACTCATGCCTAGTCTTCATCTTCCCTAGGCGGGAGTCTAAGGAGGTCAGTTTTTTGTATATGTCATCAATCTGGCTATTGCCAATGCTCCCTTCCCCCTCAATGCTTTTTTTACCTTTTTGCTTAGCAAGGTTTTTGACCTCATCCTTCAGCAATTTAAGCTCAGCCTCTAAGGCCTCCAATCTCATAGAAGGGTTATCCGTTGGTGCCGCCTGGGGACTGGCACTACTAATGTTCAGCAGATCACGAGCAATGTTCTCCAAAGGTTCATCCCCCTCAGCAGTAGACTCAAGGTTGAGTCTCCTAGAAGCCCTGGTGACACGTTTAGAGGTAGAGACAGGGTGGGTGGCAGGGGCAGCAACAGGAGGAAAAGAAGGAGAAGCAAGAGCAGCCGGCATGGGGGTAGCAGCACCGAAGGCGGGGGCAGCAGCAGGGGCAGCAGGGGAGATAGGACTGGCAGCAGCGGAGCCCAACAAAGCCGGGCCGGGAGAGGAAGGGAGACCGGGGAATTTAATAAGGCAGTGCTTGTGAATAAGTAGAATAAGCCCTTGGTGTAAGGGAACCACCCGGGTATGCTTCTGGAACTCCAAAATGGAGCGCTCAAGAGAGTTTAACAGATAGTGAGGGAAGCAAACCAACCTACTCCTACGAAAGTGATTCAAAAAGACAAGGTGCTTAGCAGGGACAGTAACAAACCTGCCTTCCAAGGATATGAAGTGAATCATCATGCGGGTGACTTCATCATACGGAGATGGAATTGAGTTAACAAGCAGACCCGCGGTGTTGAAAATAAGCTTCTCCTCCTCCTCCACAAATCTTCTCTCTTCAACCTCTTTGATAACCCTCTTGTTGAAGAAGCGGTATCCTTCCAAGCTGAGGCCAGTCGCTTCGGCTATGAGTTCCTCATTAATAAGAATTTTCTGCCCTCCATAGTCGACCGTCCTCTCATTCCACTCCTTGGCAAAGTGAACAGAGATGCTTTGATCATGGCCTTGCACTCTTTCCACAAAGTTGGTGAATCCGCCGATGCTAAGAATGTTCCAGAGCTCAGTGTTTTCTTTCCAGTCAGGGTCCGCGCACGGCTCAATCTGGCATGGAGGCCCTCCCATCTTCACAATGATGTGCTGGTTACAACAATTTTCAGAATACCTTTGGGCGTTGAGAGTGGTTCGTTTCTCACTGTTGCGGGTCGCATAAAAATGGGAACTGTAGCCATTGGTCCTCCCACGAACGGCTGTATAATTGCCGATCTGAGCCTGCGTGAAGTCGCGCGTGAAAACCCTTTCCCTGTCAGCTTTCACCTTGTAGTTATCTTCGGTTTTCGCGGAGCTTGGCATCCGAATATCAACAGCTATTGTACCTCCCGCGTGCGCTGTTTTTAAATTTAGACAACTCCACTTGAAGTTCCTAAACAAAATCTTGCTATCATTTGAAGTAGATATCATTTGCCACGCCAAATAAATTAAAACAGCACATGTGGAAGAATTTATGGATTTCAGTCACATTATTATGATAGCCACTTAATGAAATATAATATAATCTTTCTATTTTAAAATGTGAAATTATCTTTCTTTTTTAAATATTTAATCTAAATGTATATTTCTTATAGTCAAATTTAAACATGAATTTTATCATTGATTTTTTTTGCAAACCAATTTTTCACTAATTTTATCCTCTTGGTGAACTTGAAGACGAATTCGATTAGCAACTAAGTTTGTAACACATATGCTCTTGTAACACATATTGTCTTTATTCTACTTCATTAGATATAACATTTTTTCTTACTGGCACTTTTTGTTGGAAACTAGAATGATGGTAGATTATATTTTCAAGTTATTTGTGTAATATTGTGCTAAAAAAATGTTTGAAAACCTTTTTCTTCACCTTACAGATATACAACCTGTTTTTGTGAGTTGTATATTTCAGTTTATACCGTTGGCGATGTTCATTTGGCTTCCTTGAGGAATGCTTTAGGAGCTCTTATGGGTTGTAAGTTTGTAACACATAATGTTCTTTCACCTGCTTTAGTCACTTGAGGATACTATAAAAAATACAGCTAAGAGGAATATTGTTCCTTTTTATAAGATATATAAATTTTTTATTCCTTGCTTTAATGGGAACATACTTTCCTGTAATTTTTCTGCTCGGCTAATGTAGATTGTTGGTCAATTGAGACTATCTAAGATTCATTTTCCAATCATTGTATAGTATAGAAAGAAATGACGGACCTGCATCCTCGATGTGAAACATTCCTTTATCTTTTGTGGCTGTAATAATGCCAACATGTATGTAGCACATTGGTGTTAACGAATGATATTTTTAACATGCAGATGTTGCCAAATAATGGGTCATAGTGAACAAGACGATGTAACAGCTGCTCTGATATTCTATATGTGCATGCAGTGCGCTGATATATTTTTTCTAAAGGTTTCCCTTTCATCCTTGAATCCTTCTGGAATATAAGGATCTTTATACACAATCTTAAATCCATAACTTGTGTGCTATTGGCTGGAATGAAAAATGGTTATCTTCTGCTTGTACAGGCTGACATCTGTCAGCTGGGAATGGACCAACGTAAAGTAAACATGCTGGCAAGAGAATTTTGCGATAATAAAAAAGAAATATCAAGCCAATAATATTATCTCATTGTATCCTGATATTTTTATATCTAACTTTGTGCCATTTTATCTAATCTCACATTACATCAAGTTTGTCCCTTATATTAAATAGTATAGAAATGTTGTTTGGACTACAACTAGGGCAAGAAAAGATGTCGAAGAGCGATTCCACTTATGCAATTTTCATGGAGGATGAAGAGGTGGTGTAAATCACTACATTTTTTTGTAGCAAATTCTTGCTGTGGAGAGAATAGGCTCCAACTTTGCCTTAACATTAATAAAAGTGAATTAGTATTACTATACAATTTCTGATGGGTTTTTACTACAATTATTTTCATAGGCAGAAGTGAACATGAAGATAAGGAAATCATTTTGTCCTCCTCAGATTGTTGAAGGAAATCCATGCCTAGATTACATCCAACATATTATTTTTCCATCGTTTAGAAAGTTTGAAGTACATCACACCGAGGAAAATGGTGGTAACAAGTAAGCTTGCTTGTGACCAGATGTCTGTAGTTCTAAGTTTTCCCACAACTACTATTTTCTATCCTCTTTTTTTGTTTCCCACATGCTAATTATTTGGTTTTTAGTTCATTGTTGTAACTTTTGTTCCTTTTGCATTTCTTGGATTTTTCATTTTGGAAATATCTCTGTCTGGTCTGTATTTAGTACACTATTGTTCGTTATCAATGTCCTCTTATTTATATTTTCTCTTTTATGGAAAGTCGTGAAAGCTTTTGAATATGTCGTATGATAAGTTGGGATGGTAACAACTAATATTGACCAATGTTTTAATTGTTTCTTCTTCCCAGGATGTATGTTACTGTGGAAGAGTTATCTACAAATTATGAATCAAGAGGATTGCATCCAACTGATGTCAAACCGTCTCTCTCAAAGGCTTTGAACCAAATATTGCATGTAGGCACCTAGAGTTCACATGATTTTTACATTGTTATTTTTGATTGATCAAACGTGATTTGGTGGTCCCTCACCCGGCGATACAAATAGGGCTCAATCCATGGGTTTTCTGCTGCACATGATTGGGGAGTCACTCTATGTGACTTAAACCTGTGACCCATTAGGGAAATAGATTTTTCCCTTCCTAAATAGTTGTTGAACCGCAGCTCTCACCTACATGATTTTAGGTTATTTCTTATTGACGTAACAGTACTTTTAAAAATTAGTCAAACTAGAACTAGCCGGTTTGACCAGTTTAACCATTTTTTGCATGAACCACTCAAGAAACCGGATCGATTTGACCAATTTTAGCCCAAACTAGTCAAACCGGTCTGGTTTCGTCCTAAACCCACTGGTCAGAGCCTGTTTTTCCTTATACAACAACGACTTAAAATAAATGTTTTTTAATTTTTTTTTGTATTTTTTATTATCTCTAAACCCTAATTTGGTGTTATAAATACACCCCCCCTCTATTCACTTCACACCTCTCTCATTGAGCATTTGTGAGCATTTGTGAGCATAAGATTAAAGAGTTTATTTTTTGTAGTGAGCTTGGAAGTTGGAGGCTTGGAGCTTGTTTGGCATTGCTTGTGGGCTCTTTGTGGTGATATTGGCATCCATTTGTGAGCACCTCACCTCTATTTGTGAGCACCTCCCTTATTTGCAAGGATTTGGAGGATTGGGGAAGCCTTGAATAGTGTTCATTTGGAGTGAGTTTGGGCGTTGTTTAGCATCAAGTGTGGGCTCTTTGTGGTGGCATTTACATCTACATTTGGAGTGTGGGCTCTTTGTGGTGCCATATACAAGCTTGGAGCATTTCTTCACCTCATTTGTGTTCACATTGAAAGGTATGTTACATTTTAAACTAGCCCCTTATTTGTAAATTTTATTAAAAAAGAAATAGGAAATTTATTTTGTGTTTATTTGCATTTTCAGATTTGTTTGTATTTGCAATGGCCCCCAAATCAAAAGACCCTACATGGGCCCATGCAGACACAATTGATGATCAAATTTTTTGTAAATATTGTAAGAAACACATCAAGGGGGGGGATTCATAGGTTGAAACAACACTTGACTAGTCAAAGAGGCCAAGTTACCCCATGTGAGGCACCTAATATTGATGACATTAGGTTGGAAATGAAAACCATGCTTGAAAAACATAGAGAAGAGAAGGCTAGGCAAAAAGAGATGAAAGCTGAAATAGGGAGGAGGGAACATGCCTTAAGTGTTGAAGGATCTTGCTCTGACCCTTCTGTGACTGTTAGAGACCCCTTTTGGTATATGCCTCCCCCATCCACTCATAGTCAAGAAAACCGGACTCAAAAAAGAAAGACCATTCAAAGTTTTTTTCCATTTTCCACACCTGCTACTGCTAGTGCCTCCATACCAACACAAAATCATCCTATCTTGGATAACCATTGGAAGAAGCAATACAAAGAAACAACTTTTGAGTACATTGCTAGATGGTGGTATGATGCAGATATCCCTTTCAATGTTGCCCGCTCACCTTATTACCAACCGATGTTTGATTCCATTATTGCTGCTAGTAAGGGCTTCAAAGGCCCTAGTATGCATGACTTGAGAGGGTCACTTTTGAAGAAAGAAGTTGCATCCATAGATGAATATTTGAAAGGTTGCAAAGCTTCATGGGCCAAAACAGGATGCACTATCATGTCAAATGGGTGGAGTGATGGCAAGAACCGCACAATAATAAATTTTCTTGCCTCTTGTCCACAAGGTACAATGTTTTTGAAATCAGCAGATGCATCTGATAGGGTGAAAGATGCAAATTTATTGCTTGAGCTTTTGGATGAGATTGTTCGAGAGGTGGGGGTGGAAAATGTTGTACAAATCATAACAGACAATGCATCTAACTATGTTCTTGCTGGTAAGATGTTAGAGGCTAAACACAAAACAATATTTTGGACTCCATGTGTTGCACATTGCATAGACCTCATGTTTGAGGATACAGGGAAAATAGATTGGATCAAGAACACTGTAGAGCATGGCAAAAGCATCACCAAATACATCTATAATCACTCATGGGTATTGAATCTAATGAGGAAGAACACTGAGGGCAAAAATTGATGATTTGCAACAAACTTCCTCATGTTGCAATCTCTTATTTCCCAACAGAACTTGAAAAAGATGTTTTCAAGTGATGAATGGAATGCATCAAAGTGGAGCCAGAAACAGGATGGGAAAGACACAAAGAAGAAACTTTTTGATAATTTATTTTGGAAAAAAACAGCAGAGATAGTGAAAGTTGTTGAGCCTCTTGTTAAGGTGTTATGGTTGGTGGATGGGAAAAAATTAGCCATGGGCTATATTTATGAGGCTATGGATCAGGGAAGGAACAAATAAGGGCAGCATACAAAGACAGAGTAACTAAGTATAGGCCTATATGGGAGATCATAGATAATAGATGGAACAATCAACTCCATTGGCCTATACATGCAGACTGGGTATTTCTTGAACCCGAAATATCATTACAGAGCTCAGCTTGGAGAAGATCAAACAGGAGAAGTAAAAGATGGTTTGTATGAGTGCCTAGAGCGCATGGTCCCTGATGAGATGCAACAACTTGAGGTTCACTGACAGATCAACTTCTTCAGCAGAGCCACAGGTACCTTTGGGAAAAACCTTGCAAAGATTGCAAGGAATGTGGACCAACCAGGTAAGAAATTATAAGTTTTTTGAAGTTCATTTGATTAAATTTTTTAATGAATAATCATGAATTTTTAGCATAAGACAATCTTTATCTAATTTGTTGAATTACGCTTTAACCTTTAAGTTATAAGTTTATGTTTTACTTTTAATTTTTAACTGTGTTTTTAACTTTTTATCGTCATTGTTTACTAATTAAACATTTACACATTTTATCGCAGCACATTGGTGGGATTCGTTTGGTAGTCAGTGTCCTCAATTGCAAAAGTTTGCAATTAGGATCCTAAGCCAAACTTGCAGTGCTTCTGGGTGTGAGCGCAACTGGTCCATCTTTGAGCGGATTCACACGAAGAAGAGAAACCGTTTGGAACAACAACGGTTGAATGATCTTGTCTTTGTGCAGTACAACCTTCGGTTAAGGTGCAACCAGTTGTTGAACCGAAGACCTGATACTGATCCCATTGTCTTGGATGATATAGATCCAACCTCAGAATGGGTAGAGGAGAGTGAGCCAGCAGAGTTTGATCCTGATGACTTGGGGTGGATGGGTTTGGATCAAGAATCTAATGAGCCATTAGCAGCACCACTGCCATCGTCACGAGACACAGCAGGCACTAGTCGCACTCGTGATACTCCCTGACCCCGTGCAGCCCCAGTTGCAGATGTACCTGAGGATTTGGATGAGTTCGAGTCAGAGCCAGAGGTCGGTGATGATATTGATGAGAATGACCTTGAGGATCCCATTTCCAGCAGCGGTGTAGAGTTTGATGATTGATCATTGATGTCATCTAGTTTATTCTAGAGTTTTGTAACTTGTAGTATTTGTAATGTATCAATGATCATATCATGTTGCTTTTTTGGAGTCTTAAACTATGGAGGCCATTTAGAGCCTCATTGTTTATGTATTTTGTTTCGGAATCTCATCTATGATATATGTATTGTGTATTGGACTTGGAGTTCGTGCCATTTTGCTATAAACACCTTTCTTGCATATATATAAGAGAAAACTTTGCATATTTTGTGTGTAATTGTTGGAATTATGGTTTTTAACCTTTCAAATATATTATTTTCATCAAAAATATAAAATTTTATGTATTTTTTAGTAAACCGGTTCATTAAATTTGAACCGGTCGGTTCCGGTTCCGGTCTAGTTCCAGTTCTGTTCCAGTCAGGATCTCGGGTGGTTCCGAGTCCGGTTCCGATTTTTAAAACATTGTTACAAATAAAGACATGACCGAAAGGCATGGGGAAGGATATGTCTTGTATGATCAGGATCGAGAGTACCCTAATGTAATCAAGCCATGATTGTCCTAATGCAAGTGGTGCATATCGAGGATCGGGTGTAAGGAAGACTGTGAGGTGAAACACACTTGTAGGCCATAAGCAGCACTGATGTGAACAAACCCATGATAAATATGAGGAGCGTGTGGTGGAGGGTAGAGGTCCACAAAAGCAAAGTCGAGCCGAGTCAAGCTGTCATGTGTACATACAGTGTCATCACAAGTAGGATTGAATGGAATATGTTCCCAATATGAATCATTCATGAAAAGCGTACACGTGAAAGGAGTTTGTAGTAATGGAAGTGGTGCATGTGAAGATGTGGGGGATAGAGCAATGTTTGTAGACTGGATAGGCCCCCGATAAAGAATCATAGTAGTAGTAACAAGGTGGGGGCGATGGTGTAGAAGAAACATCTATCACATGAATAAAACCTTCAAGCGGTGGTAAATGAGGTGGTTCTTCCAGAGGTTGAGGATCATTTGTAGTATTAGTGTGTGGAGTAGGAAGAGTAGTATTAGGATCTTGATCACAATATTGGAATGGGTCATGGTCACGAAAAATAGTATATTTGACGCCTTCATGTATGAGTTTCACAAAGATGTATAGTAGGAGCAATGACTTGCATGGCATGGAGCCATGGTCTACCAAGGAAATAGTTATAGGAGATTGTAAAGTCAACAACGAAGAACACAATGTTGACAGTTTTTGGCCCTATAATGATAGGTAATGTAATATGACCATCACATAGACAAATAGAACCATCATATGCATGTAGTGAGAGACAAGATGGACTTAACATCATGAGCGGAAAGACCTAGCTTCTCAATGAATGACATGGGACATAAGTTGAGTTCAAATCCATTGTGAATTAAAGTGTGCTTAATACCCATATTGTGAATGCGACTCATGATATGAAAAGGTGTGTCATTGTCAAAAGTGGTAAGGTTAGTAGCAGGATTGGATTTGAATGCTATGTGTTGAGAAAATGCATCAAAAAATGATTGATAAACTGAGTTTGGATGCATATTAATAGGAATGCAAGTAGTAGCAAGAAGATGTTGGACTCTACACCTTAAATTAAGATTTGCAAGCAAGAAATCATTGATTGAGACACTCATTATGATTAGAGTATACGATGACAAGTAAAGAATGAGAATCCTAAAAACATGAAGATCGAGTTGGGTTCACCAAAATTATTAAACTAAAATGGGATATTTGTAGTCTAATCTAATGATATAAAAGCAATAAATAAATAAGTACAAAATAGGGTCAAATAGTACAACCTGATTTGGTTTGAAGAGCAAGAATACCAACATTTTGACCTTGAAATAATATTTAACACTCCTGAGATGTTGTACTATCTTGTAAATTTGATTTGGAGTCAAAACACCTCATATTATGCCTATCGCTTCAGGAAGGAGTCCTGGAGAGAGAAAAACACTTCTAGTAAAAATCATATAACATCTTTGTTTCTTATCCAATTTTCCTCAAACCTTTTGCAAAAATTCAGGCTTGGAGTTCTCTTCAAAATTTCCTTCTATGATTTATCTGAAGAAGGCTTTCCAATTTCGTTTGAGTGCTAAGAAGACAAGGTGCTCAGTTTTATTTTTTCAAGATACCAGTTTTGGTAAGACTTGAATAACTTGCACAATCTTCTTCAAAATTTGACATGAAGCACTAAAACACATCCATTTACATGCTCCATAGGTTGGTTTCTCATAAATGATCCTATACATCCCTAACCAATCTCATTTACCTCAGCTTTCACTACTAGTTATCAAAGGCAGTTTTGGTGCAAACTTGAATGCTTACCTAGGCTTTTCATGACCTACTTAGTGCCCATACACCTCATTAGTGTTTTTTGCTCTAGAACTAGGCCTAAATGAGCTAGTTTCAACTGTGACTTGCACCACATGACGTGATGATCACCCTAGAAGCTCTTGTACATCCTTGAGACACCATTTCTGACCTATGGAACACCTAAGCCAAGTACATTTATCATCTCCATGCCTCCAGTGAGTACTTACCTCATTGACCAAGTTTTTAGCACCCCGAAATCATCTTAAATCCACTCTGTGAGCTCCAACCATCATTGAGAAGGCACTACCAATCAACCTTCATGTCCTTGATTGAGCCTCACTTCACCACTTAACACCTTTTCCATCAATGCCACTTGAAATCAATGAAAACACTAATGACCAGGGTTAAACACTGTGGTAAAATCGAATTTAGTATAAAATAGTCTTGGAATCTATCCTGTCAGGATAAGAATAATAACGATTGATTGAATTTGCGGATTCCTAGCACATGTCATTTCAATTTTCTATCATATAAAGTTTAGCATATAATAATGTCAATGTGAGCACCGCTCAAAAAACTAAAATAACAGTTTTGGCATAGGTATAACCATGATTAAGTCAAAATATGAATAATATAGGTGCCTAATCTGATTGTTATTGTAACAATAAATGAATAATCAATTAAGTACAACAAATGACCCAAGAAAATTAAGCTAGAAAATATGAAACCCTAGTTGCAAAGAAGGGATGAGAAGACTTAGTTGTTTCACAATAAAATTTGAACTGTGTCGAAGTGTTGACCAGGTGAACGTCGCACAGAGCCTCAGAAAAATGTGCAAGCTGAAGATCTTCCTGAACTAGGGTTCCTGGAAAAGGGTTGGGATGCCAACGAGCGCCACAGACATGTTGTTGGCGCCTATGACTGCTGAAAAGCTCATAAAATCAGATTTGACTGGCCACAAGGTGTTCATTGTCCTTCGCCTTTGGTCGTTAATAGGTCGCACAATATTCTCCGAGGTCGCCGATAACCTGCAATGAAATAATGCCCTGCAAAACCCTCACAAGTGCATCAAATCCCAAAAAATAAAGAATGCAAATGAGGGTTCAGATTGTCCTAAGCTGTCAAACGCGAGTGAACTTACAACTAAGCATTGCACTACATTTTGTTGGCTAGATTTTCTGCATAGCATAAAACCGAGGCAGTCATGAGATAAATCTCCCTCATTTACCGGTGAGGCTCCCATGTCAAATTTGTCAATTAAAATATGCTAGTATCTATATGGGGTTTTACTTTAACTGTTTAACTCATGAACCATAGTTGTACAGTTCTACAGCAAGTAAGCAGCTGTTTAAGAAAGGAAATATTTATAGAAGAAGGGAATTATATAAACACAGAGAAGAAATGGGGAAGATGTGCATCCCAATCAATAGATAACAGAGTTGATTGCATGCACATAGAAGAAACCAATAGATATCAACACAGAATTATAAGTAAAGGCAGCTCTAGATCTAGATCTAAAATAACACAAAGTTTATTCAAAGATCTAAGATAGAAAGCTAGAAACAAAATACACCGTGACACAAAGTTCTCCGGAAATATGCTCCTGTATATTCCTTTGCTTCAAGTGGCTCTCAGGGGTTTCAGCACAAAGTCTGGAACACAAGAATGCTGCTTACAAATTCTGATCATTAACCCGGAGGTTCTTCTCCTACTTATAAAATGGGAAAAACTCAACTGAACTAAAACATAAACAGGAAGTAAAGATGACATTTGGCAATCATCCTCCACTAACTTCTCCTTAAGTGACACATCTATCACTTAACTAATAGAATTGTTTCACATAACTGAAAGTATGGTTTCAAAACCAATAATAAAGTTTTACAATTTCATCCAGGAACATGGAAAATAGAAAAAGAAAGAGTAGAAGAAGTCAAGCCAGCTGTAACATTTATATCTTCTTTTTGTTCTGATACTGAATATACTTGTCGAACATGTAATTCAACATCTTCCCATCTGTCTTAGCCACAACTTCCTTTTCTATCTTGAATTGCAGAAATCTTTCATTCAACACCTTGATACATGTTTCCACATCCTCCAAGCTCGGCCTGAAGCTCCCAATATATGACTACAATGCCACCAGTCTGCTAATGGAATTCATCATGAAAGGCTTAGTAGCTCCATCAATTCTTCTTTGTA
The DNA here is from genome assembly GCA_019776745.2 of Taxus chinensis. Classification (NCBI taxonomy): domain Eukaryota; kingdom Viridiplantae; phylum Streptophyta; class Pinopsida; order Cupressales; family Taxaceae; genus Taxus; species Taxus chinensis. Next base: position 103,723,301 of record CM034157.1, read on the forward strand.
CCATCAGAAGAGACCCTTCCAGGGAATTACATACTCTACTAGGAATGATCCATACATATGAAGTAACATTTCCGACCACTTCCTCCTCAGTGAAAGAAGTTATATTGTCTGGTAAAGACAATTTCATACTCTCAAGTGCCTGCATCCTCTTCAGCAAAATTCTGTAGATCTCCAAACAGAAAGATACTACAAACTCCAGCTACTTCCCCTTCTCAACTGATCCTTCCGGTACAATCTGTTTCGCAACCAACACTTCTCCTGATAGCTTATTGATTTTAGCCAAAGTACTTAGGTTACTCTCAGCATCTATGTTCATATCTACTATGCTTGTCACCAGTTACTTCAGCTGATCTACCACATTATTCATAACTTTCAGGCGAGATGGCACCTCTCCAAGTTGTACAGAAGCTTGAAAAAATAATCAAATTCTTCCATTCATCAATAGCTTTCACCTGGTTTCTTGCATCTTCCATTTTCTACATCAGATGATCACTCACCTGCTCTTGAGATAAAATGGGCTGAGTGGAAGATTTAGTAACCTTGGCAATGATCTCACACAACTGAGATACCTGCTTCTGAAGTTCATCTTTCTCCACCTTTTCTCTATCAAGCCTAAGGAATACAACATCTATCAATGTGTGTGTATCCTGCTTCAATCCTTCTGTGGTGGCTTAATCGATAGGTACTTTGGTTACTATTATGTCTTCTACCGTGAGCTCTTCCTCTTTCTTCCCTTCCATTGGAACTGACATCTCAGCAAACTTCTACCCCAACTCCTCAATGATCAACCTTGAAGTTATCTTAGCAACTTTAGGTTTTTTGTGTTTTCCGCTTAGACTCTAGAGCAGTTGCAAGTCATGTTCCTCCAAGTTCATTTCCACTCTAGCTTCTGGAACCAACTCCGATGTCAACCATTCTGAGAAATTACTTCATATAGAATGAGAAGTTTCAGATTGTACTACTATCTCCCACTCTGATTCCTCTCCATCAGAAACTACTACAGTGTTATGGCTGCCATCTTCTGAATCATCCAACGACAAATCTCTTTCGAACTCTGCCATCTACAGATTCAACGTTTCTTCAGGAACAGGTGCTGAACAGAGTGGTTGAGGAGAGAAGATGAATGTTTCTAGATTCAGTGGAGACATGGAAGTTTTCTACTGAGGTGTGACATTCAGTGAAGTAATGGATGTTGGAGAAGCCAAAAGTAATGTCATAGTTGTGGAAGTGATCTCCTTTGAAGGAGACCTTCTATGTACTTTCATCTTCTCATGCCTTCTACTGCTTTCTCCTCCGTGATTCCTCTTGAGGGAATCTTCTATGCCGAAGTTTCCCATGACTTGATTCATCAATGCTTCATCAAGGCAGTTTCCCTTCGTCAGTAACCAATTTGAAGTATTCACCATAACAGCGGCAGACCTTTCTTCAATTGTATGGCAGCCCCCTACATTCTCCTGAAGTACGGCTCTATCACCTACCATTTGATGGTATGTGTCAAGTAACACATCCCCATCATCTTTAAGATCTGTAGGTATCCATGCTATTCCAAAGTCAAACACTTGCTATGTTGATAGCCTGCTAAAATCTTTCTTTCTAACCTCGTACTCACTTTTGCACTTCATCCAAAAATCTTCTAATCAAGGCACATGTGCATACTCCTGGGAGATCGTCTTCCTGGGTAATCCAAATGGATCGAAGTTCATCTGTGCCGAGAAGAACTCTTGCTCATATTTAGAGAACATTTCCACCTCCATTCCCCAAGCTCTATGAATGCTCTGGCAGTTATAATGACCCACAGTGATTGGGAAGAAGCTCGTAGACTTATGCCATTTTGACTGAAGGTTGTGTATCTCCACAAGTTGTCTGGTCAGCTTCATGGTGATCAATCTATCACTCAGATATCTGGGCAGCTTAACCAGTTCTCAGGAAAATCCAGTAACCCCGAGGTATGTGAAATTTGAAAAATGAATAGACTACCAATTCTGGATACAGTTTCCTATGCTTCCTTGCTCACCCTGTTGGCCTTTAGGTCTCTGTCTAGCCTGCAAATGAATTCATAGAAGAATGCATCGTTGACCACTTTGAAATCCTTCATGTATGCAGGTACAATAAGCTGTGGGTAGCACTAAAAAATGGGGTCCTTAGAAAGAACGCCACGTCTATCCATCTTGGAGAAGATGCCTTGTGAAGTTGTTGCATATACCAAATAAGAAGCCATTTTAAAGCTAAAAATATGCTTCACATTTCGGAGTTGCTCGCCAATGTTGTTGCTAATGATTTTTGACCAATTGATTATGGAATCAACCTTGTTGACTTCAATGGTCCTGATGAAAGCATACATCCATGTATGGAAAGTGTGAGTTTTTGCCTCACCATTTATCCTGCACAACAATTTGGCAATATCTTCTACCTCTTGTACCATATTCGACCATGGAAGAGTTGTTGGGAACTTGGAAGGAGATCTAGGCTTCTTCATGTATCTATTGTTCATTAGGTTCACACACTCAACTCTATGCTTCTCCCACCTACTGCTGGCATCTTGAATGCTAATAGAAGTCACCACCTTTCATGCCAGAATCTTCAAACAATAATTGATGAATTGTACATCCCACCGAATTATTGTTTTCCCTATAGCATCTCGCATTGATCTGGATGATGGATGGTAAGACCTAGCACACTCCATAACAAACTATGGCAACTAGGCTGTGTATGGAAACACTGCAACTTGAATAATTCCACTACTTTTAACTGCACACATGAGTGAAGTTTTTCTTGCATGCATGAGTGAAGTCTTTCCTACTATGGATCTGTCTATCAATTCAGCAAGAGGTTCCGAGCCTAGATCCGTGTCTCCAATATCTACAAATTTAGAAGTGATGCATAACTCTGTTGCACTTTCTTTTTCATCCCTTTCTTCGCCATAGCTTTGCCTATCTTTGTCTGAACAATTCTTTTTCTTCTTATTTGACTGGAATTCTTCAAAACTGGTGCAGATCTAGATAATTCTTCAGATTCAGAGGATATATTCAATGTATTGGACATTGATTAGAGCTTCTTTTCTTTTTGTAAAGCACCTGTGATGAATTTCTGCAATTAATTCAGACAAAGATGGCCACTGGAACATGAACAGTGAATTTTAATAATAAAAATCTGCACTAAGTCAAGCTTGCTACCCCAAAAATTTGATGTTTTATTTGCCTGCAAAGTGAGCATGAATTTTTCCAACTTCACTTAAGCACTTGTATCACTTCTACGCAAACAATTATGCAGACACAAATTAGCCTTCTTCAAAGCGTGCGCCAAAACTAGAAGCTTTTAGCATCAAATCCACCTTCCTCTGAGCAAAAATCTTTCTCCAAATGGGGTGCACTTTTCCTCTGGGCTGCACTTCTTCACCTGTGAATTAATTAATTCATCCTTATGGCAGCGCATGCTTATATAGCCCTCATAATTATTTAATTAATAATTGCCCCTTCCTATTCCTGGCAATTAATTAATTAAAAATCATGCTTCTCTCTTTAACTGCATGTGTTAAAATAGCATGTTTAAGGACAGCCATCCAATTAATTAAATTAGTCCAATTTAAAAATTCACTGCTTCACTCAACTGAAGCTTCACAGTGTGCCTTAACCTTAGCCACTGAAAATAGGAATTTATTTAATCATTTAATACTTCAAAAAGCATTAAGTCCTTCCTAAAAGGGGCGCACTTTTTCACAAGAGAGGGCTGCCTTTAAATAAATTAATTTATTTAATTTTAGACAATCTATTTCCAACTTGATTTAATCCACTTTTGCTTTTGTTGACTTTTCTCCACAAGCCTGGGCACCAAAATTAGAAGAGAAATTAATTAATTTAATCACTTTAAAGGCTGTCTTTCTCTCTCCTAAAGGGGGCACACTTTTTAGCATAATAGAATTTCTATTTTTAAAAGTCACATGACAATGGGAATTTTTACCCTGCAAGGCAGCCCCGGAAATCCCATGATCCCCTTAAGTGATTTGACTTTGACAATGGGATTATTTACCCTGCATGGCAGGCAATAAAATCTCATGATTTCACTTAAGTCACTTTTCTTTTATTCCACCATGGGAATTTTTACCCTACAAGGCAGGCAATAAATTCCCGCCTACCTGCTGCCTCTAATATTCCCACTGCAACTTAAGTGACTTTTCCATCATGGGAAAAAGTACCCTGCAAGGCAGGCAATAAAATTCCCACCTGCCTGTTGCTTCTATTTTTCCCATGATCCACTTCAAATCTTTTGTTTTCCAAAAAAAAGCGCCCAACCCTAGAAGGGGCTTTTTAGTGCACGACTTCGTCTTTTCCCAGTAGAACCGGACTTCCGATGGTGAACTTCCTTCTGGCACAATGTGTGTATGTGATCTCCGAGATACTCCAGGCCAAGAATCGGGCTAACCCGACAAAGGAATTGATCTAGAGAAATTTCACAGAAAACGAAACGGGAAAACATAAAAACACGAAAAGTTGTCAAGAAGTCACAAATAAAGTCCAAAACTGCATTCCTAGTTAAAACCCTTCTGGTATATAGGAATAATGATATGTTTGATTACAACAGGGTTAAATCGGAGCGCAAATTGCCTCAAACGGGGCTCAAAATAATTAAATACAACTTTCCCGCAGACAAATTCCGATGACAGAATATAACAATTTCGGGCATCTGGGTATTTGGCGAAAATGGCTAATATGGCTCTTTGGGAATATCTTGACGCAATACAAGAATTTTCTGGCAATAAAAACACAAAACGACCCATTTTTTTTAAAGTACGAAAATTTTTCGAATAGGGTAGTCACAGATTTCAGGATGAAATCTGGGGACACCAATTTCCATCCGTGTTAGGGCACAAATGGTACAGCTAGGGCGATGTTTTTTGGGGGATGCCACATTTATTTCAAGCTTGATCTACCCATTTGGAGATTTCAGGATATCGTTTTAGTGGGTTTCTGTGGTTGGAAAAATCTAAACTTAATTTTGTTTTATAGCTGCCATTTTGTGGTCATTTTGAGCTATCATCTGCATTTTATCTGCAAGTATTTTTTAAGATATGAAGTTTTGAAGCTCATTACAAACTATGAGCCAAAGCTAAGAATAATCAACCTTTTTAAAATGAATGCCCAATCAATTCTCTCATGTTTTATTAAAGTCAAACTTGAGGAAGAGTATTTTCTATTTAGTCTCACCAACCCACTCTATAATAGCTTCATCAAGAAAACAAAATTGTTGTCGAGAATGACAACGTCCTTGAACAAAACTAGTTTGATCCTTACGGACAATCATGCCTTACTGGAAGCAAACCATGTTTCATACACAAAGTGTTAGATCTCTAGCAAGGATTTTATACACAACACTCATACCAAAGGTTATAGGTTTCTCCATCCACTAATAATGTCTCTTGCTGCAGATTGCTAGAGATAAAACTTGAATTAATCCTCTGATTCAGGATTTTGGACAAAGTGTTTAAAGTGAATATTTATTGCTTCTAAGCCAACTAAAATCATCCACAATAGTTTCCCACATTTCTTTGTAGAATTCACATGGTAATCCATTAAGCTCAGGAGATGTTTCTGTCTGTACATTAAAGAAAGAACTACCATACAATTTCTACTTGGATAAATTACCACTAAGTTGTGTGCGATCACAACTTGTCACCTTATTCGGAAATCACTTTAAGATAAGCATAATCCTAGCTACCATAACATTAGGAGAGGATGAATAAGGTGAAAAAATCTTCTACAAAGTGTTGAAGGAACAAATGGGGGGTAGGATACCTTATAGTGAACCTTCTAATGAACTCATCCACGCTACAAAGTCCAAGGACTTTTTCTAGAAGACTCTTTCTTCTTTAAGTAATCAAAAAAGAATTTGGAACCCCCACCATCCTCTTGAATCCATTGAAGACTTTGCATGAATCCGAGCACCCAATGCCACATCATTCCTCTATCCTTTCGAATTATTTCTTTAAAACAAACGTCTATCTTGGAAGGATTCATTGTGAAGATATTTTTTTCTAACAAGATTCAAGTCGGTTCTAGCCTATTGTTTGGCTTCCTAAACAACAGTATTCAATCTCCAAGTAATCATACAACTCCATCCTCTCATAAATTTAGTGCATCTATAGACAACTAATGTTCCACCACAAAGAATCCAACTTGTGGCACCATTTGGATGTGGAACCAAATTCCAGACATGATGAACCAATGCATGGAATTCCAGAGATTGCAAATGTGAGGCATTCAACTTGAACAAGGAGGCACTGATGTTCCTCTTCAAAATGACCAAGGGAAAGGGAGGTCTGAATAAGGAGATGGTCATAACCAACTTCACCAATTAATACCTCAATTTGGACGAGAAGGGTCTGAAAAGAGGAAGTTTATAAAAACCTTCTCTTCTCTCCTGAATTCTGTTTGTGCCCCTGCAGTTGCACCTTGTGTACCAATTACTTATCACTAAACTTCTCTTTTATGTAATGCACTAATCAATATTAATTTGACAATGTTATCTTGAATGTATTTTAAATTCACATTTGCATTTATAGTGACACATTTTATTTTTCCTTCTTAGGAAAACTATCATGAGTCCGACTGAACTTTCATTGTATTGATTTTCAGCATGTCTAACCTATCATGTAATTCATAATTCATAATTCATAAGCCATTAGATGTTATAATTGTACTTAAATCTTGTTAAATGGTTTTTTTAACCATAATATTGTTAAACTAGATTTGATGAAAAAAAAATTCTTTATTACTTTTTCTCTAGGGAACTTAACCATGTCTACGAAAATTATTGAGGCGCCCAAAATTACAAACTACCAATAAAGTTTATGGTTACTTTGGATAAGTACAAGTAACTAGTTGTGAAAGTGTGCCTTTCAGAACGAAGGGAATAGATTATCAAAGAAAACACATCTGGTGGCGCTACTTAAAGATTCCAAAAATCTTTTAAGAAAATATTTCAAGATGAGCACAATGTGGTTTAAGTATATAGATGGATTTCAAAATTTTTTCTTGTTTGGGGATTGTAAATCACTAGTCAACTATACCAAGCATCCATATATGTATATGTCAAACATTATGATGTAAAAATGTAAGCAATTGGTTGCAAAAAGATTTGAAATTAAGTCCTTGTAGTAAGTAGGCTCAAATTCGAGCCTGGGAAGTAAATTTAGATAAAATGTTTGTGGTAAAAGTTCCACAAAATCATTGCTTAATCCTAATATCTATGTTAAATTAAAAATGATGATCACATAGTGATTTTATTGCAATATGAAGATGATTTGCTTAAAATAATGTTTGGTTAAATTAAAAATGTCACATGCATTTTTTATGAGCAAAATCAGATTCATGTTTTCTTTATAATGATAGCAATTTTGAATCCGAAATTGATTGTATTGGAATAGAAAATATGTATGAAAACATGATCACTTGATTCATCAAATCTTAACTTCACAAGAAATGTAATAACTTTACAATAATTTAAATGTACTGATTGTAATTCTTCTACACACCTATAGATGGTACACATAATGTGCTCAAATGATGATTCACCACTGTGTTATGAATCTAGAATAGAGAAATATTTGTGAAAACATAACTTGACTAGTAAAACAATAACATGCACAATAAAGAGATGATAGTACAAGATATAGATATCACACATAATGCAACAAAATAAACACGAAAGTGTGATCATGGGGATTGCAACTCGGGTTCTATTATATATACAAAGGAATCTTACTTAGGAATTCTATATCACATAATGTTACATGTTGAATCTTCAATACCAAAGCCTAATTGAACCCTGATCAAAAGGTACCACAAACTTGTAACATCTCGATGATGGTAAACAAAAGTCTTTTCAAAGGAACAACACAAGTTGTTTCTTAGAGATAAAGAACCTAACCTAGAGCATCCCTAGTTACACCCACAATTGGTGACCAAAAGCAGCCCATACAAAGTTGTTGTTTGTGCTCAATTGTGAAAATTGTGCATGGCTTCAAAACATGTTTTGCTTTTGTTTGTTTTTACTTCATCAATACTGTTGTCACATTGATCTACCAATCAAGATTGTGAAAGGACTTTGTTTTAGTGGAAGGAATGGTGAAGAATCCTTACATTTTGCCTACTACTTATTGAGTAATTCATCATGCATATATTCACAATTTGCCTTTATATTGCTTTAGCAAATATTTCCTTCACTTAATGTTGTCCTTCTGTAAGTTTATGTGAATTAATTTTTTCCTCTTAGTCCGATGTTTGTCTTTTAGAAATGGGCTTAGAGACTAGTTGTATATGTGGTTGTGTAATTAAGGGGATGTTTTTCGACTAGAGTAGAACATGTTGAGTTCATGTTAAGACTAACAACTATTTAAAAAAAAAATTGGCCAAACTAGGACGAAATATGAATAATAAATAATTATATTGAAATTTTTCAGTAGAATCTGAATTCGTTTTTGCAAAATATCCAAATGGTTATTTTTTCTATGCTTTTAGATGTGTCAACAGTATTCCATCTAATAAAAAAGTATTGGTTGATTAGAAGTAGGTAATTACCTTAGCTCATGTTCACCTAGGTACTTTATTTACCTTTATTGTATTTATCCTCACCCACTTATATGTGTATATTTTTAATTTATCGTAATTTACATATTAGGAAAATGACTATCTAGTTGTTAGGTATAATTCATCAACTTGATTTATGGCATTGAATAGACATCCTGCAAGTATACACAAAATGGTTCTATTTATAAAGGCCTATGGTCTTTGACTAGTTATTTGGCATAAACTAGTTCTTTCCAATGATTTACTGGTTTGATCCTTCCAATATGTCAAAATGATTGTTAGAATTGAGCATTCATTTTCAAGGCATAATGGAAAGCTACCTCATTGTAATTTCATTAAGTTCCATAATAATATATGAAAAATGTGGAACCATACACAAAGCATGTGAACTATTCAACAAACGGTTTTGGTCTTATGTACTCCAATTAATGAATGATATGCCCAAAATGAATTTGTTGAAAGGGCCTTCAAAACTTTTAAGCAAGTGCACTAAGCAGGTGTCAAGCCAAACTCCACAACCTTTGTAACCATATTATCAGATTGTACCAAAATGGGAGCTTTAAAACCTATCTAACAAAATGTCTCAAAAGATATGTGGTCCCATGAAATCCCATAACTGCAAGATATGTAAGAAAATGGATTTTACAGGGATTCTCTTGAACTCTCTGGGACACCCTAACCATTTAAGCTTTACTTTGGTTTTATAAGCATGCAACTTACAGATTTAGTAATATGGGTTGTAAATACTTCATTGGCATCAATGCATCTAATATCATTACAAAAATTGGCTTTGCTGGCTATCTCAAAGAAACTCTGAACTTTATCATCAAAATGCCAATCAAACCTGTGGTGGTTGTGTGGATTTTTTTTCTTGGTACCTGGAGAACATAATAAGAATATGGGTTAAAACCTTCCAATATGTGTTGACTACAACAATGTAACCAATTTTATCTCAAAGATTGATGTTAGGAAAATTGTCGTGAGAAATGCAAATCAGTTCTATCATTTGAAATAATGACATGGTTCTTATGGAGATTATAGGTAATTAAGGTATGTAAAGAAAGATGTAAACATAGGCTGGACCTATAACTAGCAATCGCACGTGAAATATGCGATGTGAATGCCGAAGGGGCAATGTAAGACAAGGTTGATTTTGAGGGACCAAAAAATAAAAGGAGGAAGAGGGGTGCAGAAGAGGGGGTTAGAGGGAGGAGAAGCAATTGGGAGAGGATAATATTGGGCAGACCATTTTGAGGAGACAAACTTTCTTACGAGGAACAAATGTAACATGTGCATATTTTGTCAGATGTTAGATGAAGAAAGGGGATATAGTGTGTAGGGCATTGTGGTGATATAGTCTAGAGATATCTTAGAAAGCAAGGTATTGTCAATGAATACTTGAAAGGAAAACTTACATCTGTGGTTCAATGTTAAAGTCGACATATGTTAAAAAGTGCACTTCTTTGCATTGAGGGTTCCAAGATCATATATGATTATGGTTTCTCTTTAGATTTTAAGAATGTGAATAAGGGCTATGTAGCATTTTTGATCGATAACCAAATTTTCTCTTGGAAAACATTATCAAATTCAACATGCAGCACACCAAAATCTTTCAGCGCTTGCTCATATTTTTTCTTGTAGTTTATATTCTTAAAGGGAGGATTGTGGGAAGAGTAATTATCTGATAAGCTACGCCCAACTCCAAGCTCATACATATAGCCTTCTATAGCGTAATTTTCTAAACATTTCTTCCCTTGTTTTCTTCCTTTCTACAGTGTCCTATGAAGATTTCCATGTTGAGACTAGAGGAGGAGTTTCACAAATTTCTGTTATGTAATAGCAAACCGATCGATCCGGACTGGTGGTTTTCGACCAAGCGGTCATTTTATTCACCCTTAGAGGAAAAAGACTCAACGGCCAACTGCTTGGTTGTTCATGTGGACGGAGAGGATGTATTGATGTCAATCTTCATTGTCCACGTCTAGTTCCACTGTTAGAGAGGGGATACCTCAACGTAACTGTGAATGCCTTCATCGTAATTAGAATGTATACATATAAATAATGCTAAATTTTTCAACATTTGTGAATTGTTTAAGATGTTTAAATAAATACAATTTCCAAGTCCTCCCGCATTGATCTTCCAAAACAAGAAGGACATAGTTTAATTTTTCCTTGGGCACTGTGCATTGCACATTTTGCAGTGAATGCCTTCATTCCGCTCCCCAATTTTACAAATAAACAAATATGTGGCCTTTCTTTGATTAAGTCATGTAGGGAAGTAATATGTTAAGTCTGCATATGAAAATTCATCAAATTTTCAAAATATAGTTTAAATTTGTTTCTCCATTAGAAATAAAGAAAGAAGATGAGAAGGAAACAATAATATCTATCCTTCTGCTTCTGAAGAAAATGTTGAAGAGATAACTTCTTTGTTATTGGAAGTTATGCACCAAAAATTCCAACGTGGTTGTTGTATATGAAAAATTGTGCTAGCATGTAAATATGCAATGACTAAGAAACCGAATCAATGCAAAATCCAACACAATAGTTCAACTACCTTAGATTGAGCAAGATGGAAAGAAGGAGAAAGCAATATACCTGTACTTACCTACAAGTGGAATTCTCCTTCTTTGATGATTGGATGTGCTCTCGGATTGCTTGTTGGATTGGTTTTTTGCTTTAGATTTGATGTGGATGAACTTAACAACACCCCCCTTGAATTTGCTTGAAGAATGCTTGATGGTTGATGAAGGATTGGATGATGATAGAATGTAGATGCATGGTGAATTGATTGATTGATAAAAATGGCAAAGTTTACTAGCTTGTTCATTCATTAAATTTCATGGAGGATGAGAGCTGAATTTATAGTTTGTGGGTGGAGGATTGGATGGTTGGGATTAAGCCATGTTGGATTTAAATCAATGGTTGAGAATTGATGAGAGAGATGAATGATTCTAGAATTTTAGAGAAGATTTAAAGGTTTATTTGAATTTTAAATGGAGGGAAGAAGCTTCCATTGAAATTCAATGGAAGGAGAAGGTTAGAGAGGCTTCTAGATTTTGAATCCTATAGATTTAGAGGTGTGAGGATTTATTTCGATTAGGTTGATTAATGATGATTAGTAATTTGATTACATGGAAAGGCTAGGTGTAGGGATGTGTAGTGTAGGTGGTGGGTGAGATGTAGGAATATTAAATTCTTAGAAAATATTAATAGAGATTATAATAAGAGAATAGGATATAATAATGAATAAGGGATTAAGAATGAAATGAGATAAATAATAAATGATGAAAGGGTAAATATGATTAAAGGGATTTATAATGGGATAAATGATAAAATGGAATATTTAGATAAATGATAAAATGTTAGAATAAAGGGATTAATGCAAAAATTAATAATAATTAATATTGCAATTAATTATTATATGGATTTTGATGATGTTCAAAAAAAATTAATCATAATTAATCATGTCGACATTTTAGATGTCTACAGTAACATACTTTGTGTTCTTGAGCCAAAATTTTGGCATGTTGTCTCATCTTGTGAGGAGAGCTTGTCGTGCTTGCATTTTATCATATTATTTCATTATGAAAATGAAAAAATATATTCTATTATAGTTGTTATAATATGTAAATTGAATAGTTGAAGCCATGGTTGGAAATACTGTTGAAATTGTTAAAGATTACTTAAAGTTGTAGGCTATAAAATACCTCATTTTAATATCTGATTTGTGTAATCTTCTTTTGGAATGAAGAATTTAACTTAGGAAATGAAGAAATGATTAAATGTATGGAATGGAATTGTCCTTCTCTTCTTTCCTGAAATTTGGAAATAGAAGCTTCATTTTGGTAATGTTTATCTTGTGCAAAAGTAAGGGAAACTATATACATTCAGTTCTATTGTTTATTACCATTGTATGTTTAGGAAAAAGGGTTGTTGTTTAAATGTCAAATGAATATTCCATGCTTAAATGTTTCCCCTTGTTTTCATTATAATTATGAACTTCTAGTGTAATTCTGGTTTAAAAATCAACAAGATATCCTTGCTTATAAGCTTGGAAATAAGCCCTCCCTTTGTGTATGATTAATTTTTGTAGATGTAATTCATGGAAATCATCTTCTTTCTATTTGATTTATGTCTACTTATTAGATAGCATTGACAATACATATTAAACAAATATATATGAATCTGGGTATTCCAAAATGAATCAAACAAATTGACTATCTCTGATTTTATACATACATACATACATACATACATACATACATATACATATACATATACATATACATATACATATATAGTAAGAATAAAATTGTTTAAGTAAGGGAATTAAGTTTGAATTTTTCGGATTTACGAAGTAGAGTTGGTTGTTTTAATAAAAAACATATTATTGATGCAATGACCAATGACCGCCCCCACGTACTCAGGCAATTTATCCTTTCAACTATGTTGCCTCACTTGCATAGTACGACCAACACTTTAAACCATTATGTGTGTGTGTGTGTGTAAAGAAAAACATATATGAATACGTTTGATAAAATGTATCTACAATTCTATATGAAATAAATATGATCCCTCATAATCTTTCCATGGATATGGGCTTCAAAATAATAACAATAAACTAATAACAATGCAAATATACAAATTTGCAGATCCTTGTGATCTGTCATGGAAGAATAAATGAGAAGCTTGGCCTTCAAACCCTTTTTGCATGAGCTCTTCTTGATCTCTTCATACCTGCAAAAAAATGAAGGAACCTGAATAGAGAAGGAGAAAGAAATGAACTAAAAACTTAGGTTATAAAAATATATCCTCACCCTTTTTTATTTTAGGTTAGATTTAATCATATGGTGGATATTAAATCAAATCTTACGGTTATGGTTGAGTGTGCATATAACTTAAGTGATGGGGGTGTTTAAAATATTGGTATGATGTTTAATATGGTTAAATTAATTTTTTGACTTAGGTTATTTTTGGGTAGTCTTTCCTTGATTGGTAAACTAGATCTAAATGGCTTAATGTTTATAATTGGCATAGCTTTTATTTGTGGGTTTTCTTTAGTGGGATATTTAAATAAGTTAAATCTTTTATTAGCTCGTGTATTATTATTTAAGGGCACGAGACCATTTCGGAAGAAAAATGAGACCCATGACCATAATGGTTATTTTTGACTTCTATCAAAACCCTTGATCTTTTCAAAACATTTATGACTTGCCAAACTTTGAACTCTTGAAGTCGCCCATATTTCTCACGCGATAAGTCGTATCACAAGTAGAGTTTCATCCATACCGTCGTCACAATAGGTCTATTGTCGATGGTTTTAAAATAATCGTAAATTGTTTAACTTGCGGAAGTGGTGCTACGTAGACTCTTCGTCCTTTAGGGTGAAATTGTGTCGATGTAACAACAACATGAAAAAATTGACTTAATCATCCATGTTGTTCACGATTGTGGTTTGGTGTCGCTTCACCATTTGTTGCAACTTAGTTGTGTTACTTTTTTTACGAGTAATTATAACTGCCAAAGAAATAAATAACTTTAAATTTAAAAAATTAGTACCACCTTTGTTATGTTTATCTTATTTACTCGGGATTTTTGGTCATTTCTTTTTGTTGTTTTGGAACTCGTGTTGAGCGAGGCGCAAAAATTCCTTTCAAGAGTACAATTAATTTGATTTCTTGGTCAACACCATTTGAGGATATAACAAGACATCACAAGTTACGAGGGTGATCTCCCAAAAACCTCTTTGATTCACATGGTGACAAACCATGAAATCAACCTTAAAATCAAAACTTTTGATCTTGTCCACTCTAATTGAACAATTACCTCATTTGCAGTCTCAATCTTATAAGAATATGACTAACATAATTCCCATCATCATTTATATTATTAAAATTCCTCTCGAGGAGCTTCTTCTTCGTATCCTAATGAAACCATCATAAAATCCCTTAACATTAATCTTATTACCCCTAATTATGATGATAATCATTCACCAAATGATCCCTTCTTATTTGGATATTTCCAAGCTAAAAACACGTCAATTGTATGATATTTACAATTTACCGTCAATGATATCTATTCTAATGAGTGGGGTCCCTTCATTAGTGCACCACCTCTATGATCCTTATAATCCAACTTTAACTCTAGTATTAATACGGTAACTATTGTATCTCACTCTAAATATGATGGATTTCTCGACTTTAAACTAGAGGATGTCTACATGATGGATAATAAATACTTTCCACCTCTTCAGCCATGCCCTGAAATAAACATCAATTTAATTCATTTGGTTAGTTATCCCATCATAGAAATGACACCTCTTACCAAGTTCCCACCCATTATCATGTCTTCTATATACTTTTATGATGAGTTGATATTGTTCTTCACATGGCATGATATGGTCATAATGTTGAATATTGTTGATCTTATGGAAAACACTTGAAGTGATTGAAGCATAGGTGCACGAAGCAGAGATACAATGATGATCACATCCCCTCCCTTCTTCACAACAATATTGTATAGTTCATGGTCTTTGGTCTCACTCTAATGCCACATGTTACTTTGACAATAACCTCAACTGTGATTATCTTCTCCTTCATCTCGTCATGAGGATTTTTTCCCCCTATATGTTTAATTCTAGTTCTTAAGCATGGGGACCACAAACCTTTATATACATATTATAGGAAAGCTAAGGAAAAACCTCCTCACTTCCATCATTTTTAGTTGGAGGAACATCTTCCATTTGTCCCCACTCTTACCCCTTTAATGGATGACATTCGTGAGAAAGTACTTTCTCATCTTTCCATGAGGTTGGAAGAGACTATGGTAACAATGTGTAATGAGATAACAAAAAACATTGTAAGTCATTGAATAAGTCAAGGACACTATGATCAATTTGAGATATGACATTTCAAAATGGATTTACAATGCTACAAAGGATGCTTGTAGTTTAATTACATGCCCTCTACAAGGTCATTGTCTACTTTTGTAAGATCCCACACTATGCCATTTATTAATATCTTTTATTACCTTCTTTATGACCTTTTCCCTCTTGGACTTATATGATCATTGTCATCTTTTAGGGTATTTTGGTAATTTATTATTTTTACAACCTTCCCCCTTTTGGGTTTATTTAAGTACCATTATCTTTTAAGCTACTTTCGTAATTCCATTTTACAACATTTTTCCTATCATGTTTATTTGATCATAAGATTTAGTTTATGATAGGGGTCTCAATGAAGGAATGCCTTGAACCGTACAACCTTAATACATAACATAATTACATAGTGAAAATTATAGCAACAACATATTTTATTAAAAAATGGAGATCACATGCAACCTCACACACTCTGCCAAATCCAGCTTACATACCACACACAATGATTGCATTTTGCACATAATCAAACACCATTGTGTTGTCCCAAGTGATTCAATCCCACCTGCCCTTCCTAAACCTAGATACAAATCTCTACTTGTAGTATTCCTTACAATCGCACCTTAAATTCATTTCTCATCAAATTTCTAAAATTTTCGTAAGTATAGTGTTGTGTTTGTATAGAGACATAATAAACCATTTAAAAAGGCCTCAAATACATCCTACCCATACAAAAATTAATAGCATTGAAAATATTAAAAGGTAAATCAGGATCAAAGGACCTATAATATAACACAACCTGATGCAAACACAAGTTGACCCAAGTAACACAATTTCAAATAAAGTAAGTCATCATCAAATCCGGTTTGTGATCTCGATGTTGGAAGTCAAATGATTCTAGAATTCACGCTAACTAAGAATCTTGTGCAATATTGCACAAAAATTCCACACACACCATGTGTTTGAGTCTTTCTCACAAAAATGTACAACTACCTTGCAATTAGATAGAGTCACGATGTTAAGATGAGTCTCCCCCCTTCGATTCAAAAGTCGTTGAAGGTGTACTATGTTACCAATCATGTTGTGAAGGTTTCTTGGTTTTATGCCATCTTTTGGTCACTTGTGAAATATTTTGATTATATGCTAAGGCTTATAATATTTGCACCATCCTAAGGGGTGTGTGTATAACACAGAGGTTCCAAAATGCATGTTGTGCTCTCATTGATTGCACAAGATTTAGCCACAAACACATTAATTATGTTGTATGCCATAAATTATAGACTTGCAAATATTTCTTAAGAATACTCTATGATTAGGGAAATATTGTGAACCTTTATGGATCACTCTGCCAATGTCATGGAAAAATATGTTTTGCCATTTAGTGTTTGAAGTTTCAATAACATAAATATGTAAATACAGAAATTCAGCAAACAAATTTCTACTACATCAAACAAAAATGTGTTAATTATGTTAGAAATACACAAACCTAGAAAGAACATACACATTTAATGGAAGTTGGACCATTTTATTATAGCTGGAATAATAGATGTCCAAAAAATTTAATTGTTTTAAATGTAATAGAGTAGGAGATGCATCTGATGTTGTTGATAAGGAACACAAGAAATGCACAACATCAAAGAGAAACTACCCAAAAGTTGTGCAAAAAACTGTGGAACATGTGAAGTACATGGATTAAAAGCACCCCTCCAAGAGTGGCTAAATATACATAAAACACCCAAAATAGCGTGGACATCATATGCAATGTGCATTTAAAGGCAATCTTGCGAAGGGGATCTCGCAAAATAAGGCTTGCAAAATGAAGTTACATATGACAAGCTAGTTTGTTTCAACAGCTTGTGAAGAAACACATGTTATTTTTGCAATAACATGAAGCAGAAGTAAAGGAAATTGGGGATGAGAATTACAAGGTGTTTATTTCTGGTGTGGACTGCACTCCTTGCTTGACGCATTGACAGGTTTTTTTTTGCTTCCTTTTTTCTGGCATGTGTACCATCTGAAGCTACTTCATTGAGGTCTTTCTCTTCAAATTGTTGTGGTACATCCTTCCTGTGTATGTTATCTAGAATGTATGCTTTTAAAGGAGCATCAAGATCTGGTGTGTCCTTGCCACATCCATAGGGGGAAGCCTCTAATAGTTGAAGGACACTCAATGAGATTTTTTTCTTGTACAGAAGCAACAACACATTTCATTGACTTTTAACTTGATGGCAGTGAAGGCTTCGGTGGAAGAACAACTAGGTTGTTTGTTTGAGCATCGATGTCCTTGTTTTTTCTTTTTCTGTTTTTTTTTTCCTTTCAACATTTGTAAAAAGAAAAATTAAAAAGTCAACAGAAGTGGATGAGTTATAGAAATAATAGGATGCAAAAATAATCAATATAAAATTCCAAAAAAGGTTTTACAGGAGATTAAAAAATAAAATCACATGGTACAATATTCTAGGTAGGGGATGTGGGGATGTGAAGGGCCAGGATTTCAAGAGATATAGCCTTAAGCAAAGGTGGTTCTCCTCTTGCATTTTCTTTTGCATGTATGCCCCAACATATATTTTAGCATATATCTCAAAGGTAAGGTAACTGTTGGAGATATGTGAAGGTCATTAAGGGAACACACTCTAGATATCGTACTGAATGTCAAGCCTTATTGTTCTATGTTGCCAATAGCTATTGTAGCTTTTGATAAGGTAAGGCCTTGGAATTTGTGTATGGTAAGAGATCATGTTATTTTCAACAGAATTTGTGTGCGGAAGCCTCGAGTAATAGGGACAAAAGAAACACATAGTGGGTGTGTAGGGTCCCATGGTAGGCCGATGTAGTTTATAAACTTAACAATGATAGCTAGAGACAATTCATGAGGCTTTGATATAAGAGTACAAAATTTCAATGACATGGTTGAGGGCACCATTGAAAAGGCTTGTAGAAACCCATAGATTGGAGGTAAGCATAACTTGTTGGCCACAACATAAAAGGATTTTGGCTTTGAGTTCATCATCTGCTTCTGCTAAAATATTTTGTTTGGTTTTTACGACAACATTGTGAACTATGGGCATACCAAAAGATTGTAACATTTGCATTTTGTTATAAAACACCATGTCATTTGTTGCATTCAAGTGTTTGGTGATAGTGAGGAATCTATATGAACCACATAGAGATTCCAATCCTTTATTTTAGGTTTCACATTTTGTATATTGAACAAAAGATTCCAAAAATTGATCTGTGCAGGATCTATACCTTGTTGCCTGAAGATTGTATCTAAGGTGACAACCGTATTGAATGTAAACCGAATGGATGATCCATATAATTTTCCAACATGCAAAAGAACATCCATTACAGGGGGCAGCTGGCCAAGATTTCCAATGAGAATAATGGACTGTCCATCAAATTGGGAATTCTTGTGGTGGGGAAATGCTTGTCAAAGACGTTCATCGATGTGTGTTAATAATTTCGGGCCAACAAATATTATTTCATAAATTAGAATGTAGGAAATGTTTTTAAAGCTTTCTTGCAAAGATGCAAGTAAGTGTCCTTAAGTGGTTTCAGATTTGTGATGGGTATATGAAGGGAAATATGGGTGGAATCATTTATATTGAAGGTTGTAACTCTAGTTCTCACCAATAACAACAACGGAAATGAAGCTTGGGATGGGCTAGAATTTAGGATCAATTTGAGCTTGTTAGCTAGGTATGAATTTTGTGTTCCTATGGTGCCTTGGATTATCACTTTTAACAAGGGAAAGACAAAACAAAGGTTTTAGTGTTGAACAAAAATGTCAAAAGTTATGCACTATCCATGAGAGAGTATTAGTTTTAAGTGGGGCATGTAGGGCAACTAGACTAATGTGGTGGTTTGCACACCTGAATTATGTGAAGGAGGTTTTCATTTCTTGCAATGAAAGGGGAACAATTATAATGTGCCAAGTGGTGTTAATGTCAAAGTTTTGATATCCAAACAAATCCCTTCTTATTCTTTCAAAGTAATATTTGGGGTGAAGTCAGGCAGACAATTGCAACTCGTCTTCTTCGATTGAATTTGTGCCATCATGTTTGAATTCTGATGACTCTTTGTCATGGGCTCCTTCATATTCTAATTGTGCTCACTCAATATACCAACTGAAATAATTGTCACACATGAGTTCCCACCTAGTAACAATATTTCTCTAGTTGGGCCAAGGTTAACAAGAATGTTCCGAAATGGTTTGTATAAGAGAACCTCACTTAATAAAAACCCTTCAAAAGAATTAGACTCCTAAGGTGGAACACTGAAAAAATGGGGACAAATTGTAACAACTATTAGCTAGTCCCTCTTGTTCCATTTTTTTTACCAATGTTGTTGTAATACCAATACTTAACAACTTCAATAAGGGACAATTCTTCAAGATGGGAAGGATGAAAAATGTACACATCAATGAAACTCAAAGATATTTGAGCACTTTTTGAAGCCTTCAAAACCCGTTGTATAACTTGTTGGCTCACATGTAACCATAATGTTATCATTCATACCTACATGCAAAAATAATTGGATGTAAGTGAATGAAAAAGAAAAGATTGTGCACCAATGGTAGCAAGTATTTTTAAGGAAGATGACACAACTCTACCAAAAATCAAGCACATGCATATGTTTCTCTAGAGTATCTTCATGGAAAATTGTGAAACGATGAAGCATGTAGAGAGACATGGGGTGAGGATTTGTAATAACATTGTAAAATCTCTAATGAGAGCGATGTTGGGCATCAACTAGTGGGGTTTCTGGCATAACTTTGTCCAAGTTGGTCCATTTTGAATCGATTACACTCAAAGTGAAGAATAAGGTTTGGTAAACCAAGCTAGACAATCATGTGAGTCAATTCTGAGTGAGATTTGTTCCAATAGAACTTCTACCATGAAGGTTCTAACCAAATCACATCAACCATTCAGGAACTTTGGCATCTATAATATCTCTTAGTGTTTTGTGCAAGCCTATTATTGTAGAAGTATAAGGTCTTCAATATTTTTTTCACAAAAATAATAGTTTTGGCCTAGCTATGATGACGTATGATAATGTTCAACAAGAAATACCATAAATAAGGATGCCTACCAAATCTGCCATCATGATACCACATTCAATGAACTGGGTATTCAAGCATTTGAACCTCCCTCACCTGTGATTTCTTGAATGTTGCTTGTTTACATTGGAAAATACAAGGGAAGGCCATTGTGAACAAGTCTTCGATGTTATATTCACTCACATGTGATAAGGCTACATGTGTGGAAAGACATATCAATAAGTGGGGAAGGCATTTGAGGTTGGAGGTATCTATAAATAGTTTCCTTTTTCCGTTTGCATAATAGGAAGCACATTCACAAATGAAGATGGATGTTGTTCCACGTCATCTATGAAACCATTGTCTAGTTTTTCAAAGAGATCTTGGCTAGACTCATCAAGAGACACATCAATGTATGCATGAATAAGAATGGAACAAACATTAGTGGGGACAACAGGCAATGTAGATATTTTTACCTCATCAATAAGGACATCATGATAATATAGATCATGACGAACTTGCATTCCAAGGCATATATGATACGGGATTTGCAAGAAAAAAAGTGACATATTTTCTCTTCTGGACCCTTTCTTTTCACAACATCACTTACAAACCGTAACAATGTATGAAAAATTGAGTCGATTTCCTAGATGAAACTAATGGTGTGGCCACTATACTTATACTACCCACCTCACACATGTTCCACCTGAAATATAGGGTTCAGTCTCACTATCAACATCTCTTCAAATTGAGTGAGAATTCTTGGAACCAAAGGTTGTTTTCTAGGGTCCATGTTATTAGAGAAGGAAAAGTGATGGACACCTATTTTTGCAAAGCATTTATAACATGCATGATTCTCCCCTAACAGCCTAGTTTAGAGACCTAGATATTTTCCCAAACAAATAAAACATATTTTCATGCAACAGAGTTAGTCCACTCTTGCTTAAAAGTAACAATATGCATCTAGAAATATGGGCCTATGAACATTGGGCTTGGGAATTAGCTGACCAATAACAAGAATTGAAGGTCCAAAGGTTCTTGGAAAAGTGAATTGCAAGTTGTCAACAACATCAAGTACAACCACACTGGTTAAGGAACAAGAAATATAAGTTATTGGACAATACAATGAGATTTTGTAGGACAAGTATGTTTCATGACAAATAAGTTTATTTTTCTTCTCATTTTATTAATTTATTCGCTTTGTGCATTGCATTTTTTTTTTTAATCTATTTTCATAATGGTCAAGTTACACATGGGAGGTGTGTGTAGAGGTTGACATAGTAGTGACTAAGCACATGTTTCAAAACACTCAGGTATGTATGGAAGACATAACAAGGAGAGAGTTGATGAAGAAAATAAATGAAGCAACAAATTTTAAAAAATAAAAATATACAACAAGTGAACAACCCTCCTTTGCATCCAAATTTCTAAGCACATTTTGTAGCGACCCCCAACAGGTGACGAGAAAACACGTCAATTTTTTTTTGAATTGGAATTTCAAATCACCGTTACTCAACCAGGGACAAATTGATTCCTCTTAATTTCCCAGTCCTATGCTTAGTAAAAAATACATGCAAGAAGCACTATATATGTAATACATGTAATCAAAGTTATCTATCACAATATATTAGTTTGTGTCATTCATTTCAAGTTATATAATTTTTTTCCATCATAATATATAAGTGAATTAAATGTGCATAAAACATTAAGTACAATCACCTACACAATTTTGCATATAATCATTCATCCAATGTAAACTAAGTCATTGTAGTTAATCCTTAACATGAGAATTCCATTTTAAGCCATTGCAATAATATTTAATAAAAAATGACTGGTGATAATTCCATCTTGATGAATCATTTCATAACATAGTTCAAAATATATCCATGTTGTTAGCATATAGATTCCATTATAGATACAAGACCATGATAAGTGATGCAAGAGTAAATAATTCTATTCATTCACAATTCCATGTGTTACAACAACACATAGGTTTATATCTCAAGTATCACGTTACAATTTATTAACAAATAATATGTGATTCACCGTACATAATTTCCAATTCATAATGATTTACATGTATTTAATATACATGTTTACATTTCCATTGTCTCAATATACATAAGTACTAGTTTCTTAATCACTTATAATCAATTACATCATAATATGTGCTTTCAATTATAATACAATAGTTTGCATCCACATGTCTCAAATACAATAGATATCATGATTATAATACATCACAACTATGTTGCGACACAAATATTACCTTTCATTAGAGATCCATCAAATGTTGAAGCCATAAAAATGAGAAAAAGAGTATCATTGGATCACTTTGTCTCCAACAAAGAATGTTACAGATCCCCGTGCACCTTTTACAATTTGAGTGTCCCTACCCAAGTCACAAAAGGGAATATGTAAGAAATCAATAAGGTAAGAGATAAATACAATGTGTAGTATAGTCACCCATAAAATTGGTAGACCTATGGATAGGGTAGGAATAAAACTTCCTAGAAATAATAGTAGTAATGAATATGTTTTTTACCAAAAAAGACTTAGGATAGTAATATGAACATATTCATAATGAAATATGATAATGTATTAGGGCATGAACTAATCCCATACTAACTAATCATGAGGGAATCCCTCGAGTCGATCTATAGTCAACCCCAAACACCTTGGTACTTTTCATGTGTGATCTAATGGATTAGGTTATCTAACCCATTCATACAATTCACTCCCTAGTCTATATACACAACACTCTCATTCACAAATAACAACATGAGATCTCTATTTCACTTTCCAACAAACTGATCATAAAAAAAAGGACAACTAGAGACATGCCACAAGTAATTAACAAACCTTGTGAATGTCCCATACCACCCACAAACATTGCTATTTCAAGGATCCTAACCCTAGTTTTCCCAAGGGGAACTATATCGTCCCATATATAGTCTTATAATTCACATTGTATTTTTACATGTTTCAGTTTCCACCAAAGATAGGTAATCATCTTGACATCTTTAAATCCATGATCCATATCAATTTGTATTCTATTGTTTCAAGTGTCTAACTTATATATTTATTTTTCCCAAAAGTAGGGTTTCTATGTTTATAAAATAGGATCTTATCAATATGTTTGAGTAGTATATGAAAAAATAAGAAATAACAATCCACAAATAAAAATTCATCAAATCCAGGATAACATCTAAGAAATAACGTTTTTCATAAATTTCCCATACTGATTACGAGGGTCATAATTATAAGGACTTTGAATTGGGTTTTTTTACGTTCACATTGACCCAAACTAGGAGTAACACTCAAGCAATAACAACTCTCATAATTGTCCCATACCAATTATGAGAATCACGAATACAAGAATCCTAAACCTATTAATGTAGACATCCTAAAATATCGCATTACATATTTTAAACCTCTGAAATCATCCTGTAATCACATTTCAACCACTTTTGATCATTTTTCGACCACTTGTAGTATATTCCTCTATCTTATGACCTTTTACGACCTTGTCGCACAACTTCCCTAATCATTCCCATCACTCACACATGGTCTCGAATTATTTAATATTCACGCTATAGACCCTATTACATTCCTAGGGTTAATTAATTAATCATATCACTCTTTTCATTCATCCCCTTGTCCTATTAGTTAATTTTATTAGCTAATTTAAATATCAATTTAATTAAATAAATAATCCATTATCCATTTATACCTTATCTTATCCACTCTCACTTCACTAGTGAACTCTCATGTTATCTAGAGAAAAACAAATCAATAAAATATTAAATCATTAAACATATGCAAGAGGAAAAAATTAGATAAAAGCAAACCATGCATTTGAGTTAACTAAATTTATATCCCACAAAGCACACATTCAAAAATTAAACCAAGTCAATCTATCCAAGCCAAAAATCTTGACACTTTTTACATGAATAAAACAAAAGAGATGCAATTAGTATTTAATTCTAAATATACTAAATCGTGTGCACCCTTAGCCAACTCAAAAATAACTCATCCATGCAAGCTCAAACCAATGGTTTATCTCCTGGAAACTCAAATAGACAATCCATTCATGCTTCAGTTAACTTTAGATCAGAAAAGTTAACCACATAAATCAAATACTTGGGAATTCTTTTCCCTCATCTATAAATAATCACTCATTCTTCTCCAATTAGCATCTTTGGAAGCTTTGAATTTTCACCATCATTGTGTTTTATTATCATTCGATCACACATGCCATTACCTTGTGTAATTGATCACTAATATACTATCAAATCAATTATTCAATCATGTTTCCCATAGCTTGAAATCTACTTCCATTTGGAACAACTTTGGAGCATCCACAAACAAATTTGATCAAGAGATTCAAAAATCTTGGTGCTTTATTCCAAGCTTTAGCAATCTCATTCAAGGTTGCAAGGAGATACGAAGACGGATCTGGTTTTCTTTTATTTGCTTTGTTTCTTTTATTTGTAGTATTTTATTTGTATACATATTTTTCATGAAACTAACCTTGTTTTTGTGTTCTTCTAGTTTTTTAGAACTCACTAACCAATTTTTAGGGCTTTTCATGGAGTCAATTGTGAGCAATTTCAAAAAAAACCAATCAAATTGGTTGTGTTTTTGTTGTTTTTTTGCATCTACATGTTACATGCGCTACCATAACAAAACTTGTACTAGCGTAGCATGCAATTTGTATTAGCATTACATCACCTGCGCTAACATCCGTGTATATGCTTTTTCGTCCTTGTGCATGCGTTAGCGTATGCATGGGTGTGTTTTTGTTTTAATTCATGTGTCAGTGTTTCTCATTCTTTTTCTTCTCTGATCGTAGACTTGCACAACCATCATTTCTCACATGCTACCATTCAAAAGAATGTGCTACCATCTAATTACATGCATTACTATCCTAATATGTGTTCTATCATCGAATTATACGCGCCACCATTCTATTGGGTGCACTAGTGTCACTGTATGTGCACTAGCATTCTATGGTAAATTTTCAGCTTATTTCCTTAATTTTCTAAGTCTTCGATTTTATTCTTTTGTTTATTTATGTGTTTTCTAGACCCTAATCTATAATATAATTGGTTATGATAGTGCTAACAACTTAAATTATTGTTTATCTCCATTTATTCTTATTATGATCAAAATCAAATATGCTTTTTTTTCACGCTCTTGAGCAACCTTGAAAATTAGAAATGAATGCGATCATTTGTTTTCTTCTAACATTATGTTGATAGGAAAACTGCTAATCAATTTTGTGTATGATTGATTCATTTAGAACTCTTATCACAATCAAGCAAAAAATTACTAACACCTTGTATGCAGGTTTCCTTGGCCAAAGATAAATCAAACTTTGCTAATTTTTTATAAGCAAAATAATTACATTGCAGGTTCAGATAAGGGTTAACGCTCATTTGCTTAATTGTGGGAAGTACTTGGGCATAGCCCTAAAACTCATTTTGAGGAGTACCAAGAGAACCCTAAAGTAGTTGGCACATTGAGAGGACCGTTCAACGATACGAGTAACATCGCATCCTTGATTGAGCAATTGTACCCATGAGGAAAACCAAATGTTGTCCATGGTGATGACCCCATTCTCAATTGATTATTGGGTATAGTCCGTAGCCTAGAATTTATTTCTAGTGCATGTACTCATTCATATAACTATTGGTGAGTGAAATTTCCAAATCCTCAGTAAACCTATCAAACCAGGGCTGAATTTCCCTTATTTTTTAGATTGCTAGTTTCAAAGAGTTTTTGTTTTAAAGTTTTTATCAATCTATCCAAAAAAAAAATCCTTAGTGTTTAGATTTTTAGTTTCAAACAATTTATATTTTACATTTCCTATCAATCAATCCCATCCAAAATAAAACATCCTTATTATTTAGATGATTAGATTCAAACAGTTTGTGTTTTACATTTTCTATCAATCGATCCAACATAAAAAAAATCCTTACTTTTTACATTGTTATTTTTAAACAGTTTGTGTTTCACATTTCCTATCAATCAATCCCATCCAAAAAAAAATCCTCACTGTTTAGGTTGTTCATTTCAAATAGTTTTTGTTTTACATTTTCTATCAATCCATCCAAAATCAAAAAAATCCTTACTATTTAGATTGTTAGTTTCAAACAGTTTGTGTTTTATATTTTCTATCAAACCAATTATCCAAAAATTCCTTACTATTTAGTTTTTTAGTTCAAAATAGTTTGTGTTCCACATCTCACTTTATCCAAATTCAATTCAATTTGAAAATAATTTATCAAAGAAAAATCCAATCTTACCCTACTCTATATCAAATCAAAAGTCTTATCATTTTGATATTCACTTTATCCAAATCTAATTACATCATCATCCAAATTAGTTTGATCAAACTCTAAACTCAATCATATCTTATCAATCAAATCCTTTACATTGGATATTCACTTTATTCAAAGTTAAGCAATCCCAATCATTCCTAAAGGACCCTCAAATCATTCTATTAAAGTCTTATACTTTTGGATATTCACTTTATCCAAAGTACAAGCATATCAAAATCAATCAGATCTAAATTCATATTAGAGAAATCTTTTTGAATCAAATTTATGCAATATCACAAGTCACTTCTTACTTTATGTTTCTACCCCTTTTAGTACAAAATGGTGGAAACTCGAACCAAACACTACAATATCTCTGGCACTACTAGCAAAAAATCTTTTTAATAAAGATAGTTCTAATGAAGAGGAAGAAGCTAGTCAACTTGAAGTCACAAAAGAGGAAACGGAGTAAATTGATGAAATTCTAATAAAAACAAACATTAATTTCTTATTTTCCTCCTAGAAATGGGAGATAATCTATCCTCAGACTTTGATGACGAAAAATTGAAACATCTCATAGGTAAATCTATATCTAGCAAAAAAACAGAAATATAGTGCTTCAACAAATACATCAAATAAATCCTTACCAACCAAACTTCAAGAGATGAAAAAGGAACTATCTAATACGGTGTCTGAAGGTTTCAAGAAATAATGAATAAAAATATCAACCAAATCAAGAAACAAAAACAACAATGGACATCCCTCTCGCAAACTCCCCATTCACATAAGAATGGAAGAACATGAAAGAAACAATAATGGGGATGCAAAATCAAATGAAGCAATTCAATTTTGAATAAATTTTACCCTATCCATTTGACAAAGAAATGTTGTGTATACCATTTCCTCCATCCTTTGAAACCCCTAAATTTAACAAGTACAAAGGAAAACATGATCCAAGAGAACGTATCAAATAATTCTTCATGGCATGCCAAGAGGTATCCTATAACAAAATTTATCTCTTATGTATCTTCCCAAAAAGTGTTGGAGGATAAGCCTTGGACAGTTTTTTACACATTCCAAAAGGCTCAATCACAACCTTTGTTGAATTATCAAAGAAGTTTTCTAAACACTTCTCCTTCAATCTAGATTTTGAAGTTACTATGATGGACCTTTGAAACACAAAAAAAAGGAATAACGGAACATTTGCATCATTTCTTCGACGATGGAGAGGAATTGCAAGCCAATTTCCTTGTTCTATACCCGAAAAACAATTGGTGAGCATTTTCATTCCAAATATTAATCCAAAATTATCATTCCAAATGTAAATGCATTGCTTAACAAACTTCGAAGAAGTCATTGAAAAAGGAGCCTAAATCAAAATATCTATCATTGTTATAGGCCTAATAAAAACTCTTTCAAAAGATCAATTTAATAAGAATAATCCTCAAAATCATGAAAAATAAAAAAACTCAATCAAAATTGAAACATTGTGAATGTTGGGGTCATTGATACTCGCCACATTCAAAACGGGAAAATCAACCATCAAAATAAAACAAATCAAACAATCAACCAATCATTATTTCTAGCAAAGAAACTACTCAGGTCATAAAGTCCAATTAAGACAATTCACACCTTTAAGAGAAAGTATTTCTAGTGTCCTCTTCCAATTAGCAAGTGCGAATGTGATAACCTATAAAATCAAAAGACCCTTCAAAGAAGGGAAACTAAAATCCACATAGTATAAAGAAATTGAATGCTGTGAGCACCATTCCTTTGATGGTCATTCCACTGATTTTTGTATAAGACTCCATCATTACATTCAAGATTTAATCGATCACGGTGATATTGAAATAGAAAACAAAACAAGTACCAATGCTCCAAATGAGAAACTAAATGTGTTTAAGGACACATTTCCAAATCATGATACTAATGAAAAAGTTAAAGACAAGGGTCAATCCTCCAACAATGTTGATTTCATTTCCATTATTTCATTCATTGATCACACTCCTAACACTTTAGCCACTATCAAGATCGATACTCCTACTTATGTGGTGACAACATGATATAAAAAGGTTTGGGTACCTATGACCAAATAGTCCTCTACATCAACTATAATTCAAACACCTAATCCCCAACCTACCATTTATTCAAGTAAATCCAATGCCAAATCTTCGAAAACCCTTAGCCTTGCTATAGAAACACTACAAAAATAGATTTGAACTCTATCCACAACTCCTCAAAAGTCCAATCTTACTTCTATGGCTATTTCACAACAACCATCCAATGATTTTTTTTTTCTGTTTCTTATGACATTATTAAACAATCAAAGAATGCATCTACACAAATCTCTCTCATGGATATGACCAAAACAACACCTACATTTCAATACATCCTTACATATGTAATCCATAATGTGTGTATTCCTAAGGGTATCACTACACACCATTTCAGGATTTAATCACGAATCTATCTTCAAATAATTTAATCCTCATCCCCTTTCGAAATTTAACAGCATAAACAATGATTCCTTGTGCATTGATGCATTCAACACTAGTCACAAAATTTAAAAATGTTCTTATGGACAACAAAGAAACATTGGATATTTTTTTTCTAGAAAATTATTAAGATGCATTGAAGGCCCTACTACAAATCAATCCTTCACTTCTCACATCATTCCATTCACGTTTGAGGACAACATTGATGTTGATATTCTTTCAAACTCCAACCATCTATATCTTCTACTCCATCAACATCTTCTACTCCACCTATGTTGGATATAATTAACAAAGGTATTGGAGATTATGAATTCCAAAATGTAAATTACACATTACCTTTATCCAAACATGTCCTCTTCGATGATCTAGTTGATATAAACCTACTCGTCGAAAATGTTTCCATCTACACTGTTGACTTGGGCCTCATCCGCCCAAATCTTGTACATCCAGACCGGTCAAATCACATAACCATGGACCTCTTCAACAATGATGAGTCCATTGCAAACTCTAATCTGTAAAAAAATAGAAAATTTAAAAAGTAAAAAAAGAGAAAAAAGGTCTGACATATCAAACCCCTCACCATGATGCTATTTGAAAATAAAAAATGAAGAATTTAAAACTGCTTACTCACAGGTACTCTCAACACTGAGGGAGGCCACTTCTACAAACAATTTTAATTGTTTTATCCATTGGCAGATATCTCTATCATTTCATCATCATATCTTTATACTATTCACCTATAAGATGCATGCTAATCTTGTTCCTATGGGGTATTGTGTATCTCATCCTTGTAATAGATTCTTCCATTTTAAATGTTCTTACGTATATCCTTTTCTAGAAGCTTAATGATGGAAATTCTGCCTTTCAAAGAATCTCTCTCCTTAATAAGAAATCACTAAACTTATTTACCCAGATATTTTTTCCTCCCATCTCAGTCTAAGGTGATGAGCCCTTGTGTCCTACTAGTCGTGTGGGCTGATATTTAGGGGAAAATTGTCTTTCCAAAATAAGCACAATACACAAACAAGGCAAAATAAATCAAAATCCGTACACCTTTTGTCCTTCACAGTCTTTGGTGTTGAGCCCACGCTTCTTGCTAGTAGTGTGAGATTGGGAAAAGAGAAAGATACCCTTACTCACCTATGCCTTATGTTCGGTGTTGAACCCTTACCTCTTACTCATGGTCTGGAGAAAATGTAGGGGGGTCATTTCAAAAGTGAAAAAAATTCAAGCAACAAAAATCCTTCGGAAAAATAAATCAAAAGTGCTTAATCATACAAACTTTAAAGAATCAATTTAGTTGCACATGTTAAGAGAGACAACCATATCTTTCCAATTAGTAGGCCACATGCCGGTCTACGTCTAGTCAAGATAAATAAGTGAAATTATCTTGGAAATCAGTTAGATAATATTAATTAGAGATGAGTTTGTAGACACTATAAAATGCACCTTGTGCATAAGGTACCCCACTCAAAACACAAAAACATCATAAAACCCCATTAAATGGGGATACAAGACACCTGACAACTCAATTATTAACTCTCACCCACTCACATTTAATTTTGTCCCATCACAACTATCCATGTGCATGGCCAATGCACATTGCACCCATGTGTGTCCCACTCCCCTATGCATTAAAATATATAAAATAACCCTCATCCTCATCATTTGATCCTCTTATGCTCTCCTAAGCAATTTTGACAACCTATATTTGAGTTTTCTTTCTCTCTTGCTCGCATATCTTTGTTTTTCAAGTCTTGAAGAAGGAAAAGTGAAGAACAAAGGATAGATCTAACTTTCTGCAACATTGTTCTAGCGACATTTCAACACAGGTGGAAACCACAAATGTGATTGGCTTACAATCTCCATGTGATTCTTAGTGAAATGCAAGTGTGATTGTCTTGCAATTTGAATCAGGTATACTTGTCATTTCATTTACTATTTTTTCATTTTACATCAATAAAATGTCTTTTATCTCCTTAAAAAGGATAGGGATCTTTATGCAAGAGCATCAAATTCATCTCTGTAAATAGATCAAGATGACATCAATTTTGGCTTGCAGGTGTGTTTGTAGGTCCTAGGGGTCCATTTAAGTCATTTTGAGATATTAGTTGGTGTTTAGGCTCTTTAAAATTCAAATGAGTTATTTCCCTCCAAAAAAGAAAAATTTGAATTAGGGAGCCATTTTGGTTTGTACTTGGTGTTGTAATGTGTTCTTGGAAGCAATAAACTATGGAAGAGTGAAATGAAGTATTGTATGGGGGTTTTAGGTCTTCTCTAGGCTCATGAGTCATACCAAAATGCTAGATAATGCCATAACTTAAGACATTTATGTAAGGAAACCTCTTATGGGTGAACTCATGCCTGTGAACTATGATTGTAACTGACCTAAAGACCTATGAACCATGGTTAAGGGGGAGATTAGGAGGATATAAAAGGCCAAATGTAACTGCCTTTCTTCATTCTACTCAGGTATAAATCAAGTTGTAAAGTTTAAAGAAGATATTTGAAGGAGAAACTCAAGTTTAATAGCTCTTGCTTGATTTTTAGTATTTTATTGTGTATAATATATATCTTTGGTCTGAGAGTTGGGTTACAAATATCCTGAAGATTAGATGTGAGCATTGTGAATATATATGTTTGATAGTCCTTTTATTTTACATGGTTGGCCCTCAGTGTGATTTTTTAATGTGGAACCATTCTGACCCTTAAGATTTTGTAGGGTTGTGTGTGAATAACAACTAGAAATCAATAGTCTAAGTCCATGAAAATAATCCTATAAGCTTGTCAGAGCTTAGTTAAGGATTGTATTTAATGTAACTGAGACTGAGAGGAATTGAAAAACTAGAAATAAGTTAGGGACTCTGTTTTGCAAGAAATATATATAAGGTATTCTTCAAGAATATTTAGAATTTGTGCAAGGAAATTGAGGTATACACTCAAATCTTATTCATAAAGAGTATCTAGAGAATTTTTAGATTTCCTTAGCAATATGGAGGTTAATTACTACTTGACCAAGTTTTAAGAATATAGTCCAACTGTGTGTGACTCAGTAACTATGTAACTTCTTGTAAGGGAGTTTTGGATCCATCTATTGAGACTATTCAGAAAAGCCTTAACTTGTCAAATTTTCTTATGAAGTGAATGATGTGGAGTTAATCGAAGAAATTGAAAAAGGGACTTATGTGACTGCTCATAAAGGGTATGCAAGAAGTTCTTTGAAAGACTCAGGGCGGCAAAGTTGATAATGGGTTTTTAAGTACGATTTTACTTGTGCCTTGCATGTGTATATATCTTATGCTCGAACAAGGAGGAATATTCAAACTATGATTCGAGGACATAGTCCCTGCAGAGTAAGTAATTATATGGCATTTACTTTATACTTTGAATTTTCATTGAAAACCCTAATTTGTTAAACTTTGACAATAAGAATTCATGTTTTGTTGAAAAATTATTGCATGCATGAGATCTCTTGATATCTAAGGACTAGAGAGAAGCCAAAAATGGTTATAGGAACTTAGATATTTTCCTTGAAACAAAAGTATTGACTGGTTTATATGGTTGCATAAGCACTCCTCTCGGGTCATTGTTGATAGTGTTACAACTAGGGTTCCATGCTTGAGGACTCATTGCAAATAATGCATTAAACTTGGCGACCTTGAAATAAATAATATGTAAGAGGATTATCCAAGAGATCCAAAAGGAATTTTTAAGTTTCATTGGTGAGAACTTGAGTTACATATGATAGTACAGTGACTCTGTCAGCATGCATAATCTAGTCTTAGCCTAGAGGACATCTTTACAGAGGTATATGATAACTGGAGATTCTAAGCATGAAACTTTAAAGGAAGTACAAATGCATTAATGGGTGTTTAATTATACAGTGATTTTGTCTTGAAGTTTCCTATGACATGAATTAAGCATGACATACCTTTTAAGACCTAGTCAAGGGTTTAGAAGTAAAATTGTTAAAAGAAGGCTACAAAGAGTTGTAGGAGGAGTTGCATCATCATAGTTGGGGTGCATATCATAGATGGTAAGAGATCACTAATGGAATTTATGAGGTTTCAGAGACACCTATAGAAGTCTATAATTACATATAATCCTAGCATGCATTGTCTGAGGAAATTATGTGATAAGGAGAGTAGTGTGGAAATTTGAAGGTTTAGAGTGCATTCTCATATTGACTTGAGAGTTTTTGAGTGTTGACAGAGGGAAAGAGAGTTAAGGTGCATCAAGAATCCATAGTCCAAAAAGTGGCAATCTTGAGTTAGAGTTAAGGAGAAGGAGGTAGGGCAGTCTTGGCCATCCTTGCAAGGTGAAGTAAATCCTTACACATAATCCATTTTAGTTACTAAGTTATCACTAATTTGAGGTTGTGGAGCAAAGCAATGGTTAAGAATGTCTCCACTAACAAGTTATCCAAAATTGTTGGATTGAGTCAAGATTTCAAAAGCTAGAAGTGGAAAATAAAGGTAAGCTAAGGGTAATGACTAAGGTCTGATATCAAGGGCTGTGAACACTAAGGTAAGTCACATTGCGATTGTTGGAAATGTGAATAATATGTCATGATACTAATAGATATAGTAAGGAGGTACTAGTTATTTTGCAACTTTCAACCATATTTATACTTATTGATGGTTCTCAAAATACAAAAGTAAGGAAAATCGCTTGTTTGTATTTTCTTGGTTGGTGTATTTATGAAGTGCTCTACATCAAATATGTCCAAGGAAAGCCCCCTAACCACCAAAAACAACTAACATTTTTCAAGTGCACTTATGTGCAGGATTCAGATCTAAAAGACTTTTACCTAATTTATTTAATGAAAGAAACCACAATTGTCCCTCTGTTCACAATGGCATCATACGCTCATTATGTTTTAGTAGCTGATTTGGGGTTTTTCGTATTAACTAATCCATGTTGTAGGTGATCCAAATCTAGGCATACATTTTGGCGACCATGGTGGGACCATTTTGCTTGTGGGTAAATATTTTTATTTTTATAAATCTAATAGTGTTTTTTAGGTTTGTTTTATTCTTTTTATAATATTTTTTGTAGATATAACATCTCGTCTTTACAGGTCTGCTAAAAATACAAAAAAAAAACTGAAAAACAAAAAGAATTTAGATTGTGGCTCAGTTGCAATTAGGACTGAGTTACGATTTGAATTTTTTTTGTTTTTCATATTTTTTTGGAGTTGATATTTCTGAAACAAAAAATGATAAAATATGGTTTCAGGGCAGTCGCAACTATGATTGTGTTATAAATTTATTTCTACAAAAAATTGATAAACACATTTTTTTTCTTAAAGGAATGAATCAGGAATTAACCACACATATTATCACAAGTTGGGATAAGGGTAAATACCCATCTATATAATTGTGGGAAGTGCATGACCATAAGCCCAAAAACTTATTGTGAGGAGTACCATGGGAACCCTAAAGTAGTTGGCACATTGAAGGAACTGGCCAATGAAAGAAGTACCCCTACCCACCTAACTAGTACACCCATGAGGATTAGTGCCAAGTTTATCCTTAGCGATGGACCTGGTTTGATTGATCCGTTAGATTCAAATCTAGCTCGGTTAATCAAGTGGGCTAAAGTAAATCTGATGACTATACATTTTCTAGTGTACCACACTCATTTAGATAGTCCTTCGTATCTAGGGAGAGAACCTTTTATAGGAAGCCAAATAGACCAAGCCCCTATTCCACTTTTAAATAAACAAACAATACTATTTCTAAGTCACACTTGTGATTGTTTTTGTTCTTCACATACCCTTCTTACACTACCATATATGTTGTTGTCATCCACTATGAGTTCTGATTTTTCTAGTCTCAGTCGCAAATGTGACTGTGATATGATTTCTCAATCCCATATTTTTCCCATAATTACCTAACACTACAATTGACCTGTGTCATTCCACATAATTCATTCTACATTCTCTTTTGATTCTTGAGCTATCCCAAATCCAATCGTTGTTGTGACTGACCTTCAATTTTCTAATCTTACCATCTTGCTGAATTTTTCTACTCATGTTTCAAAGTACTAGTCATTGTCATTCCCATCGCTTCTAGTCATTTCCATGCTCATTCTCATCCTAATTTGCTTCATCAACACCTTATTGATTGCATTTTTAAGCTTGAGTCCCAAAAATTTGGCTGACTTCCATCCACACTAACTTATCACACCATTTTTAATGAGCCTATTCTCCCTTATGGTACCGTGTCATTCCTATCCACCACATTTCAAATTGCCCATTTTTGACAAATTTTAGGGCACCAAGGACCCTCAACACCATTTGCATCTTTTCCGCTACGCTCCATTCAAATATTATGACCATGGTCTTAACACCACAACATATTATCATCAACCTATGGATGAACCACATCACTTGCCATCACTCACGGGTACCATCTATGTGATAGATGAATTTTCTTCTATGCCACCTATTACTACTACTACTACTGTTATGATTCCTTATCAAGGGCTTGTCCATTTTATGGATGTTGCTTTATCACCTATACCTTCAGATGTACCAACTACATTAGCACACACACTATTTACTTCCACACTTTTTACGAATGATTCATATTAGGAACATATTCCCTTTGATACTACTTGCAATGTTCATGTGATGGTCTAGCTCAAGTTGGTTATGCTTTCGCGGACCTTTCTCCTCCTACTCACGATCCTCATCTATATTATGGCTTCATCACTATTACCATTGCTTATGGTTTACGTGTGTTTCATCTCATGGTCTATCTATTGTGCACTCCTCACTCTTCTCCACTCACATTAGGAGAGTCTTGGCTTACTTATATAGGGGGGCATTAGATCCTGATCATATTGATATCTCATTTCCTATGCCCTTCAGTCACAAATTCATTTGGAACATTTTCTTTCTTGGCTATACGCAAAATATCACACGTTGGTATGCACATCGTTGTCCACTTCCTCCATTTACTGATGAAGAATATACCATGAGTATGTACAACTTCTGCCTTAATGGCTCATTATGTGATCAACCAGACACTATTTCTTATCCAGTAAACAATCCTTATCCATTCGACTATGATCCTAAAAGTGATGACCTTCTAAATGACATTACCTGATAGCATTATTTTGTTCACACACACTTGGGGGGAATAACATCTCATACATCCCCCCATCATATTAGCATTAGTACATCTCTCATCTTTGCATTATCATACATCAATCTCCTCACTTAGGTATACTCATTACACGTTTTAGCATCAACCATTACCCGACGACACATTCTTGTGCTTTGGTTCACACTTGACTATTAAGGGCATTGTTATCCAAAATTCATCCCTCAAGGTAATTTAGATAACATGCATCAAATTCTTTAGTCCCGAGCAAGTAGATTGATTCAAGGCCTGAAATCGTGTTTTTTGGTGGGGCCCTCGGTTTCTCTCTAACTCTCTCATCTAAGGAAGAATCCCAATGAGTTAGGAAAAATGGAAAAAATACAAAAAATAAGGTTGCAGGATTTTTTAAAGCATTTCGGGTCTAAAGGGTGCGGATCGTACCGAGGTTCGTCGTACCAAGTTTGGGGCCGAAATATAAAGTAAATCGGCTAAGTCAGACATTTTTGTCTCAGGTAGTCCGTGGGACAATTGGGACAAAAGTACGTGGGGGATGTGAAAAGCCGAAGTGGCCGAGGGTAATAAAAATCGTCAAGTTTTTTTGTTTCGCGCAGTTTGGGACAACCGGGACAAAAGTACGCGCGGGACGCGAAAAGGCGAAGAGGCCGCAGAAAGGGACAAGGAAGCTCAAATCTGGGACAAAAGTACGCGCGGGACGCGAAAAAGGTGAAACGGCTGCGGCAAAGAAGAAAAGTCAACGTTTGACCCGTGAACTTCAAACGGCCATAACTTTTGACTCCGAGCTCTGATTTTCACAAAATTGGACTTTCTAGAACGAGCACGACGTCCTCTACGCCACGAATTTCTAGATTTATTATTTTTAATGAGGGTAGATATATTTAAATAAAAGAAACATATTCGGCTCCAGTCAGTTAATGCTCATTCCCGTCAAATGACAGAAAACGCTTGCCAGACCCAAAATAGCTGCCCGCACTCAGAAGGCCATAACTTTTGCATTTCTCAACGAAATTGCACAAAATTGGTACCGTTGGAATCGTGGCTCTGAGCTCGACACATAGAAATCAATAAATTCTATATTTGATGTGATATTGATTGATATTTTTCAAAAACGTGGCTGGGTTCATAACAATGTTTTATTTGGTGGTTGGGAGTGCAATTAAGAGGCATGGTCATCATTCTTTCTCTGTTGCAGCACCTGGGACAGTATGGGGAGCCTTTTGCAAGTAATGTAAAATAATTTCACTCCATTTAATGCCTCTTACAAGTGGTTGAAGGACAGATTTCGGGATTTCCATTTTCCCTTCTCTCTCTCTTCTCATTTTTCTATAAATTGGAGTGTTGGGCTCATTGTAAGGAGAGGTAGTTTTTGTAGAAAAGCTCTATAAAAATTGCTTTGTGAAGCCAATGTGCTACAGGCCCTTGTAGTGGACTCTTTGCATGGTGATCCAGGCCCTTATCTTGTAATAGATTGAACTGTGCATATCATGAAGCAATAAAATATAAGTTTGTGGATGTATCTTCCCCTGCTGTGTTTTCTTGCATTCTTCTTGCCCCTTCAATCTTGATTACAAGAATATTGTGTCTACTTTATGTTCTTGCAGGGATCCATTATCATTGTGTATGTTTTAAATGTTGTTGTAAAATGCATTTTTGCTAGATATGGAGAACTGTCATCACCCCTTCTAGTGTGCACTTTGCTTCTGTATCTCACACATTGGAAGATACTCTCACACCCTCATTTTCTGGTGTATCACCACTTTAGTGTAGGATTTCGTTTTATGCATTCTCTCTCCTTGGTCCCTTGGAACTTTAGATTAGAATAGTTAGTTTCCCCTGCATTAGAGTAGATTGTGGCAGGTAGTTTAGGAGCAAGAACCAGCTTTCTCTGGAGGTCTATCTCAAGTAGCAAGTCCCACAACTTGGAGATAGTACCCATGTTATCCAATCACACCGTGATTTCAAGTATATGCACTTGTGGAAACATAAGGGTGCTGTGATTCGGTGATAACAGGCATACTAGACATGAACTCCACACACAACACAATAGGTACTACACACTGCGCTTATTCACAAATCTAGCATCATACATTCTACATTTAGTCTACATTTGTGCATCTATACAACATACATCATATTACCCTTCCGTGTACATGTGTCACTCTTCTATTATCCTTTTGAGTCTAGCATCATATACTGCTCATCCTACATACTACATTGCACACATCCTCACATTACAAATTTACCTACAGACATTGCATTACACACTAGATGTCACAAATTGGAGCGAGTACATTTTACTCATCATATGGTCATATTTTATCATCACACATATTCTTCTACACATTGCACTCATTGCCCTATGACACACTTTAGTTGCTCGGTTCATACTCAACTACACTTTCGATGAGGTCAAGGAAAATCAACAAATCAAATGGACCCTTATCATACTTACACATTCATCGTTCTACTTTCTATCATGCGACATTACTAGGTTAGTGACATACGCTTTAGGCTAAATGGTCACCTATTCCTTCACCTTGTAGTGTTATATGCTTTAGGCTACATCACCACTCCCTCTATTCATCTAGTCATGATATATGCTTTGGGACACATCATCACTCCTACACTCACA
The DNA here is from genome assembly GCA_019776745.2 of Taxus chinensis. Lineage (NCBI taxonomy): Eukaryota > Viridiplantae > Streptophyta > Pinopsida > Cupressales > Taxaceae > Taxus > Taxus chinensis. The sequence continues at coordinate 103,762,378 of CM034157.1, forward strand.
TTGTCATGATATATGCTTTGGCTATAGGGTTACACACATACTTCATCTCTAGGTCACATATTATATTCACTACATATACACACTTACACATTAGGCATACACACTTCGACCATTTCTTGTCAATGACACACTCTCGTTTATGCTTCATTATTGATTGCCAAGGGTGAAAACTAAATGAACCTCATTGCATACAACTCCATTCAGTCAGGGAGCATGCGGCTCCTATCATCCATCTTTCATTTCATTCCATCCATCCACAGCTAACTGCATATCTTATTTGGTTTTACTCTTGCTTGTGTTTTCTTGTTCATGTTCGATTTATTACACATGCTAGTTAGATCTATTGTATGTCATTATATTTACCATCCATACATGCGAGTTCACATATTTCTCTAGTTATGATCGTAGATACAAGTCTCTTACACGTAATATGGATGCTCACCTTCTACCACTCCTATAACAGTCACTGGGGGCATCCACTTTCGTCTCTCACAGGTTTTATTATTTCATTTTGTAATTAACACTGTTATCCAAAATTCACCCCTCAAGGTAATTTAGATAACATGCATCAAATTCTATAGTCCCAAGCAATTATATTGATTCAAGGCAAAAAAATCATGTTTCTGGGGTCCCCTCGGCTTCTTTCTAACTCTCCTGTCCAAGAGGAAAACCCAGCAAGTTTTAAAAATGTGAAAAATTTGTAGAAAACAAGCTTGGGCTAGGAAAAATCATGAAAAATGGCTAAGTCCTAGTCCTCGCAACAGTTGGGACATGAGGGACATCTCGGCACGAATCGGCCGAAAGGCCGCCAGGCAATCTGTAGAGCAAAGGGGCATCCAGGACGCCGGGACGTGCGGGACGTGAAAAGGTGAACCGGCTGAAAAGTGGAAAAAATAGACTAAGTGTTGTTTTCACGTAGTTGGGATAGTTGGGACAAAGGTACGTGAAAGACGCGAATCGGCCGGTTTGGCGCAAGTCAGTCCATTTCAGACGGTTCGGAGAAATTTGTCCCAGGTAATCCGGGACAGTTGGGACAAAAGTGTGCGGAGGACGCGAACTAGCCGGTTCGGCCGAAATAGAGGACTTTCATACTGGGACCATTGGGCCAATGTAAGTCATGCGGAGAATGCGAAAATCTTGACGAAAGAGTCGAGAGCGATTGGAATCTCGCCACGTGTCTTCACCGCAAAGAGGGACAAGGAAGCCCGAATCGGCCGAGGCAGGAGATTTTCATCCAGGATAGCTGGGACAAAAGTACACACAGGATGTGGGGGATATGAAAAGCCGAAGCGGCTGAAGGCAAAGAGGAAATGTCAACGTTTGACCTGTGAAACTTCAAACGGCCATAACTTTTGACTCCGAGCTCCGATTTTCACAAAATTGGACTTTCTGGAACGAGCACGACGTCCTCTACACCACAAATTTCTGGATTTATTATTTTTAATTATGGTAGATATATTTAAATAAAATAAACATATTCGGCTCTAGTCAGTTAATGCTCATTCCCGTCAAATGACAGAAAACACCTGCCAGACCCAAAATAGCTGCCCGCACTCAGAAGGCCATAACTTTTGCATTTCTCAATGAAATCACACAAAATTGGTACCGTTGGAATCATGACTCTGAGCCCGACGCACAACAATAAAGAAATTCCATATTTGGTGAGAGATAGATGGATATTTTTTATAAAACGTGGCAGAGTTCATAACAGTGTTTTATTTGGTAGTTGGGAGTGCAATTAAGAGGCATGGTCATCATTCTTTCTCTATTGTAGCACCTGGGAGAGTATGGGGAGCCTTTTGCAAGTAATATATAATCATTTTAATCCATTTAATACCTCTTACAGGTGGTTGAAGGACAGATTTTGGGATTTCCATTTTCCCTTCTCTTTTCCTTCTCATTTTTCTATAAATTGGAGTGTTGGGCTCATTGTAAGGGGGGGAAGTTTTTAGATAGCAAAGCTCTGTAAAAATTTCTTTGTGAAGCCAATTTGTTGCAGGCCCTTGTTGTGGACTCCTTGCATGGTGATCCAGGCCCTTATCTTGTAATAGATTGAACTGTGCATACCAGGAAGCAATAAAATACAAGTTTGTGGATGTATCTTCCCCTACTGTGTTTTCTTGCATTCTTCTTGCCCCTTTAACCTTATTTACAAGAATATTGTGTCTATTATTATGTTCTTGCAGGGATCCATTATCATTGTGTATGCTTGGAATATTGTTGTGAATGCATTTTGCTAGATTGTGGAGAACTGTCATCACCCCTTCTAGTGTGCACTTTGCTTCTGTATTTCACACATTTGGAGACTACTCTCACACCATCCTTTTCTGGTGTATCACCACTTTAGTGTAGGATTTCATTTTATGCATTCTCTCTCTATGGTCCCTTGGAAATTTATATTAGAATAGTTAGTTTCACCTACATTAGAGTAGATTGTGGCAGGTAGTTTAGGAGCAAGAACCAGCTTTCTCTGGAGGTCTATCTCAAGTAGCAAGTCCCACAACTTGGAGATAGTACCCATGTTATCCAATCACACAGTGAGTTTAAGTATATGCACTTGTATAAACGCAAGGGTGCTGTGATTCGGTGATACCAAACACTTTTCATTATTTACTTATACATGCTTTTGACATACTGCTTATCTTTCTAACATGCTAACAGGTTCTTCATGTGTAGCATTTGATTTATAGGTTTATTTTCTTCCATGGCTATTTGTTTGTTTTTTATTATTGTTTGTCATTATTTGCTATTGTATGCAGGCCTTGTGGTTTGTATGGTGTGCACATTTGGATTTTGTATGTGGCCATTACATCCTTGAGTGTCTTGTGACATCATGAGTGATGTCCCATGTTTGAAACAAGCTTTAGCGGTACTATATTTCTTTCTTGTGTGATAAAACTAGATGCATTGGAAGCTTGTGCACATTGTTTGTGTAGTGTAAACTTGTCATGGGTATACATGCATGTTTGTTTATACTAAAAACTTATTGAACTTAGCCACTTGTTTATAGATACTATCTATGATTTCTAGATGAAGGCCAAGAACATTAAATTACCCATGTAGGGCACAGTAGAAATTATGTTTTGGTCCTCTTTTGGGGCAATATTCTCCTATCAGTGATGTCCTATGCTTCCCAGTGAAGAAGGGGGCATTATTTGGGGTTTTTAGGTGTTACTAGGATTTACGCTTTATGCTGGGTACAGTTCAGTTCAGTTTCAATGGTTTGACATTGTGGGTTATCAGCAAGTGGATTCATGACCAGTCTATCGAACCCTTGACATTGAAAGATTTTACAAGTGGACATAGGTTGTTTAGCATTCAGGGGAGCAGTTACAAGTTAGAGGATACATCAGATTTCCTCTCTACACTATGTCATCCAGTGGTGTCAGGTCACCCAAAAAACCAGGTAGTACAGATATCTCTTCACACAAATTCAGGGAAGTAGTTACAGGTTGGAGAATAAAGCAACTTTCTCCGTACACTTCTTTGGCCAAGGTGGCGTGAAATCACCCAAAAAACTTGCAGTACAGGATATCCTCTGTACACCCTTTTCTCTCGAGGAATGGATCAGGTGCACATGTTCCTTTATACTTTGAGATTTCAATGTATTTTCATTTTCGTACTAATTACACATTTCTATTACATGATTTTACACAACATTTTTGTACATACATACATATTTGACTACTTGATCATTTTCTCCTTATAGGTCCAGTCGTATGAGAAGCAAGCATTCAACAACAATGAAAACAACAACAATGACAACAATAATGATTCCAACAACAACACTACAGGCAAACTTGCCTTTACTAACCATGCAGGTACATCACACACATAGTAACTACCACACATGCGTTTCTGCCCTAGGTTCACTCTCATCACTTTTTTTGTCATTTTTCATCTTTAGTTTCCAGTGCTCCTCCATAATTTTTTGTTTCATTTCACACTTGAGTCTAGTCTATTGACACGTGTTCTTCTACATCACTCTACATGGACATCAAGTATGCATCTCTATCTACTTTATGTTACCAAGATTTCTTCTCACCAACATAAAGTGGGGGAAAATGTAGATACTAAATCATGCACTTTAGGCATTATTTAGTCTCATGTCTCATACTACTATTTAGAAGGTTCTCTGAGTGAATGAAATTACTAATTAACCCCCATTTTTGGCCATTTTTACTTTGCTTTTATTTTTTCTATTGACCTCTTACACATACTTATTATGTTTTTTATGTCATTTTGGTTAGGTTTCTACATCTGACTGAGGTGCCTCGTTGGTGCCCTGGTCTACCTAGGGGCACCCCAGTCCCTATGTTTCTCTTTTCCCACTTATTTTTAGGGACTTTCTAGCCATTTTAACTTCTTATATTTTTGGTGGTTATCCCTTCATTCGGACATATCAGGGTTAATTATGAAATTAAGCTTGAGAACCCTATAAATATAAAGTTATAAGACCATAATGAGGGACCTAACATCTATTCACTACTATCACTCCACCTAGAGGTTGCATCCATCTAAGGGAGATCTCTTGCATCCACATAGCTCCATCACAAAGCATCAAGGCTAGGAGATATTCATCAACACACACAACATAGGGGGAGGGATTATATTCTATTCCATGCAGACACAAGCTATTACATTTTCTATATGTAGTTATTATTTCTTGCTACTTCAAAAAATGTGACTGACATGAGAACACCTAGGGCATGACATTACACACACACCATAACTACATCCGGGTCTAAAATGTAGTGTAGTGCTCATTGAATAAAAGCACTAGTTTGGCGACTGAGGATCAGTATGAACCCATTCATTCTGCATCTGTATTTCTCCTAAGGTTTGATACTTTTTTGGGGGTATTACATGGTTCTACTTCATGGTTGGTTATTCACCACATTCATACGTAGTCTAATAAATCTAGTTGCAATAGACAGACAAAGTGAAAGCTTATCATGTGCAACCATAAAATATTTAGATTTCAAGAATTTACTAAGTTAGAGACAAGGTGCCCCAAGGCACCCCAGTACCTACTTCCAGTTAGCATATATAGTCAATTCAGATCTTCTAAGATCTAGAATATTCGTTGGACTTTAAGTGATCGTGTACACTTCTAGGTTTTGAATCAAATTCTATGACCTGCAGCAACCTATCAAAATATTCTTCAAATCATCTAAGCCTATGTCCTTTCCTTCTCTTACATACTTAGGGTTTCACTTAGAAAAATCAATTACAATTAACAATACTCCTTAGTTTCACTTTCATCATTTTTAGTCCTCCTATTTAGATTAATTAGTTTGACTATACATTTATAGTTTAGTTTAATAGAAAATTTTAGTTAATCAGTTAACCAGTGTATAATATGAGTTGGTGCTTATTTTGTAATAAGATTACATTGGGAGCTTAGCATATACATTTATTTTATTTTAATAACGTTGTGATTGATCAATGGGTTTCAAACTCGCATACATGTATTTTGAGAACTTGTACATGAAAAATTATATCCAATTACCTTGATTAAAGGAGTTACACTATATGGATGATAATTAGTTTTGACCTTCCCATCAGGATATCTATGGAAGTAGTCGATCAAGACATTAAGGTCCAATCTATAGATTCATCTTGTTCCCATATGGTGAACATGGGGTGTGTTGAAATGAAATTCTGTCATATTATTTTTCTCTCTTTGCATTTATCTAAATGTTTGGTTGTAGCCTTTGTTGAAAATTGTTTAGAATGATATGTTATTGTTTTCTCATGGTATCAAAGATCCATTGTTGAGAGAGAATCAAGGATTTTAGGTTATCTCAATTGTATTTTTTATGCCAAAGGTTTAGACTCATTATATTGATTCGTAGAATCTCTATTATGTGCATGTGATACTTTATTCAATTGAGTTTTCTTGTTTTGGTTCAGTTGAATCATTTTTTAATCATAGACAATACAATGTGAATAATGCTATATTTTTCAAAACACTAAAAAATTCATTATTTCTTATCTTCAATTAGATTTTCATTGCATTTTAGGAGATGCATTATAAATAATCATGGATCTCATTAATAGAATAAGCTTTGTATGAATTACTAATTATTCACAACTAAAGTTGGTCAAATGGGTTCTTTTCTCCCTAAATGAGAGTTCTAACATTTTTTCATGGTCTGATCTCGGGTCAATTCAACTAAAAAATAAATGTCCGAAAACACGTAAAAGGGTGCTTGTATACTTCATTGGTGTTATAAATTTTCATAATGTTACATGATAGCCTCTAAAAAAGTGGTAGAAAGCATGACATGTATTCACTTGAGTTTCCTCCAAGTCTATGATAAGCTATTAAAGATTTTACTAGTTTATTTCACCTAGAGTAGAATTTTTGGATCAAATGATAATATATTAGTGATAACTTCTTTTCATTGTTTCAGATGGGTTATAGAAAAATGGACAAGATTAAATACCAAAAAATAAGCTCACAAAATTTATCTACAATTATATGTCACTGTCAATTTAAAATTTGAGGGTGCGTTCAATTCTAATGTTCATTGATAGCAGTTGAAGTAGAAAACTTGGACTAAATTATTTTTGAAATTATACAAGTGGCATTTGCAACCGTGCAAGATTCTAATTATTAAATTTGTATTAATAAGTTTTTGCATTGAGATATTTTTTCATTCAAAGCAAAAGAATAAGTAGTTGGTGAATAATTTATCACAAAAACTATATTTCTTCCCAGTGATAGGGCACTTTGATTGTAAGCAAACTAAATTGGAATTTTTTAGTTTTGAATTTGGTTTCTTAACCCTCATAGAATAATAATGAATAAAAGGTCAGAAAACAACTGTCTGACATTTCAGATCTCATTATATCTTCAAGGAAAAAAAGAGTGAATCCAATATTTTTGATGTATCATGTAAACCACTTCAAATTTGGAAGCTAATAGCTAAGTGTCATAGAGTAATAGCATATGGATTAAATATTAATTTGGAACATTGTATATAAGAGCAGCCTTCTGTCACAAAGTAACTATTCTATAGAGGCATGTAAACAACTGACAAGGCACTCAGTCACCCATTAAAAACATCCCTTATTTTTTATTATTTTGTTAAGTAGTACTCTTTAGATTGCTTTGTCTCATTCATTCTCAACCCACCTCTGAGGGGCCAATGTAAACTAAGGATTAAAAAGTACTTGGATTCTTATTTGTTTTCCCCCCATAAGAATGCACTAGATACAAGATTTCAAAAAAATGATTCTTTCTTTTCATATTATGTGGAATAATTAAATGGGCCACATGTGAGGACTGCAAGGATTTATTATGGAATGTTTGATAACACTGAAAAATGCCATCCACATATCCGTTGGAGTTAATTTTTTCTCTGATTTATTTGTCTTCTACAGAGTCAACACATTAAGAGCTAGTATCCACTATTTGATAAATTTACTAAACTCCTTATAATCCAATTATGCATTTCAGTTACCAATTATTAAATGTACATATTGTTATTTCTGTGTGCAAAATGTGATTGAAGCAAAGGCGTGTGCAAAATAGGTGCATAATTTTTTTAGGTTTAATTGTTAAAGATTAAAGGGCATCTAATTCCATCAAATTCATTTGGGTATGATTCATGCCTCATCTCTTATTAGTACAATTAACTGGAGAGATTTTTATTATAGAGTTGTTTTAATGAGCAAAAGTCCACTCAGGTAGGACAAACCCTCTTATTGAGTGACGAGAGGTGACAGTAACTATGGGTGTTATTAGGAACATGTTTTGGGTGAAGGGATGTCCCCCTATGTCAATGTAAGTATCAATAGTGGACTAGCATAGTTAGTAAATGATACCCCTAGATAGACTTGGAATTACAATTGTTTACAAAGGAGGGGTCTTATATGATATGGAGATACCTTTCCTGTGCTAGTTACAAATTTGGCATTTGCATAAATTGATCATCAAGGTTACCAAATGCTTTGGGGTAGATCTCTTGTTATAATTCCTTCACACTATAATATTATTTGACAAGAAATATAACCTGGTTGTGTCGAAGGAGAATTGAACACACGTTGAGCACCATTACGACTATTTCACTAACATGAATGAACAAGATCGAATCACATGGAGCCATGCCATCATTGTTTCTCGAGCAATGTTGACTTTACCCATGTAGTTTTCTTAGTTCTATAAATTTATCTCCATTTGAAAATCTCAGAGAGATCGACATGCAAGGACACAAACTCCCATACTTTTTTGTATTTTCAAAAGCTACAAAATATAGGTATTTATGTTTCTTCAATAGGTATACATGATCGTCAAAATATTCTCTTCTAAAATATGATACAAATCTTCTTTCTATTTTGTTTTTGTGTATTTCCATACCTAGATTGCGTAGGTTAATGCCCTAATTTATGTTGGCATTCGAAGAAAATCAATCAAATTTTAGAGCTGAAATTAAGCCTATGCCTTTTTGAAAATTTACCCAGATCCTGATGCCACATTTAACATTTATTCAACTCTATCGAGTCAGCCACAACCCTCCTATACTAATCAACCCTATATTATTTATTTTTACTTTTATACTTTTCAGTTCTTTTTAGATCCTTTACTTTCTTTAAAATCATTTCAATAATATTTTGATGGATCTCCATACCCTGTTTCAAGCTTCGATAACTTTCATGTATCTCCAAAGCTTACATTTTGGTGTAAAAATAATAATCTGTATGCCTTTACAAATTAATTCGTTCTGTTAATATGACAAATACCAATGGAAATCCAACATAAGTAAAATGCCCAGAGTTTTAATGTATATGTAAAAGTTTGGAAATACACCCGCCATTTGTATTTTTATTGACGTATATAAACTTCCTACCAAGTGCATTGTTTATTCATATCTTATAATAATTTCATTGAGTGGCAGGACATGTTACTAATTATATTTGTTAAAACATATGCAACGATTTATGGTCAATCCATAACCAGTCTAAATATATATAAATTTGATTGACCTGGACTTAGCTATCTCTTAAGATTTGTATAATTATAAATAATGAACTTTAAACTATAATCCATTTATAGTATAACATATGTATATTGAAAGGAACGATAACCAAATCGTACCAAGCCAAGAACAAAGATGCTAATCAAACACCATGATCAATAAGATGAAAGTAATTTTCCAGAATAAATTTACAAAAACCTTTGCAAACAAATGATAAGCAATATCATATATTATTATGGAACTCAATGCAATACATTGAGAATGGACCTTGCTTAAATAGGCAAGGAATAACAATCTAAGAACTAGTCAAGGTCATAGATCAAGCCATAAATCAAGGAAATAACTAGTCATCAAAGAACTAGTCAAGACCATAGATTTAGGAGAGAACTAGACATCAAGGATCTAGTCAATACCATAGATCAAGGAAAGAACTATACCTAACAACTAGATAATATCTCCTAATATCTAAATAAGATAAAATAAATATCCACACACATAAGTGGGTGAGGATAAATACAATAAAGGTAAATAAAGTACCTAGGTGAACATGAGCTAAGGTAAATACCTACTCTAACACCCCCCCTCAAGTGAAGCTAGGGGCCAAAATAGAAGTGGCATGTCCACAGTATGAGTCCCAGCAACTAGGTCTGATGAGGTATGGGTCATGTACAATATCTGGGAAAAAATGGACACTGCAAGGAACCCAAAACCAGTAACAAAAAAGTAAAGAGAGTAAAGACCCGCTCCAAGGCATCCCAAGAATCTTAGCACAAAAAACTCGTACAATGATGAAGAAGTTTGGTGTGCACTATGGTTTGAATCCACTAATCAATCACAAAACTCAAAAACAACTGACACTGGGTTTCACCAGAATAGCTCCATATAAGGAGACTGTCAATAGAGTGATGTCGAAAGTGAAAAAAAAAACCAAACATAATTCGATCAACTTCTGCAAATAGGTGTGCCACGATCCAAGAACAAAAACCAAACCAACAAGGTAAGGACCTTTAATGACCTTTAAACTATAATCCATTTATAGTATAACATATGTATATTGAAAGGAACGATAACCATATTATACCAAGCTAAGAACAAAGATGCTAATCAAACACCACGATCAATAAGATGAAAGCAATTCACCAGAATAACTTTACATAAAACCTTTGCAAACAAATGATAAACAATATCATATATTATTATGGAACTCAATGAAATACAATGAGAATGGGCCTTGCTTAAATAGGCAAGGAATAACAATCTAAGAACCAGTCAAGGTCGTAGATCAAGCCATAAATCAAGGAAATAACTAGTCATCAAAGAACTAGTCAAGTCCATAGATTTAGGAGAGAACTAGACATCAAGGATCTAGTCAATATCATAGATAGATCAAGGAAAGAACTATACCTAACAACTAGATAATATCTCCTAATATCTAAATAAGATAAAAGAAATATCCACACACATAAGTGGGTGAGGATAAATACAATAAAGGTAAATAAAGTACCTAGGTGAACATGAGCTAAGGTAAATACCTACTCTAACACCCCCCCTCAAGTGAAGCTAGGGGCCAAAATAGAAGTGGCATGTCCACAGTATGAGTCCCAGAAACTAGGCCTGATGAGGTACTCATGTACAATAACTGGGAAAAAAGGGACACTGCAAGGTACCCAAAACCAGTAACAACAAAGTAAAAGAGAGTAAAAACCCGCTCCAAGGCATCCAAGAAGCTCAGCTCAAAAAACTCGTACAATGATGAAGAAGTTTGGTGTGCACTATGGTTTGAATCCACTGCTCGATCATAAAACTCAAAAACAACTGACACTGGGCTTCACCAGAATAGCTCCATACAAGGAGACTGTCAACAGAGTGATGTTGAAAGTAAAAAAAACCAAACATAATTCGATCAACTGCTTCAAATAGGTGTGCCACGATCCAAGAAAAATAACCAAAGCAACAAGGTAAGGACACAAACTCTAGAGTGTCACGATCCAAGAAAAGCCAAGGTAACAAGGCAAGGACATGAAACCCGAAGAAGTAGGATCAACACCACACCCTCCCATACTGCTGAATGGGTGGAGTGATGCTATAAATCTGTATGAGTTGTCAAAAAACTACTCAAACACTGACAAACTAACACTGGGAATCCACCAGAATAATCCCCCATAAGAGATACTGTCAACATGCCAAAAGTGTTGAAAAATATAGATACAAAATCTCTCAACAAACAAGAGAGATACACTACACCTGCTAAAGAAAAATTCTCAAAACAAGAAGCATCACAATGCAGAAGGTATAGAAAGTGGAGCAAGAGGCCGAATGGTGGAGGAGCCATGCCTGTAGAGTCCTCTCAATGAATGCCTATGTCGCTGACCATGAGTGATCAGATATCCACCCCAAATCAACATGGATGGATGAAGAAGATGCCTGCATATGACTTGGTGTAAAATGCACAATGGGTGCATGCAAAAGAACATCAGAATGTGTGTCAGGTTGATCATGTCTGACAGCTGAAATCTCAGGTTTCTCAAGCCTGAGTGAAGGTGCAGAACTCATGTGTTGCTCATGATCCTCAGAAAGAGTCGAGTGAACAAAAAAAGGAGCTCTGTCAATGTGTGATCCCAATGAAGTATCTGCTCGAAAACCAATGTCATGGTGATAATTCCACTTAACATGTGGAATAGAGGAAACAATACCCTGTGAATGTCTGTCAATGAATCCTCTAGTGAGACCATAGAATGAGCATGCAAGAACTGAATGCAGTGGTATGCTTCTCAAAAAAGCCATGCAGCTGAGTAGAAGTAGGATACACAACATGTGGTATTGTAATAGGCACAGATGTGGAAGAGCATGTAGTAACAAGCCTCACAGGTTTAGAAGCATCAAAGCAGGTTCAGGCTCAAATACTGGAAGATCAATGTCAGTGGGTATCATGAGAAATAGCTGCAAGTGGACAAGGAGTATCGATATGGCTGTCCACAATATGATGGTGATGTTGTAGGCTAACAAGTTTATTCTACAGGAAGTGTATTATTGTATCCTTATCATGAATGAGTGATTGTAGAAGAGAATTTCACTTCTTGAGTGATCTATTTTCTTCCAAAAATTTTACAATATCCTCTTGAAGTCCACATACTTTAGAGAAAAGCATATCATTCTCAGAATCCATGATAGGCACAAACTGTAACTCCCAAAAATTTAGGACGTCGGGCTCAGCCAAAATTGCATCCATAATTGATTACAACACTCCTCCATATTTGGAACTTTATAATTATAGTGCAAGTCTCAAAATAAATAACTCCAATGGAAAGAGCATGAAAAAACAAGCACTTTTGTAAAAAATGGCACTCAAAACCGAGTTACCGATAAAAAGTTACAAGCTTTTTAATATTTTGCTCTGTTATTTATTTTAGTTGCCACTAAAACAAAATAAATTGTTGTTTCCTTCACCACACAATTAAAATTAAAGGGGGCTGAAGTTAAGCACCTACTAGTAGGAATCACAAGCTTTAAGCCCTCATATGACCATACCATATGACCAAGGGCTAAGGATTTTAATGGTGGCCCCTGCAAAAAAGGAAAGATCCGAAACCCTTTACACGTAAAAGATAGATACGTTGTAATAGAACATTACCCTATTTCCCACATTTTTTTCTTTGTAATCTTGAGGTAGTGGTTTCCCTGCAACAATGCAAAAAAACCCAGAAAAAAATGAGTTCCATAAATGGTCGAGTTTATAGTTGATCTTAGAGTTTTCCTGCCTTCTGGATTGAATGGAAGACTCCGTTTTGCATAAAAATGCATGCAACAACAAAATACGACCAAATCCCAAATATATGAATACACAATGAATTTATTTGTAAAATAAAACTTACAGACGGATGTCAACAACAATCTCCTACTCTGATACCATGAAAGGAACGATAACCAAATCATACCAAGCCAAGAACATAGATGCTAATCAAACACCATGATCAATAAGATGAAAGCAATTCACCAGAATAACTTTACATAAAACCTTTGCAAACAAATGAGAAACAATATCATATATTATTATGGAACTCAATGCAATACATTGAGAATGGGCCTTGCTTAAATAGGCAAGGAATAACAATCTAAGAACTAGTCAAGGTCGTAGATCAAGCCATAAATCAAGGAAATAACTAGTCATAAAAGAACTAGTCAAGACCATAGATTTAGGAGAGAACTAGACATCAAGGATCTAGTCAATACCATAGATCAAGGAAAGAACTATACCTAACAACTAGATAATATCTCCTAATATCTAAATAAGATAAAAGAAATATCTACACACATAAGTGGGTGAGGATAAATACAATAAAGGTAAATAAAGTACCTAGGTGAACATGAGCTAAGGTAAATACCTACTCTAACAGTAAAATCTTGGAATCGCAGTTGTAACCAACTCATTAGAGGCCTAGTTCTAGAGCCATATGAGGTGTAAGAGCTCAACTTGGATGAAATAAGTTGGGAAGCCTAGGAACATTTCTTATGTAGAATTTATGGGCATAAAAAGGTTTAAGCTCAATGGAATCAAAATTCAAAATTCATGAATAACTACCCTTTTCTCACTGTTTTATTTCTAGATTTGCTGAGGTAATTCACTTAGGTATGAGATGTATGGAAAATAGGTCTTATAATACATGTTACACCAACCTATGGATAAATATGGGTGAGTTATAGTGCTTCATCCTTTCAAGAGCATAATGATGAAGATATTGTGAAAGTTATGCAAGCTCTCAACTAAACAAGAGTTCATTAAGGAATGCAATTGTGATCAAGAGGTGCATCCAAAAAAAATTCAACCCTTACTTCAGATAATTTATCGAATTGAATTAAGAGAGCATCAACTCTGAAAATCTTGAAATTTTACAAAAATTTTCTTAGGCAAATGAGGATAGAAACAAGAGAAGTTATGAATTTTCCTCTACAAGGTTTATCTTTCCTCAAGCCTACTTCTTGGCCATAGTACGAACAAAATGATGACCTTTCTGGAAATGACTTGTGCAAGCTAGAAATTCATCCTTGGTGTAAAATAATTTCCTAAACGGATGGTGGTATTGATAGGGACAAAATTTGTGGTGACGATCCTTGATGGGTTTGGAAATATTAAATATTATGTTTGGTCCTAAAGACTCCCATCTACAAAGCACAAGAGTAAGATTGCTCAAAGTCTCCATAAATTTATTCTAAAAGGTTTCCAAGTATTTAATTTAGGTCTTTTGGATCCTAACACCTTCTTGCTTATACACTTAGAAAAGTGCAGAAGAATTGCCAATCTTGTTGTATGAAATGGTATGAAGTTCTTGCTTAAAGGTTGTCTGTGTGATAGGCCTATGACTGGACTGTGGTCTAAAATCCTTATAAAATATAAATTGGCTTGATAAATCTTTTGGTATGCACCAATCATGATCTGATGGGAGTGGCCTTAGCTCTATTAAATCTTAGAGGATGGTCTCCAAACTACTTGTGAAGGATTGTCAAAAGTGGGGAATTAATTCTGTCTGGCCCATCAGTTTTCAAGCTTACCCAACCCAACATCGTTATAGTTGATTTCCTTGTCAAATCTTATAATTGTATTTTAGAGGTTCAAAAAACCATGTCTTTAAATTAAGTGGACTTACATATAATGCTCACTCATTCTTAACCAGATTGTATTTTTGTAGCAATCACAACACTTCAATGAAGCTGTGTCTTCATTTCAAATCAGTCCTGGATGTCTATGTCAATAAATTTCTGAAACATATAAGGTGAAAAATTAAGGTTGCAGAGCCTTGAATGGATTTATGAGAACTAATAATTTTTATATTAATTCAACATTCTATAGGTTAGGATTTAAATAGGGATAAAATGATTTCCTTATATGGTAATAGGCAAAATTTGATTGTGCCACCTCAATATGGGTAGTGAGTTGTTTTAGCCAGTTGACAATTCTTCCAAGTTTATAACAACTGAAATTTAACCCATATACCTAACCTCCCCATAATATAATTTATTTTACCATATCGTGCTTGCTGATATAGAGTTTACTAATAAGGATTATTCCTTAACTATTCCCCGCCTTAGTGCGAACATGAGGGAAAACGAACGGCATATATGCCATTTCATAGCTTTCTCATAATCTAGATGGAATGCTAAGACAACTCAACCTTTGTACTTTACAAGTGGTTAACTGACAACCACACAACGGTATGTTTTTTAGGACAATAAAAACAACATCTTAGAAGTTTCCCTAATGGATTACGCAACCTACAATATCATGATGTTGCAGTAGATCATCGACTCTCATCCATTATTCCTTTAGGATATTACATAGGAAAAAAATATCTTATCACAACACTAGAACCATAGAACAAATACTGAAATATTTCACAACCACCAAATAATCCACAAGTGTTCTCAGTTATGGCCACTATTCGACAATAAAATTTTCCTCCGTAATTTCTAAACATTACATGTATGTATTACTGGAATAGGATGATTCCCTTAAGTATCAATTAGTAGTATGTGAGAGAAGTATAATTGGTGACCTTCCATGTACGGTGCCGCCAATAATGTATGAGTATTTACACAGTCAAAAGTACAGATAGGAAAATTGTGTAAAAAGTACAACTATTTGTCGTAAGTGGATTCCGGTAATGTTAAAATGTCACTTCCAAAGTTAGGGTAAGTGAGAAGTAGGGTCACATGATTAGGAATTAGAAATATTATCTTGGTAATAAGGACAAGGAGTGATTGTCATAGGATATTTTGTGTATTTATTTGTAAACAAGTCTTTTAAAAATGTGGAACCACATGTGAAATGATAAGGTTTATCTTATCTTAAAAGATAAGCTTACACTGTAAAATAAGAGTTAAGGTATGGAATACTGATTCACCAGAATAATTTCATCCTATCTTAGAGATAAGATGGCAACTAAGCCTGGAATTTCTATAAATAACCTATGATGCCACCCCCCTCATTTAGCATAGAAGGAAGTAGTGAGAAATGGATTGTATGGGGCTAAGTGTTTCCAGGAAGCCATCAGTTTAAGGTGTGTTAAATGAAGCCATTAAGAGGTGTAATTGTAAATATTCTCCCATAGTATTTTTGGAAGGCAAAAAAGTGTAATCACTTGAAGTACCTCATGGGTGAAAGATTGTAACAATTTCATGTTAATATTATAATTTACTAGCTGATTTTCAGAAATCATCATTCCTTCTTATCATAGTAGATGGTATTCTTGTGTTATGTTTGTTGTTTGTTTCTAGATTATATCCACCAAACTAAAGTGCTGTGCATTAGTAAATGATCAAAAAATCGAAGTTCCCGGATAAGAATTAATCATAGAATGACACAGTGATGACAAGTGCCTCTTAAAGACTAGACTCCCACTCTCCCACTGCTTGAACTAGCTTAAAATTCCAAACTAAATTGTACTAGATGAAAACCTTTATGCAAGGAAGAGGTTCAGGTGGATTCAAACAATTTTACCCAGGCTACAAACTTCTCTCGAACACATTGCTTCTAGAATGAGAACATAAAGCTCCCTATAAATTATTAAAGATGGGGGAGTTCCAACCAACAGGCTTGGGTGTCACATGTTTTTAAAGTTTTTCATCTCATGAACTTCAACTCCTTCCAAAACTATCTTTCTCGTGTCAATGTCATTTGCTCTGTACACCTCCCACTACTTCTCTACATCCCTCTCATGCACCTCATTATACTTAAGTTCACCTTTCCTCTCTCTACCTTTCTACTACTAGGTTTGCCATCTTTCACCAATAATGGTCTCATATGCCCCCACGCATTGGTGGGGTTTAGTGAAGAATCGGTTTACTCATGTCTAAGTTCACACTACCAATGCAAATAGATAAATCACAGTCCCAGTAGATGAAATTAGACTATTCAAGTTACAAAGGTAATTTCCTCTGGGATTCCTCGTAAAACTGGAATTCTTCTACCCTGAATAGCTCCATATGGAATAAGTTCAAATAGAAGTACTCCAAGGATATAAGATTTCAATAACACCATATAACCCAGCTATCCATCATACAAGTCCAAATCAGATTAGCATCAAAGAGGGACTGAAATTCTCACCAACACGTGATCTAGAAAATGTGTGATATGTTGAAATTTCATTTAGGAAGATATAGCATGATCAGCCAAATCTCAATTCTTGGAAAAAAAAAAACTTCAAAGATAAGTCCTCTACAAACCAAACCTAAGAATAAGTCCTCTACAAACCAAACCTAATAAGAATAAAATAGAGATATTTTATAGTATGTTTGAACCATGAACCAGGGAAATATACAAATTGAATATTCCCCTCAAAAAACCTCATAGATATGTCATTCCTGCTATAATACCAAATGAAAATTTGGTTCATGTTGTAGAGAATTAACACAGTAATAATATTGTATATTAATTCAATAACATAGGTTACACTTAAATAGGGAGGATGTTTCCTATAAAATATGAAACTTATTATAACAAATCTCCCTAAATACATGAGTGGTTTTAACCACTATTAATCATGTATATAATAACTAACAAATTTAACCCATATACTAACTTACCATCATATAATTTATTTTACCATATGGTAAACATATGGAGCAATAACAAGGATTATTCCTAACATAGGGGACTAAGTAATGGAGGTGATTAAGCATATATGCTGGCATAACAAGGGATGATAAAGTGTTGGGAGTCTTCAGTTGAAAAGATAGGGTTTGAGCTCAAGAACCATAACATTGTTATGTTTGAAGGTTCAAGCAAAAATTGTTTGAAGTATGAATTAAAACTGTGAAGTACAATGATATCCCTTATTCTTGTTGCTTTCCAAAGACTTAAGTTATTGTTGAAATCTTGTTACAATCCTCATATCTTGTTCACAAGTTGGAGATGAGCTTGTAAGCATGATTAATCTTCACTACTTAGGGGAGGTGTGGAACCTATAGAAGGACTTTGTGACGATGTAGACTTCTGGGTAGATGTTTTTTATGATGAAATCATGTGGAGGTTATAAACGGGAGCTGAAGAGACCTCAGATGCTTCGAATTAACTATGGATGATTGTTCATTTGATGTTTCAAAGGTGTTAGTAGAGCTGAAAAATATCTCAGGTTGATTATTGTTTGGTTTTTCATATTGATTTGAATGTACGATGAGGTTTTGATTTTGGTGAATGAGATGTGCAATGGAAGTGAAGGATTGCAAATATATGGAACAGGTCGAGTGTAAATGGTTTCATTTTAACATTTCTAGCTGCTATAGGCATTGGGGTCAATGGGGTTTGAATCTAGCATTTATTCAAACATACGGTCTCCTTTATTGTAGAAAGGAGGTTCATATGTTTTTTGTTAAGAGCTCGAAGAAAAGATATGTTCTGTTTCTTGTAGTTCAGGTTTATGAAGGGTTTGACCATGATATTTATGTGAGGATTGAAAGAGTTATTGTCCCATTTTTTCATTATAGGTGACCCCTGATTCATTCTAATTTTTTTGGGTGTTAGAAAAGGGATTGGATGTAACTATTTGAGAATATGGGATATGTTGTTGTGTTGGTGTAGTATAAAATGGAACATGTTGTTTAAATGTAGGTGGTGGAGTATACATGTTTTCAAAGGATTGATTGCAAGCTTGTTGTCTATTAAGTACCATGATAAACAAATAACCAAAAAAACACCTATAAAATGAGAAATAACTACTTGAGTGGATTTACAAAAAACAAACAAAAAGATGAAAAGAGTTTATTTGTATTTATCTTGATTAATTATGAAAAATTGAAAATGTGTAAGATGACTGACTAGGGTCTTAGGAAATGGTAAGCTATGGATGGTTTCAGTTATGTTTAAGGGCGGAGTCCTTGATACACCCAAAGGTACATGAGGCCTAACCCTATGTTACTGCTGGTACAAGCGTGTATATTGGGGCCTACTCTCTCACTTCATGGTCTCAATGTGATAAGGGAGTCAGGTGTTAAGCCAAAATATACCGGCAGACAGGAGATTATACTTGGCCAAAACACCAAGTTAGATTTCTTGTTAGGTGATAAAATACCAATCAGTTTCACCTGGGTGGGTGTTGTTTGAATTTATTTTCAATTTTGTAGTGATTTTGGCTGTGTGGGGGAGGATAAGTGAATGAAACAAATTTTCCTCCTAATTAAACTATGTGAAACAAGAATGATACAGATGGCTTATTTTAGGATCCAAAATTAAGTGTTGATTTTGATGAAGGAATACAGACAAAGATGCAAAATAAAAAGGAAAAAGAAAGTTTTTGGATAACTTACCATGAGAGTGCTCTTATTTTTTATTTATATTTTTAGCACTTTTCCAAGGTGCACAATAATAAAATCTAGGAACCAAAATTTTTAGCAAGAGAACCTTACAAATAGATCAGAAAAATCAGAAAATAGAAAACCAAAATCAGAAGACAGATTTTGAGATTATAAGAAAAGCACTCAGAAAAAATGTAAGTAATTGACCCAAACGCAAGCCATTAGGCTAATCGCAAGTGATTATTAGATAGTGAAACCATTGAATATCTTATTCATTGAAATGAAATAGAAAGACAAGGGAGAAGGGTCCCACTGGGCGTGCCATAATGTTAAAGAAAATTTTAAATTTTTGGTTGGTTTGATATTACAATGGGGAAAAATTGAATCAACATCAGTATGATGGGGTTTTCAAGATACCCAAAAGATGTGATGGGTGTGTGATTGGTTGCACTCCATGAGTAAAAATGAGTTAGGATTGTTTTCCCTGCAATTCAACTTGTAAATTAAAAAAACACTGCACAAAATGGAACTAGTAAATTAGGTAAGTAGGTTTCCTTGAAATGGCCAGCTCCTAGAAGTCAAGAAAATTCCTTACATGGATATCAACCCACTTTTAAGACATTTAAGCTTTATTTATGAGAATTTGAAGTACAATATATGATAGATGAAAAGTGTGATCAAATGTCATCTCTTATTTATATTATTACACACATCAGATAATAATAATAAGATGAAAAAGAAACAAGACTAGAATATGAAGTTAGAATCTAGGTCGATATTTAGGTTTTCTGAATAGAAGTTAGAGCCTACTAAGAAGGAAAAATCTTCATCTTCAGTGAAGTATGAGTAGTCAGGTTCTTCAATGTAATCATCCAAAAAGAAGTCAAAAAGATCATCCTTAGTGTTGTACTGGAAATTGAAGTCAGAATCATAATCTATAGTGCTAATAGTATTGAGAATGTCTAGTTCAGATGTAGTATCATTTTCCTAGGGATGTTAAATTCAACTTCATAGTTGTATTTGTACCATGCAAGGTCAGCTTGGGTCCTATGAATCTCATAGTATGATTCCCAAAATTACTTAGTGGCTTCACGGATTTGTTGGGTAGATGTGAAGATGGATTCTAACATGTCGAGAGGCGCTACATGAATAACACACAACTCTAGATTGTGTAACAAGTTATACTGCTCCCAATGTAAGGGGTGTTGGACTATCGATAGTGAGTTGATATTGGTGATGGGATGATTAGTTCATGGTATGGCCATCTACAAAACCCATACTTGGCACAAAAATTAGTTATAAAAAAGCATATAATAATTGATAACAACTTCTAATGGAACTTAATTATTAAGTAAACAATAACCACAAGAATCACAGGTGATTAAGCTAATCGCAGGTGATTCTTTGAAATAATAACAAGTTGATAAAATATATAATTTGAACATGACGTAAAACAAATATACAATCTATGAAACCTAGCAAAGAAGCATATGATAATCTAATAATTCTAATTCAGAATAAAAATAGAATGGAAAACAAAGGAGACAAACCGTTGGATGATAAATGATAACAACAGACTAGTTATGGATATGCCATGTTGGTGAAAGAGCCCTCTAACAGCTCCAAAAAATGCTTGAAATGATGTGTTAGATGTTGAATGGTGTTGATGAGATCCTAGTAACGTTGCTTGGGTGTCAGAAAAATATTGATATTGCTCTGGTTCGTCAAGGAGGTCGTGACTAGTCCCGAAGAGTAGTAGAAGAATTGGTATTTATATATCATCGGCATTCGAGGAAATCACCATCATCAATTAATTTTTTCCAATGCTACAAGGTGAGACATGACTTCGCCACCCTCCCTCTTGTAATAAATGATACTCCCAGACCTACCAATCACTTTATGAAGACCCAGAACCTCCCTACTGCAAGGAGAAAGACATAGTGATCCAACACCCTCTTAGCCATCATCCCTATCATCTTCATCCATGAGTAAGGAATCAAGATCCGAATACATTTGATGTATTGAGGCCCAAAATATATCCTCGTCAACAATATCCTGGGCTATTGAGTTCCCGTAGCCATAGTAAAAGGTGTTGAAATCCACTTTCTTGCATTTCTCACAAATGATCCTAGATTTTTCCACTTCGGTGACCTATTCATGGTTTCCTCCACTAAATCTAGAAAAATCCTCTAATGCACTTTGGCTTCCACTAGAACATCAATGCACAATCTGGCATAAACTAATCTTGATTGAACCCTCATAGCCAGGTCCACAGCAAGTAGCGCCCCTGAAGTTTTTACCACAATTATTCCACAATATTGCCGCAATTTAGAAGAATCCAGGAAGAGTACTTGTAGCATCCCTCTATGAAAATTTATTTTGGTCAGTTCTAAGTATTGTGGATATTCTACAATTTACATATAGTGATAATAATTCCCAGTAGAAAAGTCACATATCCAAGCACACATCATAGAAATTCCACAATTTTTAGAAAATGCAGAACTAAAATTGATCATAAAATTATATTAATACCTAAAATTGCAATCCCACTTAAACCTTTTTCACCATGCTATCACACAACTTCTATATTTGGTAAGCATCCCCCAAAACTACCCACAATAGAAAATTTGAAATGGTTTTTGACCCTTTCTACAATGGTGTTCAGGAATCTCTAATAGGTATGGGGCAACAACATCCCATGAGGGATTACAATGTTTTTTATTAGGTTCCCTGAGGGGCACCTCATAACAGCCTCTGAGTTTCTGAACACATGCCCCTGGTTGTCTTACTTAAGACTCCCCCTTCATCTCTCTTCTCGTAGCTCCCCCAATGTTTTATTCCATCGTTGTTACTTGTAATAAGAGATATATGTAACCTGATTTTAAAGATGACATTTACTTGTAACAGGAGATATTGTAACAACTTATTTAAAATTTACATTGTTTTATCCCTGTTTATACTCCTGACATTTACTTTTCTTAAATGGTTAATGCCCGTTCATCGTCGCTCCCTTGCTTCTGCGACGACCATGCTTCTAGGAGTTGAATGCCGTTGTGTTTCCTTTGAAACGTATGTGTCTTCGCCTTGTCGAGCTTGTATGTTGACCCTTCTTAATATGATTAATAATTTTTATTAAGTTGTAATAATAAGAGTATTGAAAATATTAATAATATTATTATTTTAATTCTCGATCGGCGATAACTTCAGTATCTCATTGTCGATTGTTATCAACGTTATGATTAATTATCGATAAACAATTTTATTGTTTGGTTGGTTGCTTCACAAACCGAGCCCCTGTTCACGTAAAGAAGAGCGTCTCCTTTTTTGATACTTGGTTGGTCATTGTTCTGTGGTCTCTGTCGAACGTCAAGCCCTTATCTTCTTCCCTAGGATGATTAGTCCTACTTGCATGAGATGATTGTGTTTCTTCTCTCTCTGCCATGTCAGTGTGTTTGTCCTTGTTGCTAACCAAATTGGTTGGGGTAAGTGTTGGTTACCTGTCTTCTTTGGTGTCCATCGTTTGCTTGGGTAGGGAGGTTGCGTGTGTGGTTGGGTATGAACTTAATCCTTTCAACTACCACCTACCCCGCCCCTTACAACTCTAGCTGCGTCCTGACTTGATCACGTGGTTGTCTTTAAATGAAACTAGTTGCTAATTGAAATGTTGGCTTGTTTCCTTACTGCAAAAGGTCCTTGTTTGGTGCTGGCGAAGGTAGGGTGTTTGGTGTGCTGTGCATCACCTTCCTTGACTCTCGAGCCGCGTGACTGTCCTTGTGAATTATTTTGCTTAGGGGTCGACTTTTTAGACCTGGCTGCTTCTGCCTTGCTGGGCGTGTGGGTTTGGTGGAGAGTCAAACTGTGTTTACTACCCATCCACCGTGTACTTTCCTTTATGTTGGCCGCTTGCATTTCAAATGGGATGTTATTACTAAATCTTCTGAGATTTTGTCTTCTTACCTGCTCTTCTGTGTTCTGGCCGCGTGAGGTTGGAGGGTGCATCCTTTTTGGGATTTGTGATCTTTGAAGCTCAGAAGCTAGTTTTATTCTCAGTGATGGATAGCAGCAGGAAATTAAATCGAAGTGCAGTTTTAGCAAGGATTCTGCAGCAATTTACCCCAGAAAGCTCTTCTTCTACACAAACTACACTCTTTTCATGGCAACATTTGCCTCAGTGGTAGTTCTTCTTCTGCTTGGGGTGGGGTTGGGTTTTACTGACCACAGATGTGCTCACAATTCTCTCTGGCATAGCAGGCTGTGTTTTCTCAGTGAACCAGGCTGCTACACTTTTCACATTGTCCCACTGCAGTCACTGCAATTTTTCAGGGCATTGTGTCTCTTGTACTGTTCACAAGGCCTGAGGGGTCTCTGAAACATCTGAAGATAGAGTCTGATGAAGGATCCGGTTTGGTGAAGCTGAAAGCAGGGCTTTCTCTGCTGATATTTTGTGTTCAGTGGGTTGCACTGGGACTCTCATTCGTAATACACTGTTGTATGTTTAATGAGTTTTATTTGGAGGGGAAGAGGAAGAACATAGAGTTGGGGAGGAGCCATCGCTGAATGTGGTTTTTGATGTTGAGGGGGGCGTTTAGAAACGTGGAACGTAGAGCTGAAATTCTCCTAGGAAAGTGCCGTGAGGAGGTGTTCGGTGATGTACAAAAGCTACAGGGTAGAGAAGTAAACTTATCTCAGAAAATTAGTGGCCTCTAGAGAGAGTTTTGTGTGACTGCTACCACAGGGCGATCCCAAGGAGCCGTGGGTGCTGATCCTGATGTTCTGGTTGCACGCAACCACATAGTCATGATCAGTTGTAGCAAAATCTTGCAGCTGTAGTAGAAGAACGAGATAAAGTTTTTGTTGAGTTGTCTTGCCTTTTCATTTTCGAAAGTCGCTTCTATCCAGGTGGTGAATTTAACATGGAAGGAGCTTGATCAAATCCTGCAGCTGTAGCAGAAGCCATTTTGAGTGCTTCCAATGAGCAGGTTGTCCACTATGTTGTTATCTGTTCAGTTCGACTGCATCCTCAAATTCGGGATTCTCCTTCAAGATATTTTTGTATCAAAATCAATTAAGTGACATCAGGAGTGAGGCAGGCTCTCATGGCGAGAGGTGAAAGGAGAGAGAGGGTGCAGGAAGGGGATCGATGAAGGGTAGAGGAATTAAAAAGAAACTCGGGTGTAGTTGGTTTAAAGGCAATAAAATGGTGCATGCTTTCGTGTAAGTGGCAGATCACACCCACGGGCACAGGAGATCTTTGCAATGTTGGAGAAAATGTCTTGGGAGATGAAGGTAGCAGGATATTCTTCAGATCCAGAGCATGCACTGAGTTCGTGTCCTTCAAAATCGATTAAGTGACAGTAGGAGTATTACCAGCAGACCTGATGAAATTTATTTCTAAGATTCTCTATTGCCTCTTACTTGTCTTTCGACGTAACCCATGGAGGAGAACCTCGTAGAGGCCGACCTGTTTCATATCAGATTATTCATGAAGCACGCTTTACCTTGCAATTTTATGAGCTGTTTCAACGAGTCACTGATTTGGCAGGCATAAAGGTTTCTGTTGGAATTATCACACCTTATAAGCTACAGCTGAAGTGTTTGCACCGAGAGTTTGACGCTGTCCTCAAATCTGATGAAGGAAAAGGTTTAATTACCATTTGCAGTAGATGCCTTTCAGAGCCAGGAGCGAAGTCGAACCAGGAGGAACAGGCATGAGCTGTTTTTCCCCTTTTCCAGCTATTTCTTTTATAATGATTGCATGATTATTGCTTGTTCTCCTGGTAAATGTGTGCTGTTTTTTTTTGTTTTGGGATAGCTTTGTGTGTGAAAATATCAATTGAAATGCTGTGTGGTTGTGGTGCGCCTTTCCCGCAAGATTGTAGTTTTTTTTTCTCTTTTGGGATAAAGTGTGCGTGGAGTCTTACTGGATACATCTATGTTATGCATGTAGGAGTAGTTTTGTCCTTTTTCGACCTGGTATTAGATCATCTTCATCGTGGCAATGAGTTATTGGTTGCTTAATTTTTGTCCTATTTTAAAAATAAAATAATATATATATATATAATAATTAATGAATAAAAATATTTACCTCATGAGAAGTTGTGTATTTATTGCCTTTTTGATGTTATCAGATCTGGCACTAATTTTGTCTTGGAAATGGTACTAGAGAGACCCTTGCTCATTCTTTCCTTTTTAGCAATCTAATTTTGGTATAATCTCAGCCCAATTTCATCCCTGGGAGGTCGACTACAAGGTTGGAACATTGTAAATTCCGATTTCCTTCTAGAAGCTTTAACGAACTGTGTATTATGCTTGTTGGATGTGACTGGCTATGACTAGATAGTGGGTTTTCGACGCCATCTTATGCAAACATGTTTTGGCCAAAACTAACTTGCTTACCTAGCTTATGATGACCTTAAAAAAAAAAAATTTAGTACCCTGGCCAAGGGATATCCTCGTCAGTCCTACATTTGTATTATCTCTCTAACTGGTCTTACGAAAGGTCCACCGACTTCTTTGTGATGGAAAATTCGAGGGTTCGATATAAGAAAAGCCCTTCCTTGTCGGACGCCCCCATGGTAGTGAGTGCATGAACAGTGTTTTACCCCTTCCGAGCAACAAACAATGAAGTATATGTCGGATGTGGTGAACATGGAATTAAGTCTGAGGCTTGAGATGCTTTCGGGGACCCGTGAAAGGTAAATTACATTTACCCCCCCCCCCAAGCAACAATGTTTTATGAGACCTTCTTCGTCATATCGGTAAGTAAGTTAGTAGTGTATAACATTGAAATATTTTATTATGTTGGGAATAAAGGGGTTTTTGTTGAGGGATGTGCGGAGTTGGCACTAGCGGCTTAAGGGAGCCTTCAAAGTTTCAACTTATCATTCGTGGACGTTGTTAATCTTGAATATATAATTAAACACTGGGCATAGTAATCAAAAACGTCAGTTACATTTTCTTAAGGTGTACGCAAATGCAATGCATTCCTTTTTACATGATCTTTGAATTGGGTCCTTGAGTGGCCATAACCCCCCCCCCCCCCCTCATAGGCTGTATGAGTTTTAGTGGACTTGTGTGGCATTCTTGCTCTGAGTAGGGATGTTCGGAATAATAAATCTTGTTACTTTTGTTTTGACATTATCAGGAGAATTTATTATTTCTATATCGGGTGGTTGTAGTACGATTCCTTTATTCTGTTTTGTGAATGTGATGTTGTTATCGCTATCTTACTTAAGGAAAATAAAAAGGTGTATTATGTGGGAAATTTGTTATAATTTAGAATGTAGGGTGTAAGGGTAACCTTGGATAGTAAATGCACAATTTTGGCTTTCATATGTTCTGAAGTGTGCCTTTTGTTAACTAGATATCTATTTTGTTTACCTTCATACAAATCACTTTTGCTTATGCCTTGGGATGGAAATCGTGCACTAGTCATTCAATTAATATGATGAAATATCTAGGAAAAGGGAATGCATGCTCATGCCAGTTCTTTTGAACTGACAAAAGCTAACATGTTTTTGCAGGTTGTTTTTCCGAGCTCAAGTATGAAAGAAGTGGCCGTTGTAGTTGCATAGATGATATCCACTTTGGTGCTTGTACGTTGTCTTTTATGGTTAAACTATTGATAACATCTAGTGGAAAAATTTTAGAAGATGAGTCAGTGCCTTAGTAAATGCATTGTAGAATATTGTTGTTGTAACTGTCAAACTTTGTTCTTGAGTTAAAATGTTGAGTTGTAAATCCTACTAAGGCATAGTAGCAATGACTTTGTAAGCCCTATAAAGTGGACTGGATATTCCTTATAAAATTTAAATGAAAATTTATGTTTATGAACATATTAATGTAGATGTGATCCACTTGAAACCTTTGAGACCTGGAACAATCAAGAGGAAACTATCTTTGTAACGAAATATGATAACTTATTATTATTACTTTTTTTTATTCGAGCCAAGCTAATAAACATTATCCTTTTACGGTGAAACCTTAAATGACCTCATGGTGAAATCAATGGTTAGATTATAGAAAATGATGGGGTTTAATAAGTAGGAGTGAAAGTGATTAATAAAACCTTAAATTTCTCTTTATCGTTTGAAATGTTCTCATTTGTCAAACTTAATTAAGTAAAGTCTAGATGGAACATTTAACCAATCTCGATAAACTCTTAACCTCAATGAAAGACTGATAGTAAACAATGTGACCTTGAAGCTAAATTCTGTTGTCCTGTTCTGTTAACCCTTGCCTTGATTCATGGTGATATTTCTTAAGCAAGGTCAAAATTTGATCCTTAAACAAGAAGGCTATTGTTATGAACCCTAAGCGGTACTTATCACTCAATCGGAGCTTATGCCTTCACATGTGCAATAGAGTTGTGGAACTTGTGTTAGTGGCTTGAATAGATAAATTAACCTTGTAAGAAATGGAAAATGTTCTAAAATCAAATGAATAAGAAAGATTTGGACATAAAATTGATGATCCTAGTATAGAAAGCCTGGCCTTAAGCTATTCAGTCAATAGTTGAAAAGAAAGAAGTTCTCCCTTGTGAAAAGAATTGTGTGAATCATTACAAGAAATTTTATAAGAACGTAAGTTAAGAATTAAGAGACACTTTAGTAAACAAGAAAATTTAACAAGAAATTTCCTCATGGGATGCCCTAGCTATGAGTGTGTCATGTAGATTGGAGTTCCATGTTGTCTTGTCAAAAGAAGAGTACATTGTCCTTGTTAGGTGTGAACGTTTCTGTGCTGACCTTGTGGTCTCCCCCGTAACAAGTGGTTCCTAGTGATTGGTTGTAACCTTGTGACGACATGTTGTGTCGTGTTGTGTCAAAGCAAGTCAAAAAAAAAAAGTTATCCTGAAGCTAGACATGAGGAGATGTAGACTGTATTTTTTTAATTTTTTTTTTGGTAGTGTTGAAGCACATTTTCTCCCTGGTAGCTGGTGGATGGGTGACATTCTTGTCACTTCTTAAATGAACTTATTTTTACCTGTTTGGTGTGAGACAGTGGGAGTCGGTGGAGACTTGACTTCCTTCACCATGATCTTATTTTGATTTCCTTCTTTAATGCGTTGGGCGCGTCTTTCTTCAGCTGCAGGCATTGATGGAGGGAAAAATGTGTTCGAAGTGTTGTTTTGGTCCTTTTGCGCAGTGTTGT